>JAGFNQ010003048.1:0-35022 GCA_024364735.1 Boesenbergia rotunda | reverse complement strand
TAAACAAAATTTTACAGTAAGCATCAATTACCCTGCCTTTTGTAAAAACCTCATTCAGAACAGATAATAATGAATGCATATTCAAATCAAAGAGTACATCCTCCCAAATTAATTGAGTTCTAAACCTGAAAAGTTAATGTTGGTGCTGGAAGCACCATATCGAACTTTGTTTTGATATTGGCAAAGGATTCAAAGTTAAGTACTATTTGTGATCTAACGATGTCACTGAGTGTGCAGAAAGAAGTCCTGGCAAAGCGCAGCTGGGCACCTAGCGAAGGGCTGCTGGGCATCGAAACCCTAAGTCCTAGCGAAGGGCTGCTAGGCGTTGAAGCCCTGGCGCAGGACTGCCAGGAAACAAAGTCCTAGCGAAGGGCTGCTAGGCACCTAATGAAGGACTGCCAGGAAACAATGCCCTAGCGAAGGGCTGCTAGGCACCTGGCAAAGGACTGCTAGGAACAGAAGACCTGGCGAAGGGCTGCTAGGCACCTGGCGAAGGACAGCTGGGAAAAAGTCCAATCGGAGGAGCCGGTTGGCAAAAGGTAAACTCTCCTCAGAGGAGTAGGTGAGGACGCGTTCCCCGTCGAGGGAACAGTAGGCGTCGGTTCGACCTAGGGTTCCATTTAGGAGACCCGAAGTCAGAACCAAGACAGCTAAGGCTGTATAAACCTAACATTTCTTGCATTGTTTGTTGTGGAACTAACCTTGGATGCTGGGACCAAAAGAACATGTTTCTCCAACTCAGAACGCCCCAAAGGAGAGGGGCAACAACTGGGCTAGGCGCCCAGGAGGTCCCGGGAGCCCAAGGTCAAAGCCAAACAACCAATTGAGCGAGAATCGCTTTGGAAGCTCACTGGGTCAGGCGCCCTCAAGCTCCCGGGCGCCCTGATGGTTCCAGACGCCCTGGATGCCTCGGGCGCCCCGGGTCCAAGAAAAGCAAGTGATCGAAGCGAATTCAAGCGAGAAGCCAGCAGACTAAGTCAGCCGGGGCCCCCCCAGTGTCCCGGGCGCCCCCGTCAGCTCCGAGCCCGATTCTGGAGGGATAAGCGCTGATCGAGCTTCGGATGAGAGTTCTCGGATCCGAAGGCACGTGTCAGGCGCCCCCAGCGTCCCGGGCGCTGATAGACCCAAATGGACTGTCACGAATGTGGGTCTCAAATTTAAATGTATATAAATGCTGGAAACCCTTTTACAATCAAAAGTATGAAAATGTAATATAGGGGCCACAAGTCGTATTTTTCTCGGGGCTAGTTGACGTTGTTTGATTCGCGCTTGTATTTATGTGTCGTCTGTATTTTCGGGTTTCAAATAAAATCTGGGTTTGTTTCACTTGGAATTGAAAAAGTTATGAAAAGAAAAACCGCGCAATTAAAGGAGCTACACAAGGAGTTGGCACTAAAGAACTCGTCTCATGATGGATTTAATCAACCAACCAATGAAGCTTTTCAAACTCCGGGAAATCAAAGCTGACATCGAAACTCACTAATGAAGATTCTTTTGCTTCAAGGTTTGCAATTCAAAACAACCAAATGCCAAGCAATCTATAAACAAATTGATACAAAGTCAATACCAACTCTCTCACTTGATACCAATTGGACAATGCTTATGTGCCAAAAGTCATAAACCTAAAGCAGATATGAAAACTTAAGCTCAGAAATCAAGCACAAAAGTAAACTGAATTGTTTTGTTCACATCAGGAACCTTAGCACACAAGAAATTAAACTGCAATATTCAGATACCAAAGCTACCTAATGAAGAGATAAATGCAGAATTTCAAAAACTGAAGCAAGCTGAGCTCAAAGTTCAATATCCACTTAACAAGTGCCTATCTGATACGTATTTCAGAATTAAAAACAAACCACTCTAAATTGATACAACTTCAAGGCTGAAACCGAAACAACTTGCAAGAATGTAATCAAAACTCAATGCAGAATTTACATGCAGAAATTCAGTGATAATATGATGTAGAAATTCTGGATGCAAGGAACTAAAACTGATGCTCATAGATCAGATTGACCATTTCCAATATGATTCATATTTCTGCAGAATCAAACCATGGATGCAGCAAGAATTCGATGCAAGATATGAGGCTGAAATTCAGAACATTGTATGTGCAGAAATGAACTGCTCAAAACTGAAACAAATTCATTTCGTATGGAGCTGAAACCAAGTGCTAGAGTTCACTTAGAATTGAGTTTAACTTAGTACAACTCCAAGTTGGATTGTTATTTGAGACAAAGACAGGAATTAATAGCTGGAACGCAGGAAAATAAATCTGAGTTTCAGAAATGAGATTGCGCAGAAACTGAAATTGTAAGTGCAGCAATGAAATAAAAATTCTGAACAAACCAAACTAAACACAAGACGAATTCAAGTGCACAGCACACTAAAGTCTTAGTTTACTTCAGGAATGGAAACTAAAATGAACTAAAAGCAAAGCTACTGATACTCAGGAAAATAAATCTGATACGCAGAGTGAAAACAGGGCCTAAACTGATACATAACAAGTAAACACGAATTAAACTAGAATTTAAAAACAAATGGGCACTAACAAACAATAAAACTAATTAACTTGCATAATCTAAATTGATTAAAGCAGTAACAATTAAGAAACCAAACTTAACCAATCTGATACGAATTGTAATGAAACAGAAATGACAGAAATGAGAATTAACAGCTAAAAACTGAATTTAAACTAATTAAACTACTCCTCAACTCTCCCTAAGCTCAAAATCTTCTTGGTTGTCAAGCATGAGCTGGCTTCGAACCCCTAGGCTCAGCAAATCAGTGGAAAAACAGCCTCAATCTACCAATCTGCTCAAACTGCCTCAGTTGGAAGAATTCTAGTCCAATCTCTCTTGTCTCGATGGATGGCTTGCGATTGTGATTTGAAGAACATCTGAGCTCACCTGAGAACCCCTACAAGCAGCTCAAATGGTCAGAAATGGCTTGTGGACGAGACACAATCGATTGGGTAGCAGAGATGCCGAAACCCTCAAACACCCCTGTTCTGGCGCAGATTGAGCTGAAATCTCGATCCTAGCTATCTTCCAAGGACTCAGATGATGAACAAATGGAGAATTTGAGGGGTCGCGCCCCTTAGATGAAGAAATTAGCTAAGAAAGTGAAGAACACGAAGAAGAAGAAGCTGCGGCGAGGAAACGCGACGAGGAAGGAAGGCTGCTGCGTTTTGATTAAATAGTTATCAACGGACGACCCAGATTGATTGGAAGAGATCCAATGGCTGATCTTGCTCTGATTGGAGCCAAACTTTGATGATGATGATCTGGGGTCAGGATCTGCCTCGTGGTAGCTCGGATCCTCCAGATTTGCAATGGATGGTCTAGATCAATCTAATCTTTGAATGGACAATCTAGAGCCCTCCAAGCTTGATCCAACGGTTGATTTAGCTCTGATTGGAATGAAACCTTCAGATCTTGATCAGGATGCTTGATCAACCTTAGCCCTAGCTCGGATTGCGTCAGATGATCCCGGATGGCTCAGATCTAGCCGCTCTTGAATCGGACGGCCCGGATTAATCCAAAACATGATAATTCGATCCGGTTCCACTTCCGACTCAAGTTTGACCCAGTATGCCCTAGGTCCAGGATCCTTTCATGCCTACAAAAATATATCAGAAAATTAGTGGCCAAATAATCTAAAAATATGTAATTTTGCAATTAAGTCCAAAATAAAAGGAAATCCTAAAACCTAGGGTAAAATCATAATTAAACAAGTAAAACATGGGTCAAATATGGATTTTAGTAATTAAAATAATCAATAAAAATGGTACTTATCAGGCGCCCCCAGGAGTACTATAAAAGCGGCTTGACCCCTAAGGCTTCAGAACACACTTTTCCAACGCCCCAACTCTCTTCGCTCAAGCGCTCTACTCCGTAAACTTCTGATCTCGAGGTTCTAGCGGCGACGATGACCCTTCGCACCGAAGTACAATCCACACCGGGCGTCGGTAATGAAGAGTTAAATTGTTATTTTTACTACACTACTACTGTACAAATCTCTGTAAAACTTTGTGCATTATAGAATTGCCAGCAGTAAACGGTCAAGGACCGTGGGCCTTGGAGTAGGAGCCGACCGCGACTCCGAACCAAGTAAAAAATCCTTGCGTTCTGTGTATTTGTTTTAATTTCCGCTGCGTATTCTCTTAAAGTTTTATCTGAAACATTTTCACGATATTCACCCCCCCCCCTATCGTGTTTTCTCGATTCAACAAGTGGTATCAGAGCGGGATAGCTCAAATTTGGTGCAACTACCAATTTGGGAGTTTTTCGGATTTACGAAATTTTTAATCTTATTTCTTTTCTTTCTCATTAATCAAGTTTGGTGCAACATCACTCAATCTTTTTCGCTTTGTATTTCAAATAAATAATATCTGTGGGTGAATTTAAAATATTCTTACGCCTTTTTTAATTTTGAATTCTCATTTTTTTTACCATAAGTCAGAATTGATAAAACAATCAATTTTTGAAAATTTGTCATAATTTTTTTATTATTTTTAACTCGAAATTCATGCAATATTTATTTTAGGCTATCTTTTCCCTACTCCCGCACTACTAATCCAAGATCACGTCTTGATACATTTCTATTTTTTTGTGCAAGATTTATCCTTAATGGCCAATCAAGAATGGAACAGTGTTCGTCCGCCTCTATTCTCTGGTGAGAACTTCAGAACCTGGAAGGGTCTAATGGAATCCCACCTAAAGGCCCATCTAGATCTATGGATGATAATCCAAATGGGGTTTAGATTCCCCACAGAAGATGGGATAGCACTCGCCTGGGAAAAATTGGATGAACCAACAGTCAACATGATCGAGACAGATGCAAAGGCGACTGCAATCCTACAATGCGACCTAACAAAAGAAGTATTCAAGCAGATTAGACCATTCGAATGTGCTAAAGAGATGTGAGAAAAACTGATTAACCTACATGAAGAGACTTACAACATCGAGGACTCAGAAGGTTTGTTGTCCGAATCATCAGAGGAATCGGACGAAGAAGAAGAAGATCAAGTAAGCTGTCTTGCACTCTCGGTCCAAGCACAAACAGCCGAGTCAGAGTCTGAACCCGAATCCAAGCCAGATTTAGAATATGAATTAACTGAGACGGTAACCGATTTTGAATTCTTTTCAAAATTAGAATTAAATAATCAAACAGATACTGTAATGGTTGAGGAAGGTATAAATTCTATTTCAGGGAAAACTCCAAGAAAATTGCAAAAGAGGCCTCAACCAGTACCTGAGTCCGACTCAGACTCAGAATCTGATGACGAAGAAGGGGATCATCGGAAGCAGGTCCGAATGGCTCGCGACCACTACAAAATGCCGAAAAACAGTCAAGTAAAAGAAAGATGGGTAACTTTAATTCATATGAAAATTTAATTCATAATATTGCTGATTTTGAAAATCCAGAATATTATTACGATTATGATGTGACTTAGATGATTACTTTTCTCGCTTATGTTTTTTTGCTTTGAATTAGGATTAGTTAGACTAAGGACTAAACCAATTAACTGAAATTTGAATAACATAGTATTGGGAGGTGGTGAGATGATAGTACGTTAGGGAAGCCTTTTCTAATAAGGACAAGTATACATTACTTGGTCTCTTTAGACTGGTGAAACTAGCCGAAGCTACCAATCCAAGACCCAAACTAGTTAGACCAGAATTTTTCAAAAAATAATTTTGAAAATGAAATTTCATTAAAAGGCTTTGTCAAGGAAAGGGTTGATGATCCAATAAGGCTACGGCCAAAGAAGGTCTTGTGCCTCGTCAAGATCTGGAAGCCAATTTTTGAAATTCAAATTTAATTTATTCTTTGTCAAATTCGAATCTAACACAAATTTTCAGTTAATTATAGATTCAAATATTCCTTTTCAAAACAAATTTAAATTGTGTTTAAAAAATTAATTTAACTTTTTCAAAATTAATCATGATTTTCTACTTCAAAATTAATCATGATTTTCTCAAAATTAAAATATTTATCTCACAAAACCCATAAGGTTAACATGTTTGATCACGTAGAACTGGGTGAGATATCTAGGACCTAAGAATATATATCACTATCCTTTTAAATAAAACTCAAAGTGCTTTCAAAAGTTATTCAAAATTATCTCTATTTTCAAATTAATTCAGTTTACTATACCCTACTTTTCATCTCTAATATATTTTTTAAAATACTGAATTTCATGTTAAATATCACAATAGACTCGTTTTAAATAGAATCTAGGGCTTGTTTGATTTAGTTATTGATTGGTCAAACATAGTCAACTAAGTCAAACTTGGTCAAACATAGTCAACTAAGTCAACCTTGGTCAACATAGTCAACCCTAGTCAACATAGTCAAACATGGATAACACTGAAATCCCTTAAGGCACTTAGATAAAGTCAGACGGTGTCGGATACAGGGGGAGTTATTTTTAAAAAATTCAGATTATTTCAAAAACCTTATGCTCTAAAATTTAGTATCATCTCAAAATAAGGTTTTCAAAAATTTGATTCAAAAACCCTCGTATATTACTATCTCATTGAAAAATTATTATCATTTCAAAAATCTTAAATTTGATTCAAAACCCCTTGTATGTTACTATCTCTTTGAAAAATTATTATCATTTCAAAAATCTTAAATTTGATTCAAAACCCCTTGTATGTTACTATCTCTTTGAAAAATTATTATCATTTCAAAAATCTTAAATTTGACTCAAAAACCCTTATATGTTACTATCTCTTTGGAAAATTATTATCATTCCAAATTATGTTGAAAATTACTATATTGTTATTCAAAACTATTCTTTTGATTAATCCTAAAGACACAGAGGAAGGTCCACTTCATGATCTACAAGGACTCCTAGGATGTGTCAAATTTAGGGGGAGTTTGAGTCAAAAGAAGAATTTTTTGTTTTTTTGGTAATTATTTGTTTTGAATAATTCTTTTAATCTGAAATAAACCCTAAGACTCAGAGGAGGATTAACTTGTGGTCAATAAGCCTCCTAGGACTGTGTCAGGTTTAGGGGAAGTTCAAATTAAAAGAAGAAGTTTAAAAATACTATGTTCTCAAACTATCACTCATGTTTTGTTTAAAACTAAGCTATCATTTCAAAATATGTCTTTCAAATACTCATTTTTTTCGAAATATTAATTCTTTAAAATTCATTCCCTTTTGATTTTGACAAACCCTAAAGACACAAAGGAAGTCTACTTCATGAACTACAAGGACTCCTAGGAAGTGTCAAATTTAGGGGGAGTCTAAATCAAAAGAAATAATTTCTGACAATTATGTTTCAAAATTATTAGATAATTCTTATAATTTGAATCAAACATTAAAACTCAGAGGAAGAGTACTTGTAGTCAACAAGCTTCCTAGGACTGGGTCAAGTTTAGGGGGAGGTCAAATTAAAAGAATTATTGAACATTTTTTTTAAAATTATATGTTTTCATACACTGTACTCTTAAAATCCTTTTGAAAACATAAATAATTTTTCTTTCAAAATAATATCCTTTTTAAATCATTTTGCTTATATATATACCATCACTTTCAAAATTTTACTTTACTTTGGAATACTTTTAAAATCCTTTTAGAATATTTTTTGAAAATAATATTTACTTGACTTTGGAAAATTTTCCAGGACACTTAGGGAAAGGTCCTTGTAGTTAACAAGGTTTTCTAGGATTGTGTCAGACTGGAAAAGAAACCAAGTCAAGTATTATGTTTTCAAAATAAAATTAATATTATCTTTCAAAAGTACTTATATTTTTCAAAATATAATGTTTTCAAAAGTACTAATACTTTTTAGGCAATAATGTTCTAAGTGCGTGAATTTTCTCAAAGACTTGCCTACAAATACAAAATAATTTTTTAATACTTTTTAAAGTGGAGTTTTATTAATGCAATGCTTTCAAGAGTTATACTAAGTATTTTTATGTTTTCAAAACTCATAGACTCTGATACACAATTTTTTTCTTAAAGCTTATTTCAAAATATATTTCTTTATTGATATATAGCCAAGGTGGAGAGCAAGAAAGATAGAAAGGAATTTTTTTTCATTTAAACTTTTATCTCTTTTTCAAAAAGTAAAGCAAAAAATTTCTAAGTACTTCAAATTGTTTTTAAGTGCTAAGTGCTGTTAAAATTTCAAACTACTGTCAAAATACTTCAAGTGCTTTCAAGTATTTCTAGTGCTTCAAAATTTTCTAAGTGTGTCTAAATGTTTCAAATGTTTTTAAGTACATGTTTTTTCTAAGTAAAATTTTTTCTTAGTAAACAAAAATTTGTCTGAGCAAAAACTTTTTGAAAATTTTGGCAAATGTTTCTAAGTAAAGTTTTTTTGTGAAAAACTTGTCTAGAAATTTCTTAAAGATTTTGTTTTTCAAAATGCACAAAGTATTTCCAAGCACATTCTTCTAAGTGTGCAAATTCATTTAAAACAAATTTTTCCCAATTTTCAAAGTTGAACTCTTTTTGGGAAATTTGACTTCAAAATTTTGCCTAAGTAAATTTTTTTTTGTAAAGCCTTGTAAGTAAAAGTTTTTTTAAAACAAAACTTAGGCTTGCTTTTCAAAATGAAAAATTATCTAAGTGTAAAAAGTTGTTATGCAAAGGTTTTTACTTGATTTTAAAAAAAACACTTTTTAAAAAACTTAGAAGTTTTACAAAAACTCAAAAATCTCTATCAGAAACCTTGTTCGCCCATGTATGTTTTTGATATATGTCAAAGGGGGAGGAAAGGTCAAAGTCAAAGTTAAGTATTTTATAACACAAGTATTCAAGGTTTTAGGGGGAGTATGAAAAATAAAGGATTTTTTTCAAATCTACATTTATTCTGTTCAAAACTGCTATACTTCATTGTGTTTTTACCTTCTTTTATTAACTGTTAGATGTTTTTACTTAACATTGAATTGTGTTGCCATAAATCAAAAAGGGGGAGATAGTTGGTGCAGGAAGCACCATATGGAACCTTGTTTTGATATTGGCAAAGGATTCAAAGTTAAGTACTATTTGTGATCTAATGATGTCACTGAGTGTGCAGAAAGAAGTCCTGGCGAAGGGCAGCTGGCCACCTAGCGAAGGGCTGCTAGGCATCGAAACCCTAAGTCCTAGTGAAGGTCTACTAGGTACCTAACGAAGGGCTGCCAGGAAATAAAGCCCTAGCGAAGGGCTGCTAGGTACCTGGTGAAGGACTGCTAGGAACCGAAGACCTGGCGAAGGGCTGCTAGGCACCTGGCGAAGGACTGCTAGGCAAAAGTCCAACCGGAGGAGCCGGTTGGTAAAAGGTAAACTCTCCTGAGAGGAGTCGGTGAGGACGTGTTCCCCGTCGAGGGAACAGTAGGCTTCGGTTCGACCTAGGGTTCTATTTGGGAGACCCGAAGTCAGAACCAAGACAGCTAAGGCTGTATAAACCTAACATTTCTGTTGGTGCAGGAAGCACCATATCGAACCTTGTTTTGATATTGGCAAAGCATTCAAAGTTAAGTATTGTGTGTGATATAATGTTGTTACTCAAGTGTGCAGAGACAAAGCCCTAGCGAAGGACTGCTAGGCAACTGGCGAAGGACTGACAGTATCCAAGCCCTAGCAAAGGACTGCTAGGCAACTGGCGAAGGACTACCAGTATCCAAGCCCTAGCGAAGGACTTCTAGGCAACTGGCGAAGGACTGCCAGTATCCAAGGCCTAGCGAAGGGCTGCTAGGCACTGGCGAAGGAATGCCAGAGACAAAAGCCCTAGCGAAGAACTGCTAGGCGCCAGGCGAAGGACAGCTTGGGACTAAAGCCCTAGCGAAGGACTGCTAGGCAACTGGCGAAGGGCTGCCAGTATCCAAGACCTGGCAAAGGACCGTCAGGCAAAAGTCCAACCAAAGGAGCTGTTGGCATCAGGTACATTCTCCCGAGAGGAGTAGGTGAGGGCGCGTTCCCCGTCGAGGGAACAGTAGGCGTCGGTTCGACCTAGGATTCCATTTTGGGAGACCCAAAGTCAGAACCAAGACAGCTAAGGCTGTATAAATAAATATTTTATTGTTTCAGTGTGTTTTGGACTAACCCTAGATGCAGGACCGAAGGAACGTGTGTCTGCAGCTCAGAGAGCCTCAAACGAATAAGGCAACAGCTAACCAGGGCGCCCGGAGTGTCCCGGGCGCCCCCATGGTGAACACAAAACACAAGTTACAAAAAACAGGCTTCGACAGTACAACTCCCGGGCGCCCCCGTGCTCCCGAGCGCCCCCGCTGCTCCCGGGCGCCCCCAGCGTCCCGGGCGCCCCCATGTGCAAGCCTCGAGCCAGAAGCCAGCGAAGCGAAGGGATGAGATTTGACCCGGTCAACCCGAGCGCCCCGAGCGCTCCGGGCGCCCCGAGCGCTCCGGGCGCCCCGAGCGCTCCGGGCGCCCCGAGCGCTCCGGGCGCCCCGAGCGCTCCGGGCGCCCCGGTCAAAGCGGATCCCGAAGATAAAGGGATCAGACGCTGACCGAGGAGTTAGCGGATCAAAGGCCACGTGGGGGGTGCCCCCGACGTCCCGGGCGCCCCCAGGCCCTATATAAAGGACCCTCGACCAAGGCTTCAAGACACAACTTCTAATCAACGCTTCTACGCTCTTCTGCACTCGCGCTTCGCCTCGGAATCCTTCCAACTCGAGCCGACGACGTCCCGTTGCTCCGAAAAAGTCGATCTACCTCGGACGTCGGTAAAAGAGCTATTTAAAGTTTATTGTACTTAATTCTGTAATAATTATTTGTAAACTATTTTGCGCACTATATAGAATTGCCCAAAGTAAACGGTCAACGACCGTGGGCCTTGGAGTAGGAGTCGACACAAGCTCCGAACCAAGTAAAATCGACTGTGTCTCTGTGTTGTGATTTTTAATTTCCGCTGCGTACTTGCTCTAAGTTTTTCCAAAAAATGATTTCCGATATTCACCCCCCCCCCTCTATTGGTTTTCTCGATCCAACAATTTCTTGCATTGTTTGTTGTGGAACTATTCTTGGATGCAGGGACCAAAGGAACGTGCTTCTCCAGCTCAGAACGCCCCAAAGTAGAGGGACAGCAGCTGGGCTAGGCGCCCAAGGTCAAAGCCAAACAACCAATTGAGCGAGAATCGCTTCGAAAGCTCACTGGGCCAGGCGCCCTCAAGCTCCCGGGCGCCCTGATGGTCCCGGGCGCCCTGGATGCCTCGGGCGCCCCGGGTCCAAGCAAAGTAAGTGATCGAAGTGAATTCAAGCGAGAAGCCAGCAGACCAAGTCAACCGGGGTGCCCCAGTGTCCCGGGCACCCCCGTCAGCTCCGAGCCCGATTCTGGAGGGATAAGCGCAGACCGAGCTTCGGATGAGAGTTCTCGGATCCGAAGGCACGTGTCAAGCGCCCCCAGCGTCCCGGGTGCCCCCAGGAGTACTATAAAAGGGGCTCGACCCCTAAGGCTTCAGAACAAACTTTTCCAACGCCCCAACGCTCTTCACTCAAGCGCTCTGCTCCGGAAACTTCTAATCTCGAGGTTCTAGCGCCGACGACGACCCTCCGCACCGAAGTACAATCCACACCGAACGTCGGTAATGAAGAGTTAAATTGTTATTTTTACTGCACTACTACTATACAAATCTCTGTAAAACTTTATGCATTATACAATTGCCCGCAGTAAACGGTCAAGGACCATGGGCCTTGGAGTAGGAGCTGACCGCGACTCCGAACCAAGTAAAAAATCCTTGCGTTCTATGTATTTGTTTTAATTTCCACTGCGTATTCTCTTAATGTTTTATCCGAAACGTTTTCATGATATTCACGCCCCCCTCTATCGTGTTTTCTCGATCCAACAGTTAATCCATAAGATAATATATTAAAGAAAAAGATACTAATATTAACAAATTACATAATTAAATAAATTATATGTCCTAACTTACTTTAGGTTTTCCAATTTATTTAGCAGGTAGGTCACATTTTCATCTTGATTTTTTTCTTTGGAGTCATAAAATGCTTCTTCACAAACTACGTTCATAAAAATAAAAAAATTAATTAATAATCAAAATCAACTTAATTTACTTGTTTTACATGCAAGTAAATCATATACGGCAATGGCTTATTTCCTCATTTTGTAAAGTTAGGCGATCCTATTTGTTTCCTCCTCTACATCTTTTTTAGACTTGACTTCTATTACAATGATGGTTTCTCTTTCTTCATCCATATCATTCCCACTAATTTTTCTTTTTCCTTTGTCCATAAAAAATGTTCTTGTTCAGATTTTTTACCCTCTATATATGATATTTGTTTCTTGCTCCACTTCCCCTTAGGTAATAGCTGGTGCCACAATGGACTACCAATTGGAGTATCCCTATAATCATACTGACTTCAGTCACGTCCTCTCCTTCTCCTTGTTCTACAAGCTACTGGTTCAGGAAGAGGATCGACTACAAGATCGCTTAATTGAGCCTCCATGCCTTTATTTTCAATTATTGCGAGTAATTCTTTAAACCTTTCATTCAAACATATGTTCTCCGCTAATAGCTCCTTGATTCGGTTGTCTTTAAGAATGCAGTCACCACATTCCTTACTACTTTGCCTTTCAGTTTCTGTGTCATCTACTTATGATGTCTGCATTGGGCATGGAATGTCATCACCGATATTAAGGTTCTCAACCAATATTTTTTCATTTTGGGTAGGAATTATTTCAATCATAACCTGTCAAATAACAAATACACAAATGTTAACCACTCCATATCAAACTAACATAGGTTAGAGTTTTGAATAATTACCTCTTCAAATGAGAGTCGGTCAACAAGGGCCCTCACCTTACTAATATACGAAGGAATATTCCTCCACTTATTTATTTTGGGTCATTCAATATTGTATGATTTTTTAATTGGAACATGCTCCAAAAATCATGCCTATACCAAGTATCACATACAAATACATAAATGATCACAAAATATTATAAAATTTAACATCAAAATTATACTCACTGCCAAAAGGCTAGCAAATCCCTTTAGGTAAGGGAGGGGTGGTGCTGGTGAGGTATCTCTGAGTTGATGAAAATAAGTCTCCAATCTTAGGTAATTATGGAGACAAACATGGATGGATTGCTTCAACCCAGTTGAATCTAGCAAGATTCTCATAATCATCGACTATATCAATAAGACCTAGATGGACCTTATATGTACTAGACGAAAATAAAACACAAATATTTAAGAAACTCCACAATTCTTTCTGGTAGATTATTTTTCTTTTGAGAAATAAATAAGATATATGTCATCCGATGCTTTAGTTGAATTAAAAGGGACCAAAACACCTCAGTCTGCTATACTCAGTAACAAAGCAACATCTTTTTCTGGTTAACGCAACCGATATACTTGAAAATTTTAAAATATTATGTTATCTTCGAGAAGATAGGCCTGATATGATTTCATATCGAGCCCAATGTGGGTTTGAAATGAAATAATTTCAAGCCTAATATGGGCCTGCAATATTTTCATTTCAGGTATAATGAGGGCCTGAAATGAAATCATTCCAAACCCTTGTTAGGCCTGAAATTAAATCATTTCATGCTCTTTTATCCCTATTTTATCTATAGTTAGTGTTCAAAATTCATAACTAAAAGATATACTTGTGAATCTAAAAGTTTGTGAAGTTGAATCCTAATTTTCAAATATATTGATCAAAATTTCATGGATATGCAGCAATAATTGTATATCCAAAAAAACACTACATGGAGAATCTTTGATCTTCGCAATGTGTCGACAATGTAAAATTTTGAATGCTTTAAAAAAAACAATTAAAGTGATCTAAAATACTACATTAAAATTTATTAAGAACTAAATCCAAACATTTTGAGCTTTGCAAAATTAAAATGGAATTTTTTTTATAAACATACCCAAAAATAATGTTGTTTTGACCTAATCAGCTCGCTAACATACTTTGGTGGATAATCCTAAGGAAGAAGAGGTTAAAATACCTACAGACCTTTTTTCCGCCATTATGAAAATAAAATACTGCAAAAATCCTAACCCATTCTCTAGAAAGTGTCAATGAGTGTGGACTTCCATGCAAACCCTTAACGTCGCTTGAAGGACATACAAACTGTAACGCCCGCCCTTATATCTACTCTCGGGGCGGGGTTACGTACAATCAATCATATAATTTTAACATAAAATAAAAAGCAAAAGTGCAAGGACTAAGTACTGAGCATGCTTGTTTAAAACTATCAAGTGATATTTACAAGTGCTAAGCATACAAGTCAGTGCATGTCAATCAGATATCATGCTTTAATGATTAGAACATGGTAGGTGCATAGCAAGTTCAGTAACACATAAATCATGATAGTGAGGTTATACATTCCATTGCAAGGCATCATGAATTCACATCCTAGAACATCATTTAAAATCATAGTCATAGGTTTCCATGCATAATAACTGTTCATAAGATTTAGTCTAAAGGGAGTCTAGAACATCATGTGAAATATCTTAATCAAGAGTTATCCTATAACATGATAGGTTCACATGTAGTTCAACTCACAACATAATTAAACATAATCGAGTATAAGAGTAATCCAAGTGTAATCACTAACATTCAAGAGTACCAACCCTAATCAGTAACATTCATTATCAAGGAAACATCAACATAAGCATAGTAAAGTAGATATAAGAATCTTTCTTTCCCGAGCCACCACCCCACACATCTTCAGCCCTCCTGCCTCTTCCTTTAGTTTAAGTGTCCCTTACCCTTAACTGCAGCATAAGACAACACATAAACTAGTAAGCACAAATGCTTAGTAAGGATCCTGTCCTACTCGCAAAATCCATACGGAAGAATACAACATGTACACATAATGAATCATAAGCATGAGTTTATCATAGCATACTAAACATCAAAGTTTCTAAGCAAGCAGTATAAAGTATCTCAAGCATACCCTTCACATATAATAAATATTTTCAAAACAATTCCATAAAGGTATTACTTAAAAAATACTTTAACATCATATAGGGCCCAGTTGTGTACCACATCAAGCACGTTCCCTAATGAATTGGGGTAGCGAGCCACCAACCCATTAGAGCAGGACCCTTCCGTCCTACCGGAGCCATGACCTTCAGTTAACATGTACCCCAGATTTGTTTAACGACCCCCTTCCGAGTCGGGTACACAACTTTCAAAGTAAAATACTTATCATGCTTTTACATATATGCTAAGGAGTACTCCAAATCCATTCTCAAGGGACACACCACTCTTCAAGGGTGCTCATGATCCCATAGGGACACACCACACAACATAAGGGGTGCTCTTGATCCCATACTTAGTGGAGTATCCTTTCAAGCATTTTATCATACACATCACATGCAATTCATAAGGGCGCCCCATGGGCTATAAGACATGCTCATACATATATCATATTTCAACCACTTAAACATACTTTATATATGACAAGATTGGTCAATAAATCATATTCATATCATAGGATGTGGTAGCATGCTTCATGGGTTAATTTAATTCTTCCCAACCCTAAAACTAGGGTTGGCCAAATGGTGTAGGGTAGGGGTAGGTTAGGTTTTTGACATCAAACATCCCATACAAGCATCACATATATATACATCATGTATCATACTAAGCATAGCATACATCATGGGGTAATCAACCTTCACAACCCTAATATTTCATGCATGGCCGAAAGTTACATGCTAGGGAAAGTTCAGTTTTCCAATCAAGCATTTCATTTAAACATCACATGCATATACATATCATCTTACTAACATAAGCATATCTCATAGGGTAGTTTAATCTTCATGAACCCTAACCTTTTCATGTTGGCCGAATGGTGTAGGGTAGGGGGAATTAGGGTTTTTGAAATCAAACATTCACACAAATATTTACACAAACACCATGTATGTACTATCATGCAATACACTAAGCATAGGATACATCATAGAGTAATTCAACCAAACATTTATACAAACACCATGTATATACTATCATGCAATACACTAAGCGTAGGATACATCATGGAGTAATTCAACCCTCACTAACCCTAGGGTTTTGTTCATGGCCGAAATATGTAGGGGGTTCAACCCTTGTTTTTGTCATCACAACATGAAGGGAAAACAACATATATATATATACCCTAAGTCCCAAGGGGTCTCCTCATGCATCAAAGAGTAGCCAAGGCCTTCCCCTTGGGGGTGGCCGAATCTTGCACAAGGGACAAACTCCCATTTTCGAAAATGAAAGAAGAAGAAGGAATCATGCAACAACAATTACACTGCAGGCGAGGGGATACTTATATCCTTTCGCTTGAAATTCACATTCTCTAAATCCTTAGGGTACCCTTGGTTGAAGGAGGGGTGAGAGTTCCCCCTTGCTAGAACTTCTCTAAGACCCTTGGCCCTAGTAGAGGGCATGATCCTTGGATAGGGTCTTCTTCCTTCCAATTCCTTAGGGTTAGAACCCTAGGGTGTATTTTCGAAAAATGAAAAGGAGAGAAGGCTTCTAGGTTTCGGTGGGGAGAGTGGGGAAGAAGAAGAATGAAAGTTCTTTCCCCCTCTGCCTCCCTCCTCTCTTATTTATACTATTCTCATGAAGGGACATGTCTCTTCACTTCCCTAGCTTTAACTAGCATGTTTCTTATTCTCTCAATACAAAACACTCTTGGTGCATTGGTTAAAACATGGTTAGTGTAACTAGGAGGTTCAAGGTTCGATCCTTGCTTCCTCCTTTCTAATCATATTTTGCACTAATCCACATCAAAGCCCATCATGACATTTCTAACATTACATATGGGAAAAATTGGGGTGTTACACAAACAGACTTGTCTAGGATTTTAGTTGGGGGAGGGGTTTGGGGGATGAGTTCGCGACTATAAAACAGCTATCACTTTTCAACAAGGAAAAGTAGGTTGCATGCGCTAAAAGAGAAAGAAAAAAAGGAGAATATCTGCATCCGAACATAATCTATTCTTTTAAAATCAAAATTATAAAAAAAATAATTCAGGTATCTCGAAAAAATAAACTGCAAAAAGAGATTGCTGGCGAGGAGGAGTATAAAAGAAAAACAAATATTTTTTGATACATCTTTGGGAAAATTTACATAAACTCCCCACTCTCAAACTCATCTTTGCATGCAGTCCCTATTCAAGTTTTTCTTTGCATGCAGCCCCTGATGGGATTGACAAGACAGTTTGGTGAGTATTATTTGAAGAAAATTGAGTATAAAAATTAGAAATTTGAGTATGTAATGTTACATCCACCACATCAAGAAACTATGTACTCAATTTTCACTCTTTTATACTCAAGTTTCACTCTTTTATACTCAATTTTCACTGATGTATACTCAATTTTCACTCTTTTATACGGAATCCATTTAATGCAAAGAAAATCTCAAATAGGGAGTGCATGCAAATATCAAATGGAGATTGGGGAGTTTTCTATAATTTACCGTACATCTTTTAATAAAAAATAAATCTCAAAATATTTTTTGATAATTATAAATTTTTACTGTACCGTTTGGTAAGATGCCCAACTTTTTAACCAATTCAAACCAGCTATCATATTTCACAAATAATTAATTCACGTTCCCTTAAGCCTCCAACTCATGGTCAGCGTTCCACCCAAAAACAGGGCGCGGATCCTCTTATCTGTAGATTCTTGGTCCCTCCCTGAATTACATTGTGCTCATAAATACCCCAATCATGTGCCGCGCATGTGATCGCATGGGAAGCTAAACCGGCGGCGCTGCACCCTCGCTCTCTCTCGCAAAAAACCTCACGACCCCTGCACCGCAGATTCCATCGGCGGCACCGCACGCCGAACATAAAATAATAAAGATTCATTTTTAATACATTTGAGATATAGAGATTTAATACATAACAAGATCTTTTTTATTTGCTATCCAATCACAAAAAAAATGAAGAAATATTTAATTAATTGTAATACTAGAACATCCATATTGGTGTTAATACATGAGTATTATAACACCTAAATCATATTACAAATTAATATGAATGGGTGTTATAAGACCCATATATTAACAACGTTCAAAGAATGCAATGCTGTTAATGAGTATATTTTAAATAAAGTCAAAGGAAAAAAATAAATTTTAGATATAAAAATAAAAAAAAAATAAATAAATAGTGGAATCTTTAAATAATTAATGTTAATATTAAAATGAATATGAGTTTATGTTAATAAAATAGAATGTTAATACAATAGGTACATGTTAAATTAACGTTAAAACCAATAAGAATACCTTACCTTTTTCATGTGCAAATTAATTTGCATACTTTAAAATTTTATATAAAACGGATGATTTACAATTAAGTCTAAATATTAATAATAATCAAGTTTTAAATAATTTGCAAGTTACGTTTCAATTAACTCTCGTTCGAAATTTTTTTTTAAAACATTTTAACATGTATTATATATATCTCCATATAAAAAGAAGAGAAAAATAAAGATTCATTTTAATAAATTTGACAAATAGATATTTAATACATAACAAGATTTGTTCTTGTTTTGGCATTAAATCACAAAAAAAATTGAAGAAATATTTAATCAATTGCACCACGCACTAATCTTGTGCATCAACAATAATTAAGTAATCTTAGGTCTCTTTCACATCACGACCTCTTTGATGTGGAAATAAATTTGCACACTTTAAAGATTTAATACATTTGAGAAATAAAGATTTAACGGTAATTTATCAAAGGGCATACCTAAATATCGAAAATTACCAAATGACATACTATGATTTTTATTTTACCAAAAGACGTAGGCCTTTAAGTGAACTTCCTCTTATACTCCTCCTTCTATCTGCTGTCTTTTCTTTCTCTCTCAGTAACAAATTTTGAGACATCTGCACGTGCTTTTTCAGATTTTTATTTTATAATAATATATTATGAAATCGGCGCTAAAAACGTAAGGTAAAAATTAAAAAAATATTTCAGTTAAAAATAACTCATCCAACGTGATTTAAAAATATAAATAAATAATTTTTATATTTGATTAATAAAACTTAATATATTAAATAATATTTAATAAATATATTAATTTATAAAAAAATTTCACAAAAAAACGTATGCAGATATAAAAAAAACATAAAAAATTAAAAAAAACAAAACGTATGCAGAAACCCAAAAAAAACTTTAAAAAATTTAAAAAAAAAAGCGTATGCGTGGGCCTGAAATCTATTGATTTCAGGCACACGCTGGGCCTGAGATCAATAGATTTCAGGCCCACGTTGGGCCTGAAATATTTTATTTCAGGCCCGACGTAGACTCAATTTTTTTTATTCTAAAAATATATTAATATATAAAAAAAACCTATCAAAACACTTAATTTCAAATTAAAACGCAGGGTCTGAAGTAATGTTAGGAGGGCCTGAATATAGATGTGATGTCCATCAATGGATTTTGGTCAAAACCCACTGATATTTCTAAATTACTCCTATTTGAATGGTGATATCTAATATACAGATGTTTGGACACCTAAAACATCATCTCCTACCTCTAACCTCTCTATTCATATGGAGTTTTCAGAAATCCAGATATGAGAGATCCATCAGTGGGTTTTGGTCAAAACTCACTGATATTTCTAAACTACTCCTATTTGATTGGTGATATCTAATATATAGATGTTTAGACACCTAAAACATCATCTCCTACCTCTACCCTCTTAATTCATATGGAGTTTTCAGAAATTCAGATATGGGAGGTCCATCAGTGGGTTTTGGTCAAAACCCACTGATATTTCTAAACTACTCCTATTTGATTAGTGATATCTAATATATAGATGTTTGGACACCTAAAACATCATCTCCTACCTCTAACCTCTCTTTCATATGGAGTTTTCAGAAATCCAGATATGGGAGGTCCATCAATGGGTTTTGGTCAAAACTCACTGATATTTCTAAACTACTCCTATTTGATTGGTGATATCTAATATATAGATGTTTAGACACCTAAAACATCATCTCCTACCTCTACCCTCTCTAGTCATATGAAGTTTTCAGAAATCCAGATATGGGAGGTCCATCAGTGGGTTTTGGTCAAAACTCACTGATATTTCTAAATTACTCATATTTGATTGGTGATATCTAATATATAGATGTTTGGACACCTAAAACATCATCTCCTACCTTTACCCTCTCTATTCATATGAAGTTTTCAGAAATCCAGATATGGGAGGTCCATCAGTGGGTTTTGGTCAAAACTCATTGATATTTCTAAACTACTCCTATTTGATTGGTGATATCTAATATATAGATGTTTGGACACCTAAAACATCATCTCCTACCTCTACCCTCTCAATTCATATGGAGTTTTTAGAAATCCAGATATGGGAGGTCCTGTTGGTGCAGACAGCACCCAAGTCGAACCTGAGTTTTGATAATGGAAAAAGGGTTTAAAAGTTAAGTCTTATTTATTTTCTAACATGCTACGTGAGTGTGCAGGAAAAGTCCTAGCGAAGGGTTGCGAGGCACCTGGCGAAGGAATGCCAGGATACAAAGCCCTAGCGAAGGACTGCTAGGCACCTGGCGAAGGAATGCCAGGGTACTGAAGCCCTAGCGAAGGACTGCTAGGCACCAGGCGAAGGACAGCTTGGGACTGAAGACCTGGCGAAGGAATGCTAGGCACCGGGCGAAGGACAGCTTGGTATCCAAGACCTGGCGAAGGGCCGCTAGGCAAAAGTCCAACCGGAGGAGCCGGTTGGCATCAGGTACATTCTCCCGAGAGGAGTAGGTGAGGACGCGTTCCCCGTCGAGGGAACAGTAGGCATCGGTTCGATCTAGGGCTCCATTTGGGAGGCCCAAAGTCAGAACCAAGACAGCTAAGGTTGTATAAACATAATACTCTATTGCTTCATATTATTTTAGACTAACCCTGGATCCAGGACCGAAGGAACGTGTGTCTGCAGCTCAGAATGCCGGAAGAAGAGAGGCAAGTAGCTGAGCAGGGCGCCCTCAGTGTCCCGGGCGCCCCCAAGGCCAACACAATACAAGCGAAGCAAGAAGTGGTTCGGCTGCTTACTGGCCGGGGCGCCCCCAGTACCCAGGGCGCCCCGGACGCCCAAGGCGCCACCAGCGCCCAGGGCGCCCCCAGTGCCCAGGGCACCCCGCGCCTACGCCAGCGAAGCCGATTACCCTTATCCAGCCGAGAAGCCCGCACTGAAGGAGTCAAACAGGGCGCCCCTAGCGTCCCGGGCGCCCCCAGTGTCAAACCACAGCCCTATTCGAGTGGGATAGAGGTTGACCGAGCGAAGCTCGTATCACGTGACACATGGGGGGGGGGGGGGCGTCCCCGACGTCCAGGGCGCCCCGAGGAGCTATAAATAGCACCCAACGCCAAGGCTTTCGACAATCCAAGTTCTCGAACGCATTCACGCTCTTCTGCTTCCACGCTCTGCTCTGGCAACCTCCCGACTCGAGATACATGCGCCGACGTCGTCCTACTGCTCCGAAAAAGTAATCTACACCGGACGTCGGTAAAAAGAAGAGTTTAATTTCAGTACTGCACTTTAACTGTAATTCTATTTCTGTAACTGATTTTGCGCAATTATAGTATTGCCCACAGTAAACGATCAGCGACCGTGGGCCTTGGAGTAGGAGTCGACCTAGGCTCAGAACCAAGTAAAAACCTGGTTGTTTGCGTGTTTTTGTTTTTAATCTTCCGCTACGCATTCTCTTTTCCAATCCAAACGTTTAACGATATTCACCCCCCCCTCTATCGTTTCTCTCGATCCAACAAGTGGTATCAGAGCGGGGAAGTTCAAATTTGGTGCAACCACCAGTTTGAAAAGTTTTCGAATTTCTTTTAAAATTTTCTTTTAATATTTTTTTTTGTTCGAATTTTTTCTAATATTTTTTTTGTTTTTGTTCGAATTTCTTCTCGTTGATCGAGGTTGGTGCAACACCCCTCAATATTTAATTTTCTTTATCCTGCACTACTAATCCAAGACCAAGTCTTGGGACAGTTTTTCCTTTCTCTTATTTCTTTTTCAGATAAAATACTTAATGGTCATGCAAGAAGGATTCAGCACAGCGAGACCTCCTCTTTTTAGTGGAGAAGACTTTTCCTACTGGAAAAGTCGAATGGAGGTCCACCTAAAAACTCAGGTGGACATGTGGATAATCATCCAGTCCGGACTAGAGATCCCCAAAAATGCTGAAGGAGTATCTCAAAGCTACACAGAGTGGGACACCGCTCTGAAACGAAAAATTGAAGCGGATGCAAAGGCGACCCAGACCCTTCAATGCGGCTTAACGAAAGAGGAGCTGAACCGGGTGGGCCCTTTCAACAGTGCCAAGGAGCTGTGGGGAAAACTGATCGAGCTGCACGAAGGAACATCAGACACTCGGATCAGCAAGAGAGATCTGCTCTTGAACAAGCTGTACACCATCAAAATGGCCGACAACGAAACAGCAGCTTAGCTTCACGCTCGAATCCAGGAACTGATGAACGGACTGCACACCATCGGTCACAAGGTAGATAACCGTGACCTAATAAGGTATGCTTTAAATGCTTTCCCGAGAAATACCTTGTGGGCATCTATGGTAGATGCACACAAGGTTTCAAGGGACCTTTCAAAAATAAAATTAGATGAATTATTCTCTGAATTAGAATTACACGAACAAACTAACTGCAATTTGGCCGAGAAAAATATTGCCTTTGTTGCAGGTAAAACTGGAAGGAAAACCGAGAAGAAGCCTCAACCTGAACCCGAGTCTAACTCAGACTCAGACATAGAAGATGAAGAAGGAGATCGACCAAAGTTGGTTCGACTGGCAAGAAACTACTACAAAGAATTGAAGAACCAAACCAACAAACAGAAAGTCAGCCGAAGAAGGGATGAATCAGCTGAACCCGCACACGAAAAGAGCAAGCCCAACGTGACCTGCTACGAGTGCAAGAAGAAAGGCCACTATAAGACCGAATGCCCTAACTTGAAGGAAGCAAAAAAGACAAGGAAGAAGAAAGCACTTTAAGCAACGTGGGACGAGTCCTCATCCGAAGAAGAAGAAGAGGCCCCACAATCAAACCTACTCGCACTAACTGCCTCAGAAGAAGTCGAGTCCGAGTCAGAATCAAAACAGGATGATTGCAGACTGACCTTTTCAGAAGATAGCGAAATCAAGGTAAGTGGATTTACTAGATGTCAATTAAATGAACTAATTTCATATCTTTCTCGAGATTTGGCGAAAGCCAAACTCCGAATCGAATCCCTCCGACAGGAAGTAAAACTCCTGAAAGAGGGAGCTGATTCTAAACTCTTAACCAAGAAGGTTCAAGAAGGAACTCCTACTCATCAAGTTGAAAAACTTGAGAAAGAGAACTCCTCCCTGAAAACTAAAGGTTAAGGATCTTAGATCAGCCTTAGAACGATTCACCTCTGGTTCCAAGGGTCTTGACATGATTCTTGGAAAACAGAAGTCGGTTCTAAATCGATCCGGACTAGGCTATAGAACCAAATCTAGGCAAAGATCCTATTATGCTGTATTGAACCAATCTAGACCTAAAGTTCAGGCATGGGTACCTAAACTGTGCCTGAACAAACCAACTGGATCAAATCAGTATTGGATCCCCAAGGGCAAGATTCACATCTTGCCTAACCATTACCGTCGCCTTAGTCCAGGGGGAGCCAAATTAAAAACTATTTTTATTGTTAAATAAATTCAACTCTTGATTGCAATTTGCTTGATTGATTGTTTATTTAAATTTCTGCAATTTACCATGCTTAGACTAAGGAATGGTTAGTTTAAGAACTGAACAAACTTAACTGAAATTTGAACAACATAGTATTGGGTGGAGGTGAGATGATAGTACGTTAGGGAAACCAATTCTAATAAGGTCAAGTATACTTGGTCTCTTTAGACGGGTGAAACTAGCCGAAGCAACCGATCCAAAACCCAAACTAGTTAGACCAGAATTTTTCAAAGATTAATTTTGAAAATGAAATTTCATTGAAAGGCTTTGTCAAGGAAAGGGTTGATGATTCAATAAGGCTACGACCAAAGAAGGCCTAGTGCCTCGCCAAGACCTGGAAGCCAATATCTGAAATTCAAATTTAGATTAGTCTTTGTAAAATTCAAATCTAACACAAATTTTCAGTTACTTGTAGATTTAAACATTCTATTCAAAATAAATTCAACTAGTTTCAAAAATTAATTAAGTCTTTCAAAATAAATAATAATTTTTCAAAATAATTTTACTTATCAAAACCTGTCTCACAAAACATGTAAGGCTAACGTGATTGATAACCCTAGATTGGGTGAGACAGCAAACTTAATGAAAATTCATTTTTGTTTTCATTCAGTTTAGAATGACACTGACTCAACTCTAGGCAAACCATGGTTAAAAATAGTCAAATTTGGTCAAACCTAGTCAAACAAATCAAATCTGGTCAAAAGCAGTCAAACAAGTCTATCAAAGCATAAGTAGACTCTTCTAGGGCGCTCATGACCCTTGGGGCGACCCACACCCCACATATTTCAAACTTTCAAGACAAAAACAGGCTTTTAGGGTGCCCAGACCCTTACGGGCGCCCCGAGGCTCATCAAGAGGCAGAAAGCTGCCACTCCACGCTGACCAGGCCGCCCGGATGCTCTCGGGCGCCCCCGTATAGCCATTCAAAGACATAAAGCTGCCAAAAGGCAGCTGCAGCCCTGTCAGGGCGCCCACGCCAGCCGGGGCGCCCTCGCCAGCCAGGGCGCCCTCCCGCTACAGGGCGCCCTGAAATGCCCTATAAAAGGGTTTCACACCCCCATTCTTCTTTTCACACTCAAACTACTACTTCTCTCCTTCTCCCTACATTCCAAGAGACCTTGCAACCCTCTCGAGCTCTCATCCTCGACAATGCCTCCCCAAGCTGCCCGGTATAATTTTTATTGCAATTAAGTTTTTTTTTGCAATTCCTTCATACTTTCTTTAAATGCATATTTCTTCTCTTAGAGACGCCGACCAAACCAGGCAGAACCCGGTACCCAACCTAGTCCTGATCATAGGTTTCCGAATTCAGAATTGTGTAATAAGTTTACTCGAACGACCTATAAGCCTATCAAAACGAGCTACTTAAATAGACAATTTTTCACCCAATCTTGTCCCTTAACAATGAATGTCATAAACTTTTACCAACATGACAATCTCGTATTCTGCACCCATTCAATCAATACATCCTTATGTGCAGAATTTTACAACAACATAATTAGATAGGATGGTCTCATGTTCGTCACCACTGTTCAAGGAATTCCCTTAACTATCACACCTACACTACTCAACCGATTTCTAGGACTACGATTCTCGCAGTCTACCTTCTGTTGTTACCCTCCTAGGGAGCCTCTCTTTGATGCTCCCTACTCTCACATTACCTTAGATACGTTACACTCTTACTTCTTTAGGCAACCCCTGGCCAGACGATTTCAGTCTGTCGAACTACAGATCCAAGACTACACTCTATATAGAGTCATAGTCCGATGTATTCTGCCCTTATCTAATAGAGATGTCACTACTATGCGACCATTCCACACCTTTCTCCTATATGCCTTGATTCATCAGCTAGACATTGACATAGGACTTCACATGTTTCATGCTATCCTACATGCATCCAGTGTTACCACGCAACGGCGGGTACGCACACCCTACTACCACATCATCACGTTCATATTACATCACCACGGTTGGAACATCACCGAGGGAGAGATGGCTGAGTTGACTGATTACGACGAGATAGGATATAGAAACTTCTTCCTAGCTGGTATAGAGGTTTCCGGTACCGGGGTCTTGTCCTGGAGATGTCAGAGTGCAGCTCCCCAGATCGACTCAGATGAGGAGGTAGAAGTCAATGTCGCCGATTTAGCAGCCGAGGCTCGTGCACACATAGACGAGCCGCCTCCACCGACCATCGACCAGCACTTTAATCAAATGCAGACGGAGATCCACAGCCTCCGAGAGGAGGTTGAGGCCTACCACCTCGAGCAGATGGACGCTCGTAGAGCTGATCGAGAGGTGGACGATGCACGATACAGTGAGATACTATCACTACTGAGAGCATGGCAGCCTGGCTCATCTGACCACCCTGGCCCTTCTTCATAGTTAGACTATTTTCAGCATTGTACTACGTAACTAAAACTTGACTCACGTTTGACTCTACTGGACCTCTGTTTGACCAGTTAACTTATTTGGTTTGACTACTTATTCGACTTGAGTATCTGATCTTTACTATGCTTAGTAGAATAGGTTAACTCTACTTTTGATTTTCTTACTGCATTACTTGATTTGAAAATCAGTTTCTAAAGAAGTTGAAAAACTGTTTCTACTTAATTTCAAAATCAGTTTTTTAAATTTTTTGACTTAGTTTTATTATAAAAACTACCCCTTTCAAAATTAGGGTTCTTTTTCGAAAAGGGACTTAGCCTAGGCCCTAACCCTAGAAATGCACGCACCTATAGACTTAGAAGCCAACATCTCACAAGCACCTTAGGGTACTTTGATTGATAACTTAGAATGGGTTGAGATGCTTAGGTCTTTGCCTTAATTCAAGATGTTTTAAGTCAGTGCATCTACAGTAATTGGGGTACTAAATACAACTTATACAGTAATCAAGTTAAGTGTCAAGTTTAGAAAATCTAATTTGAACAGAACACTTAACTTGACTAACCCTAGCAAAAACTACTGTTTATAACAGATAGTAAGTAGCTAATTGGGTTAGACAGGACCCTAAAAGAGAAATTGAAACTGATTTGATTGAGTTCATATCTTGAATTTTTTTATTACATTTGTTTGTTAGCTATATTTCTTTATTTTTGATATATGGCAAAGGGGGAGAGATAGGAAAGGAGAGAGTTTAAAATAATATAGCTTAAAATAATACAAAATTTTTTTTATCAAAACTAAAATTCAAATTTTAAATTCTCAATTTTTTTAAATTTCAAAAACTCTATCCTTTATTCAAAAATTTTTTTAAGTACTTCAAAACTTTCAAAATCTTCAAAGTACTCAAGATTTCAAAGTTTCTTTTAAAGTACTTCAAAATCTTCAAAGCACTCAAGATTTAAAATTTTTTTAAGTACTTCAAAACTTTCAAAATCTTCAAAGTACTCAAGATTTCAAAATTTTTCTAAGTACTCTAAATTCTCAAAATTTTCAAAGTACTCAAGATTTCAAAATTTTTCTAAGTACTTTAAATTTTCAAAATCTTCAAAGTACTCAAGATTTCAAAATTTTTCTAAGTACTCTAAATTCTCAAAATCTTCAAAGTACTCAATATTTCAAAATTTTTCTAAGTACTTTAAATTTTCAAAATCATCAAAGTACTCAAGACTTCAAAATTTCTCTAAGTATTTAAACTTAAGTTTAAAGTTTTTGTTAAGTATAAATTTTCCAAAGTACACAACCAAAATTATTTTTGGAAAATTTGACTCTAAAAGGAAAATCCATCTTTAAACATATTTTTAAAACCCCACGAATTTTTGAAAAATCAAGGGGGAGATTCCTTCCAGGGGGAGGGAACTAAACTAGTATATCATCTGCTATGATTAACTTAACTTTTTGAATCGGGTTGCCATAAATCAAAAAGGGGGAGATTGTTGGTGCAGACAGCACCCAAGTCGAACCTGAGTTTTGATAATGGCAAAAGGGTTCAAAAGTTAAGTCTTATTTGTTTTCTAACATGCTACGTGAGTGTGCAGGAAAAGTCCTAGCGAAGGGTTGCTAGGCACCTGGCGAAGGAATGCCAGGATGCAAAGCCCTAGCGAAGGACTGCTAGGCACCTGGCGAAGGAATGCTAGGGTACTGAAGCCCTAGTGAAGGACTGCTAGGCACCAGGCGAAGGACAGCTTGGGACTGAAGACCTGGCGAAGGAATGCTAGGCACCGGGCGAAGGACAGCATGGTATCCAAGACCTGGCGAAGGACCGCTAGGCAAAAGTCCAACCGGAGGAGCCGGTTGGCATCAGGTACATTCTCCCGAGAGGAGTAGGTGAGGATGCGTTCCCTGTAGAGGGAACAGTAGGCATCGGTTCGACCTAGGGATCCATTTGGGAGGCCCAAAGTCAGAACCAAGACAGCTAAGGCTGTATAAACATAATACTCTATTGCTTCATATTGTTTTGGACTAACCCTGGATGTAGGACCGAAGGAACGTGTGTCTGCAGCTCAGAATGCCCAAAGGAGAGAGGCAAGTAGCTGAGCAGGGCGCCCTTAGTGTCCCGGGCGCCCCCAAGGCCAACACAATACAAGCGAAGCAAGAAGTGCTTCAGCTGCTTACTGGCCGGGGCGCCCCCAGCGCCTAGGGCGCCCCCAGCGCCCAGGGCGCCCCCAGCGCCCAGGGCGGCCGAGAGGAGTAGGTGAGGATGTGTTCCCCGTCGAGGGAACAGTAGGCATCGGTTCGACCTAGGGATTCATTTGGGAGGCCCAAAGTCAGAACCAAGACAGCTAAGGTTGTATAAACATAATACTCTATTGCTTCATATTGTTTTGGACTAACCCTGGATGTAGGACCGAAGGAACGTGTGACTGTAGCTTAGAATGCCCAAAGAGAGAGGCAAGTAGCTGAGCAGGGCGCCCTCAGTGTCCCGGGTGCCCCCAAGGCCAACACAATACAAGCGAAGTAAGAAGTGCTTCGGCTGCTTACTGGCCGGGGCGCCCCCAGCGCCCAGGGCGCCCCGCGCCTACGCCAGCGAAGCCGATTACCCTTATCCAACCGAGAAGCCCACGCTGAAGGAGTCAAACAGGGCGCCCCCAGTGTCCCGGGCACCCCCAGTGTCAAACCTCAGCCCTATTCGAGTGGGATAGAGGTTGACCGAGCGAAGCTCGGATCACATGACACGTGGGGGGGGGGGGGGGCGCCCTCGACCTCCAGGGCGCCCTGAGGTGCTATAAATAGCACCCAACGCCAAGGCTATTGACAATCCAAGTTCTTGAACGCATTCACGCTCTTCTGCTTCCGCGCTCTGCTCCGGCAACCTCCGACTCGAGATACAAGCGCCGACGACGTCCTACTGCTCCGGAAAAAGTAATCTACACCGGACGTCGGTAAAAAGAAGAGTTTAATTTCAGTACTGCACTTTAACTGTAATTCTATTTCTGTAACTAATTTTGCGCAATTATAGTATTTCTCGCAGTAAACGGTCAGCAACCGTGGACCTTGGAGTAGGAGTCGACCTAGGCTCCGAACCAAGTAAAAACCTGGTTGTTTGCATATTTTTGTTTTTAATCTTCCGCTACGCATTCTCTTTTCCAATCTGAACGTTTAACGATATTCACCCCCCCCCTCTATCGTTTCTCTCGATCCAACAGGTCCATCAGTGGGTTTTGGTCAAAACTCACCTTATGATTGTAATCATTTATTTTAATAAATGAATATTCACTATTTGAGTATACATGTTTGTGTATTTGATTGAGATCTTAAACTCATTTACTGAATATCCGCAATACAATTCACAGCATGAGAGAATTTGTGATGAATTCACAACTAGTGATTATCTCTACATGTGCAATTGTGAAGTATTGAAATTGTCCCTAGTCGATGAATTGATAAATACGAACACTATCAATTCTGTTGAGACTAGCATGGGTTATTCTCTAATCAGCTGATTCTCACTAGCTGGTGTCATTGAGATGTCCGGAGATAAACATGAATGCTAGTTAAGGGAACTAGTTCATTGGAGTGACTGGCTGTAAAACTTCATATGATAGTCTACATATAGATATGTCAGTGAAGTTCTTACTACATCTTAAGTGCGATGTTCCTTTGACTTGCGGTGTTCAAGTCTTCTTGGTCATGGAGACTTATACTTTGACATCTTAAGCAAGCATCTCCAAGGAGGTGTAGACCCAGGATGATTGGGTATAAGCCGAAGTGCCCGAAGATGTTTGAGCAACCTACAAAGCATTCACCACTCCTTAGGAGGAGATGTATAACCTAGGCCTATTGTCGGATTGTTACTCGATGCCTCTGGCCAGAGCATGACATGTTCAGAGTATGAATCTCTTAAATACATGAGAGTAATTAGAATCCGTAGGACAATAAAACGTTACTTGGGCTAGGTGTGACGTAGTCAGCCTAGTGGGGACTGACACACATAGACCATGTCCTGAACCAAGTGGGTATAAGATGGTGAAGGGAATGAGGCACGATTCATTATAGCTGCTGAAGGGTTTCAGAATTATTTCTGAGGTCAATCGTTGATCTTTTGATTAATTGGGGATCATGATGTACTACTAGGTGCCACTCATGATCGTTCTATAATTAATTGATTAATTATAGACGACCAACATAAATCGAAAGCTTATTTAGTCACATGCACTACGAGTAATCCGAGAGATTTAAAACAAGTTGAAAATTGGATTTTTCAATCAAGAGTGATTAAGTTTGGTTGAGCCAAATGATAAGTCGAATCTGAATTTTTCAGAGACGCATCGGAAGCGTAAAATGGCTAAGTCTTTTAAAGACTTAATAGATGAATTAAATAAGTTTAATTCATTGGGGCTTGGCTTGGATGGGCCGGCCAAAAAGGGCCTCCATCCTCTTTGCTTGGCTGGCCACAACAAAGGGAGAGAACCAAGTACGAAAATCAAGTATGGGACTTGGTTAACCCACCTGAAGGGATTAACCCCTAGGGTGCAAGTGGGTTTTCAAGAAGAAAACCGACATGGAAGGTAATGTTGTTACCTTTAAGGCTAGATTAGTGGCAAAAGGATATCGTCAGAAACAAGGAATTGATTATGATGAAACTTATTCGCCAGTCGCTATACTTAAATCCATTCGGATGCTCCTGGCCATAGCATCTCATTATGATTATGAGATTTGGCAAATGGATGTGAAAATAGCTTTCCTTAATGGAAACCTGCTTGAGGATGTATACATGATACAACCTGAAGGTTTCACATCGGTTAATAAAATCAAAGTATGCAAGCTTCGACGATCCATATATGGACTAAAGCAAGCATCCAAGAGCTGGAACATCCGTTTTGATGAGACAATCAAAGTGTTTGATTTCTCACAAAATCCTGACGAACCTTATGTGTACAATAAGGTTGGTGGGAGTGCAGTCGTATTCCTAGTGTTATATGTCGATGACATATTACTTATAGGAAACGATATATCAGTCTTACAGTCAGTTAAAATTTGGTTGTCCAAAACTTTCTCCATGAAAGACCTGGGAGAAGCAACCTATATCCTTGGGATTAGAATCAATAGAGATAGATCGAAACGGTTGCTTGGTCTTTCGCAGTCTACATATATAGACCGAGTGCTTGAAAGGTTTAGCATGTCGGAATCCAAGAAAGGTTACCTTCCCATTAGGCATGGGATCAACCTATCGAAGTCTATGTGTCCACGCACAGAAGACGAGAGGATTTGCATAAGTAAGATTCCTTATGCATCCGCGATAGGATCTATCATGTATACTATGTTATGTACTAGGCCCGATGTATCGTATGCTCTGAGCGTCACAAGCAGATACCAGTCTGATCCAGGAATGGATCATTGGGCGACTGTCAAGACAATCCTCAAGTACTTATGAAACACTAAGGATGTGTTCCTAATATATGGAGAAGGTGATATGGTAATACGTGGGTATACAGATGCCAGTTTCCAGACAGATAAGGATGACTCCAAATCTCAATCCGGATACGTATTTATTTTGAATGGAGGCGCAATAAGTTGGAAGAGTTCCAAGTAAGACACCGTAGCGGATTCTACCACGGAAGCAGAATATATTGCAGCTTCGGAAGTAGCAAAGGAAGCAGTCTGGATCAAGAAGTTTGTCTCAGAACTTGGTGTGGTTCCAACCATTGATGAAGCAATACCGGTTTACTATGACAACAATGGAGCTATTGCACAAGCGAAGGAACCAAGGTCTCATCAGCGATCCAAACATGTGCTTCGCCGCTATCATCTGATCAAAGAGATTATAAGTAGGAATGATATACAAATTGAGAAAATTCCAACTGAAAGGAATTTAGCGGATCCTTTAACTAAGGCCTTGCATCAAAGCAAGTTTGAGGGTCATGCTTCGCCGAAGATGTTTGAACAGCCTACAAAGGATTCACCACTCCTTGCGAGGAGATGTATACCCGAGGCCTATCGTCGGATTGTTACTCGAAGCCTCTAGCCAGAGCATGACATGTTCAGAGTATGAATCTCTTAAATTCATGAGAGTAATTAGAATCCGTAGGACGAGAAAACGTTACTTGGGCTAGGTGTGACGTAGTCGGCCTAGTGGGGACTGACACACATAGACCATGTCCTGAACCAAGTGGGTATAAGATGGTGAAGGGAATGGGGCACGATTCATTATAGCTGCTGAAGGGTTTCAGAATTATTTCTGAGGTCAACCGTTGATATTTCGATTAATTGGGGATCATGATGTACTAGTAGGTGTCACTCATAATCGTTCTATAATTAATTGATTAATTATAGACGGCCAACATAAATCGAAAGCCTATTTAGTCACTCGCACATGAGTAATCCGAGGGATTTAAAATGAGTTGAAAATTGGATTTTCCAATCAAGAGAGATTAAGTTTGGTTGAGCGAAACGATAAGTCGAATCTGAATTTTTCAGAGACGTATCGGAAGCGTAAAATGGCTAAGTCTTTTGAAGACTTAATAGATGAATTAAATAAGTTTAATTCATTGGGGCTTGGCTTGGATGGGCCGGCCAAAGAGGGCCTCCATCCTCTTTGCTTGGCTGCCCACAACAAAGGGAGAGAACTAAGTTTTTTGTTCAATTTATAAAATAAACCAAGTATGGTTTGTTTTATAAAATTATGGATGATATAAATTTTTTATATAATAAACCAAGGTTTGGTTTATTTTTCATGGAAATTAAAATGAACCATGGATAGGATTATTTTATAAAATCAATCATGGATTGATTTACCATGATAAGGAAATTTATTCCATAAGAGAGACGAGTCTTGATTGATTTTTATCATGAATTAAAATGTGATTTTAACCATGATATAAAATCAAACTTGGCATGATGGAATAAGTTATTCCATATTTGAGAGGCTTGATGGTTGAAAGGCCACTATATAAAGGACCCAAGGCAAGGCTTGGGTGTGAATCATAGAGATGAAGGCATGGGCTCTCTCCCTCTCTTTCTCTCCTTCTCTTCTCCCCTTCTTGCCGTGCGCCAACCTGCCCCAAGAAGGAGCACCAGCTGACCATCCTTTTATGGTTAGTCTTCTAACTTCTCTCTTGGTTTTTCTCGTCGCGTTCTCGGAGAATCTAGTAGTTCTCGAGAACACGAAACTCGTGGCTTTGCGAAGTCATCCCGAAGATACTCGGCGTGGACGCGAATAGAGGCGGAGCTTCCAAGGAACGCTTATGGTTGGATCTCGTCCCTTCCTTCGAGTTACGCGAGGTAATACGTAAATTAGTTTATGTTTCTACAAAATTTCAAATATATGATCATGTCTACACAAGATAAAATTGCATGCTTAGATGTGTGGTTAAATGATTTAGAGAAATTATTTATGCTAAACCTTCCGCTGCACGTAATTAATTTTAAAATTACGAACCCGCATCCATGTCAACATGCACCCGGTCCCAACAACATCTATATATTAGATATCACCAATCAAATAGGAGTAGTTTAGAAATATCAGTGGGTTTTGACCAAACCCCACTGATGGACATCACATCTATGTTCATGCCCTCCTTGCATGACTTCAGAACCTGCGTTTTAATTTGAAATTAAGTGTTTTGATAGCTTTTTATATATTAATATATTTTTAAAATAGAAAAAAAATTTGAGTCCACGTCGGGCCTGAACCAAAAGATTTCAGGCCCACGCTGGGCCTAAAATATTTTTATTTCAGGCCCACACTGGGCCTGAAATATTTTATTTCAAGTCCACGCTGGGCCTGAAATAAAAATATTTCAGCCCCAACATGAGCCTGAAATCTATTGATTTCAGGCCCATACATACGTTTTTTTTGAAATTTTTTATGTTTTTTTATTGTTTCTGCATACGTTTTGTTTTTTGAAATTTTTTTATGCTTTTTTTTTATTTCTGCATTCGTTTTTTTTGAAATTTTTTTTATATTAATATATTTATTAAATATTATTTAATATATTAATTTTTATTAATCAAATATAAAAATTATTTATTTATATTTTTAAATCACGTTGGATGAGCTATTTTTAATTGAAATATTTTTTTAATTTTAACCTTACATTTTTAGCGCTGATTTTATAATATATTATTTTAAAATAAAAGTCTGAAAAATCATGTACAGATGTCTCGAAATTTGTTACTGAGAGAGAGAAAGAGAAAGACAGCAGTTAGAAAGAGGGGTATAAAAGTTTACATAAAGGCCTGTGCCCTTTGGTAAAATAGAAATTATAGTATGCTCTTTGGTAATTTTCGATATTTAGATACGCCCTTTAGTAAATTGTCGAAGATTTAATATATGACAAAATTTGTTTAGTACTCATCACAAAAATAATGAAGAAATATTTAATCTATTGCACCACTATTAACCTTGTGCACCAATAATTCTGAGGTCTCTTTCATCTTTCATAAGCATAACCTCTTTCATGTGCAAATTAATTTGCATATTTTAAAATTTTAAATAAAATGGATGATATTTTTCACCAAACTCTGATGATAGGTTTAGTCTAAATATTAATAATGATAAAATTTTAAATAATTTGTAAGTTACATTTCAATTAACTCTATTTCGAAATTGATTTTTTTAAAAAAAATATTCATTTTGGCGTATATTTTAAGATCATCTTATAACAAAAGAAGAGAAAAATAAAGATTCATTTTAATACATTTGAGAAATAGAGGTTTAATACATTAACAATATTTGTTCTTGTTTTGCTATTCATCACCAAAAAATTGAAGAAATATTTAATCAATTGCATGACTCATTAATCTCGTGCATTAACAATAATTATTTTAATCATAGACCTCTTTCATGTGCATTACATTTTTCATGTGCAAATTAATTTACATACTTTAAAATTTTATATAAAAGGGATGATTTATAACCAACTATGCTGATGCTAGGTTTAAGTCTAAATATTAAATAATAATCAAAATTTAA
>JAGFNQ010003047.1:0-90728 GCA_024364735.1 Boesenbergia rotunda | reverse complement strand
TTTTACAATCAAATCTGAAATGTAATATAGGGGCCACAGGTCGTATTTTTCTCGGGGCTAGTTGATATAATTTGATTCGTGCTTGTATTTATGTGTCGTTTGTGTTTTCGGGTTTCAAATAGATGTTCGGGTTCTGGGTTGCAATCGGAAATAAAATCGCAATGAAGCATAAAGAAAGAAGGAAACTGAACCAAGCTACTTAAACAAAGTAATGGCAATCCATGGACTCAAACAATGGAAAATCTCATCAAGGCATTTACACAATTTTGGAAAAAATCATAGATCTAATTTCGATTTCAAGAATACAAAAGATATGCTAGGAAATGAAGCAAAGGCAGTGATGAAGTTTTCGGAATTAATCAAGCTTAACACAAATCAATGCAAAGAAGATTTGGAAATTTTCACAAGCAACAAATATCAATTTAGCATGCAATGTTTTTGGAAGCCAATCACTGCCCACAAAATTCAGAATTAGGTAAATTCAAACTTATTGATTTCAAACACAATCTTATCCCACAAAATCAAGTTGAAATTCGATGCAAATGGATCCAAGGCAGTTGGCACGCAAGGGAGAACTCCTTGTGCCAAAACTAACTCTAAATTAATAATTGAGTGAGCTTTCAACTCAACTTTTTAAAACTGAGTGGTTCGATTGGGGAGGCACAGGTTTTAGGAAAGTACTAAACAAGATTCTGTAAAGGAATGCAAACATGAAACCAGAACTTGAAAAGCAAAAGAAATCAGAAATGAAATATGCAGTGATTCAGATTCAATTTGCAGAAATTCAGCACTAGCTGAGCTGAAAACCTAGAATGAACTGCAAGAATTGAAACCAAGCTCTAAGTTAACTAAGCAAACCTATACCTAACTCGAATACAGGAATTAACCATTACAAAATGAAGAGACAAAATAGAAAACCAACACTCAGATACAAATCAGAAACTGAAAAACAATTACTGAATTTGAATGGCACGCAAACTATGTAGTTGGCACGCAACAATTAACAGAGAAACGAATTGAAATTGGATTCGATTGTTCACTAAACAAGTTGTTAAACTACTTAGCTCTAAGAATTAAAGACCTAATGAAACTTAAACAATTCAGAATTACAAACTAAGACAGCTGAAAACTGAAAATTGCATAAACAGAACAGAATTCGGCAGAAATAAAATTACAGCTACAAAACATGAAAATTAGCTAGCTAAACTATTCCTCAACCCTTCTTCAGCTCAAGAACTTCTTGGTCGTCAATCAAGAGTTGGCTTCGAACCCCTAGGCTCAGCAAATCAGTGGACAATCATTTCTGAAGTTGATTCTGCATCAAATCTGCGCTTGCTGGAAATTACAGTCCGAATCTCTCTATCTCAATTGGTGGAGCTGCGATGATGAATTGGGAAGCTTCTGAGTTCACCTGAGAACCCCTACAAATGGCTCAGAAGCTTGGAAATGGATCGTGATTGAGAAGAAAGTGGTCGGACTGAGGAATTGCCGAAACCCTCAAACAATCCCTGTTCCGGCGCAAATGGAGCTGAATTCTTCAAGAAACAATCACCAAAGACTTAATTCTTGATCTAGATGAAGAGTTGAGGTGGTCGCGCCCCTTGGATGAAGAAATTAGCTAAAGAACTGAAGAAGAAATGAAGAAGATGAAGATGCGGCAGAGACGCGACAAGGGAAGAGCTGGGCAGATTTCTGATTAAATACTTAAGCATGGACGGCTGTGATTGATTTGAGGAAATCCAACGGCTGATCTTGCTCTGATTGGAGCCAAACTTGATGATGATGATCTGGGGTCAGGATCTGCCTCGTGGTAGCTTGGATCCTCCAGATTTGCAACGGATGGTCCAGATCAACTTAGTCTTTGAACGGACGATCTAGAGCCCTCCAAGCTTGATCCAACGGTTGATTTAGCTCTGATTGGAATGAAGCTTTCAGATCTTGATCATAGTGCTTGATCAACCCTAACCCTAGCTCGGATTGCTTCAGATTGTCCCGGATGGCTCAGATCTAGCCACTTTTGAATCGGACGGCCCGGATTAATTGTAAGCTTGATAATTCGATCCGGTTCCACTTCCGACTCAAGTTTGACCCAATATGACCCAAGTCCATGAACCCTTCATGCCTACAAAAATATATCAAGAATATTAGTGGCCAAATAATCCAAAAAATGTGTAAATTTGCAATTAAGTCCAAAATAAGAGGAAATCCTAAAACCTTGGGCAATTTCGCAATTAAGCAATAAAAACATAGGTCAAATATGGATTTTAGCAATTAAAATAATCAATAAAATGGTGCTTATCAACTCCCCCACACTTAACCTTGAGCGTCTCGCGAAACCACTAAGTATGGATCCCTTAGGTTTTCTAAAGCATAATTAGAAGCAAATGAAAAGAAATTACCTAAGGTTGTCAATTCTCATAAATCAAAGCTCTATGGATTAGTATCTTGTCCTTAAATCAACAACTTAGCCTTTTTATCCATCATGAGTCATTGAGATGAATTCAAATCACTAGCCTTTCAAGGAAACTTTGGTGGCTCTCTCCTTAAGTTCTAAGTTAATGATGGAAGTGGAGCTCACTCAAACACTCATGCTTCTTGCACTACCATAGGCTTGCTTATTATCTACTCTCCACCATTATTCATGATTAGGATCAACATCTACAAAAACAAGTGAAAACATGAAAAATGATAAGAAATGGAGTAAAAGCCAAGAAAATGGAAAATGGATGAAGTGGGAGACTTGGTTGCTCAAGAATGTTTCCAATACATTTTGCTTCTCTTTACAGTCCTCTAGTGATATCCAAAAGTGTGGTGAAGTCAGATTTAAGTAATTGCCTTTGATTTGGATGAAAAAACCCTTCTTTGGTTTCAATGTGCCAAGTTTGCTCTTGTGTGCCATTTTTGCTTCTTTCTCTTCTTTTCTGATTTTTTTTTTCTTTTCTTTCATCCTCTAGCAAGATCAGAATGTATTATAACCAGGCTTTGAATTGGATGAGAATATCTTCACTAGTTCATTGTGTTGAAACTTTTCTTTTGTATGCCAACTTGTTTCTTTTCACTGCACTGCAAATTGAATTCCAGCCACTGCACCTTCTTTTCTGCTCTGATCAGAATTCCTAGCATCCACCTTTCTTCCTGGTTTGGTCACGTTTTGCTCAATCTTGTGGTGCTCATGCTCCCCAAATCCTTGTTCAGAAATTGGCTCCAATCCATCACTAATGTCGTGAGCTCCAATTAAATTTCTGCTTGCTGTTTTTTTTAGTTCCCAGTTTTTTTTTCTTTCTTTCATAGCTGCATTTTTTCTATTTCATGTTTCAAATTCCAACTCCATGCAGCTAATTACAGAACTTGCCAGTCTCTGATTGCTTAGCAATAGTTAGCATCAAATAGCAGTGGAGAATAGGCACAATCAGTTTCAAGCTGATACACTAAATTACATTGCCATTCTTTGATTTCTCTGTTTTTGATCTGGATTTTTTTCTCTTTAACTGAATGTGTTTCAGCTCTTTTCTCTATTCTATTTGTAGACTGTCGACTTCATCCACTTGTGCCGGATGCAATGCTCCAAGATCTCTAAATTACCAGTAGTTATATTCACTAGTAGTGGAGAAATTTAGCCACATGCACTTCACTGCAATTTTCTGTTTCTTTCCTGTTTTGATCCAAATAAATCCAATCAGCCACATATACTTAATTCCATTTCACTGGCGAAGGTTTTGTTCTTAATCCTCATCAGCAGCCCTTGCTTAATTTCAGATTAGTACAGCTGCATGTTGCTTCAGATTAGTTTCAACCAACAATTCTGAACTTCAGATTCTGATCTTCACAACTGAAATTTTGACATTCTGATTTTCACAGCTACATTTCAGACTTTCAACAAAAAATTGCTGATTCTTAACTTCTCAATTCTTGATCCAAGCCAATTCCGATCCAAGATAACTTCATTTTGGCACAAACTTTTGCTTAATCTGTGCCATCTCTTTTTCTTTTTCTTGCATTGCAGATTTTTTTCTTTTCATTTGCATGCCACTTGATCTTCAAAATGTAGTAAAGAATCTAAGTCTCCAATGGCTCCCACCTCTCTTGCTCATTTTTGGAATTCAAAATCAACTCACTTGGCACCTTTTGGCTTCAACTTGGCAAAAAATTTTTCTTTTTGACATGAAATACATCCAAAACTTTAGTCACTCCCCCACACTTAAATCTTTGTCCGTCTCGGGAAAAATAGTATTAGAAACATTCCAAACAAACAAGCCCATAGAAAAGTGGGGTTAAGAGTAGGAAATAAGTAAAGAAAAATGGATTGAACATGATTTTTGCCAAAATTGATATGGAAAGGTAAACAAAGTGATTAGTCTCTATAGATGTGATCCAATCATTGAAATATGATTTTGAAAGAACCTAAGCAAGTTCTAGAGTACAATAACATGTGTGTCACAAATATAAGGCTAATTCTCACTAGGCAAAAATAATTCATCTCAAGTCATCAATTTAGAATCTAAAACCAAGTAGTACTCAAGCATCCAAGAATTCATCCATGAGTTCAAACCCTAAGTTTTGACAATCAAATTTAACTTATTTTCAAAGAGATTCTAAAATGCTATGGAGAAAACCTAAAGGGATACTTTTATTTCTACTCATGCAAGAAACAAATTTCCAAGAAAACTAACATGCATTTATTAACAAGGACTCAATTTAAAAGAAAATTTTACTTCTAGAAAATATAAAAGTGAAAAATGCAATAAAAGAAAATACAAGAAGAAACAAACTCCCCTTTATTCTGGTGGACGGAGTCTATCAAGCAGTAGCCTCCATCGTGGTAGTGGAGGAGTCTGGGTGGCTGAGAGAATTAGGACTCCCCCACACTTGAACTTCACGAAAAATTTCTCTGGTGGCCTAAGGCGATTCAGGTTCAAAATCCATGGAAGGAATGGAGGGCTATGGATTAAAGTAAGATCTTCTCCTCCTTGATGCCTTTCAGAAGTCCTTCCAGGAGGCTGAAGTCTGTTCAGTTGGAGCACCCACTCCTGAAGTCTTCTGGACCCTACAAAAAAATGTAATACCTCTCTCAAGCGTTCAGGGTCAGAAAGAAATGATATAAATTCAGTCTCTGCATGAAATGAATCCAAAACTGCATCATGTCCAATTAAATCAAATTCTGGTACCTCAATGAAATTTTCAAAATTATTTCCTACCAAATTTGCATCTAGATACTCATCACACATAAAGAAATCAATTTCTGGCTCATCAATAGAAATTTCACAATTATTTTCCTTCCAGGGTGTATCAAGCAATGTGTCACAGCCAACAAAATCAATATCAGATATCTCCATAAGTTTTTCATATTCAACCTCAGCATAAGATATAGCAAGAGATTCATCAAAATAAATAACATCAATTTCAGGCACTTCTAAAAATGTTTCACTATCCATATCCACAAAAGATGTATCAAGATAATCATCATAACAAACAACATCAATTATAGGTGCCTCTAAAATTATTTCACAATCCATATTTACAAGAGATATATCAGGTAATGCAGTATGACCAATGAAATCAATTGTTTGTACCTCTATTGGATTTTCACAAACAATTTCTACACAAGGTATATCAATAAATTCATCAGAATCAATAAAGTCAGCACTAGGTACCTCGCTGAATTTTTCTGAACAAAGAGGAGAAATACTTACCTGAGCGTGCTGGAGAATACCTTGAGGTTCTACAAGAGTAGATGAATCCATGGCCTCCTCCTGATCAAGTACATGCTCCTCTTCAGCCTCAAGCTCTGGTGGACAATCAACTGGTGATCCTTGGGTGCTTGCTTCCACCATGCAAGTCCCTACACTTTCTGGTTCATCCTCTAAATCTTGTGGTGGTCCCTGGGGCTTAGTGCAATCCCCTACACCTATGGAATCATCTCCTATACATTATTCTTCTGCAATATCTGCAACAACAATATCAGAAAAATTAGGACCATCAATAATACTATCATCAGAAAATAAGAGTCTAGAATGGTCCTGTGGAGCTTCAATTTCCTCTTCTGGAGATGAAAAATTTGGAAATGAATTTTGAATAGGAATCTCCGGAGGGATGCATGCTGTAGGTGCCCTATATTTGATGACTTCTTCTTCTTCTTCCAAAATTGCAAGATCCATTAAAGAAAGACTTGGCCATGCACTAGGGTCACCTTGAACTGATATAAAACCAACTCCGGGGCTCTCAGAATTAAAAGTAACATGAGAAGTTAATGGTTCTGATCTTTGGGCTTTTATCTGATTCCATTGATCAACCAATTTTCCAAGGCGTTGTAGTTGTTGAAAATTTTGCTGTTGTTGTTGTTGTTGTTGTTGTAGAACTTGTTGTATTTGTTGTTGCTGAGCTTGTTGTTGCTGCATCATCTGTTGAAACATATCCTCAACCCTCTGTTGTTGTTCCTCACTCCAATCTGGATCATCAAAGCCTCCTTGATTAAACTGCTGAAATGGGAGGGGCTGAAAATTCTGAGTGTCTTGCTGAAAATGTTGAAATTGTGGTTGAAAGGATGGTTGAACTTGCTGAGAATGGTAGCCCTGGAAATCTTGGATCTGAGGTTGAAATTGTGGTGGTAAAAACTGAGATTGCGCGGGCTGGAAATTCTGGTTTTGTTGCTGAAAATTTGGCTCGTATGGCTGTGAATATTGAGGAGGTTGTTGAAAATTCTGTATAGGTTGAAATTCTTGCTGCCATGGCTGAGGTGGAAGCTGAAATTGATTATTTTGGGGCTGAAAACTTTCAAAAGGCTGCTGGAAATTTTGTGGTTGCTGAAATTGTTGTAATCGTGGCTAAAAAAACTGATTGGGTTGCTGAAAATTCGAATGTGATTGCTGAAATGGTTGCTCAAAACCCTGGAATTGTGGCTGCCCAATCTGAATTTGTGGCTGGAAATTTGGTTGATTTTGCTGAAAATTTTGGAAAGGCTGAAAAAACTGATTTGTTGACTGATTGAATGGTTGGTTCTGCTGAAACTATGGACACGGCTGCTGGTAAGTAGATGAAATTCATTTTGAACTTGCAGCCCTGTCACAAAACAAACAAGAAAAAATGGCAGCAACCGTATACGAATGATAAAGCAAAATAAAATAGAACCCAATGATATGTCCAAAGGCATACAAGCAAAAATCAATCAAATCAACTAGTTGCTTCCCCGGCAACGGCGCCAAAAATTTGACAGACCCAAAATATACTGTCACGAATGTGGGCCTCAAATTTAAATGTGAATGAATAACTGGAAACCCTTTTTACAATCAAAATCTGAAAATGTAATATAGGGGCCACAGGTCGTATTTTTCTCGGGGCTAGTTGATATAATTTGATTCGTGCTTGTATTTATGTGTCGTTTATGTTTTCGGGTTTCAAATAGATGTTCGGGTTCTGGGTTGCAATCGGAAATAAAATCGCAATGAAAGCATAAAGAAAGAAGGAAACTGAACCAAGCTACTTAAACAAAGTAATGGCAATCCATGGACTCAAACAATGGAAAATCTCATCAAGGCATTTACACAATTTTGGAAAAAATCACAGATCTGATTTCGATTTCAAGAATACAAAAGATATGCTAGGAAATGAAGCAAAGGCAGTGATGAAGTTTTCAGAATTAATCAAGCTTAACACAAATCAATGCAAAGAAGATTTGGAAATTTTCACAAGCAACAAATATCAATTTAGCATGCAATGTTTTGGGAAGCCAATCACTGCCCACAAAATTCAGAATTAGGTAAATTCAAACTTATTGATTTCAAACACAATCATATCCCAAAAAATCAAGTTGAAATTCGATGCAAATGGATCCAAGGTAGTTGGCACGCAAGGGAGAACTCCTTGTGCCAAAACTAACTCTAAATTAATAATTGAGTGAGCTTTCAACTCAACTTTTTAAAACTGAGTGGTTCGATTGGGGAGGCACAGGTTTTAGGAAAGTACTAAACAAGATTCTGTAAAGGAATGCAAACATGAAACTAGAACATGAAAAGCAAAAGAAATCAGAAACGAAATATGCAGTGATTCAGATTCAATTTGCAGAAATTCAGCACTAGCTGAGCTGAAAACCTAGAATGAACTGCAAGAATTGAAACCAAGCTCTAAGTTAACTAAGCAAACCTATACCTAACTCGAATGCAGGAATTAACCATTACAAAATGAAGAGACAAAATAGAAAACCAACACTCAGATACAAATCAGAAACTGAAAAACAATTACTGAATTTGAATGGCACGCAAACTATGTAGTTGGCACGCAACAATTAACAGAGAAACGAATTGAAATTGGATTCGATTGTTCACTAAACAAGTTGTTAAACTACTTAGCTCTAAGAATTAAAGACCTAATGAAACCAAACAATTCAGAATTACAAACTAAGACAGCTGAAAACTGAAAATTGCAGAAATAGAACAGAATTCGGCAAAAATGAAATTACAGCTACAAAACATGAAAATTAGCTAGCTAAACTATTCCTCAACCCTTCTTCAGCTCAAGAACTTCTTGGTCATCAATCAAGAGCTGGCTTCGAACCCCTAGGCTCAGCAAATCAGTGGACAATCATTTCTGAAGTTGATTCTGCATCAAATCTGCGCTTGCTGGAAATTACAGTCCGAATCTCTCTATCTCAATTGGTGGAGCTGCGATGATGAATTGGGAAGCTTCTGAGTTCACCTGAGAACCCCTACAAATGGCTCAGAAGCTTGGAAATGGATCGTGGTTGAGAAGAAAGTGGTCGGACTGAGGAATTGTGGAAACCCTCAAACAATCCCTGTTCCGGCGCAAATGGAGCTGAATTCTTCAAGAAACAATCACCAAAGACTCAATTCTTGATCTAGATGAAGAGTTGAGGTGGTCGCGCCCCTTGGATGAAGAAATTAGCTAAAGAACTGAAGAAGAAACGAAGAAGACGAAGCTGCGGCGGAGACGCGACCAGGGAAGAGCTGGGCAGATTTCTGATTAAATACTTAAGCATGGACGGCTGTGATTGATTTGAGGAAATCCAACGGCTGATCTTGCTCTGATTGGAGCCAAACTTTGATGATGATGATCTGGGGTCAGGATCTGCCTCGTGGTAGCTCGGATCCTCCAGATTTGCAACGGATGGTCCAGATCAACTTAGTCTTTGAACGAACGATCTAGAGCCCTCCAAGCTTGATCCAACGGTTGATTTAGCTCTGATTGGAATGGAACTTTCAGATCTTGATCATAGTGCTTGATCAACCCTAACCCTAGCTCGGATTGCTTCAAATTATCCCGGATGGCTCAGATCTAGCCGCTTTTGAATCGGACGGTCCGGATTAATTGTAAGCTTGATAATTCGATCCGGTTCCACTTCCGACTCAAGTTTGACCCAATATGACCCAAGTCCATGAACCCTTCATGCCTACAAAAATATATCAAGAATATTAGTGGCCAAATAATTCAAAAAATGTGTAAATTTGCAATTAAGTCCAAAATAAGAGGAAATCCTAAAACCTAGGGCAATTTCGCAATTAAGCAATAAAAACATAGGTCAAACATGGATTTTAGCAATTAAAATAATCAATAAAATGGTGCTTATCAAGATGCTAGAATGTGATGGGAGAGAGTCAAGGCCAAGTGAAATGTTAGCCAGATGACTTGGGCCGACTTCGAGACTAAGTTCTTCGAAGAATACTTTCACATGCGAGTAACCAACAAGCACTATGATGAATTCACGGAGTTCAGACAAGGAGAACTATCCGTGGATAAAACAGTGAAGAAGTTTAATCGGTTAGCTCGTTTGTGCCCAGAGTTAGTTAGCACTGAAAAAGAGAGAGTTAGGTTGATGTTAAGGATGTTAAGGCCTGAGATAGCGTTAAACGTGGCCAGCGGTGTTAGTAGACCACAAACCTCAGAAGAACTGATAAGTAGTGCCATGATCACTGAGCACTACTTAAATAGTATAATGGGTACCAGTATGATATAGAAGCAAGTACCAGTCCAAAGATCCCAGATAACCCGCAGAACTAGAAAGGGAACCCAAATAAAAGGAAGCAGTGGGACCAAAGGACTTCTAGGGGCTAAGAGCTGTACCAATTCGGATTTCCAACCGAGAGCTCTACAGTGACTTGGTAGTCCTTGAGATGAAGGATTACGATGTCATTTTAGGGATGGGCTTCTTGAGCAAGTACAATGCTTCTATAGACTGCCGCAAGAGAAAAGTCAAGTTCACACCAGAAGCTGAACCTCCATTCGAGTTTATTGGAGACCCAAAGAGAAAGACAAAAAGGTTTTTATCTTCCTTACAAGCTCAGAGAATGTTAGAGAAGGGGTGTTCTGGTTTTCTAGCTCATATAGTAGATGCAAGTCAAAGAGAAGGATTAAAGAAAGAGGAAGTGAGGGTAGTCTATGACTATCCGGAGGTGTTTCCTGAAGAGTTACCAGGACTCCCTTCCAATTGAGAAATTGAATTTGAAATTGAGTTGGTTCCAGGAAACAACCCAATTTCAAAGGCACATTATAGCATGGCACCAGCAAAACTGAAAGAGCTGCAAGAACAGTTACAAGAGCTGCTCGACAAGGGTTTCATCCGCCCTAGTCATTCACCTTGGGGAGCTCCTGTGTTGTTCGTCAAGAAGAAAGATGGATCCATGCGAATGTGCATAGATTATCGGGCCTTGAATAAGGTTGTTGAGACCGGGTGCATGTTGACAAGGATACGAGTTCGTAAAATTTAAAAATTTTACGTGCAGCGGAAGAGTTTGCATAAAATAATTTCCTAAATTATTTTAACTTCGTATCTAGCATGCAACCTTATAGTGTGTTGACATAATCATAAAATAAAACTTTGCGGAAAAGTAAACTAATTTACCAAGTACCTCGCGTAACTCGAAGTAAGGGACGAGATCCAACCATAGCGTCCCTTGGAAGCTCCGCCTCTATTCGCGTCCACGCCGAGTTCTCTTCGGGATGACTTCGCAAAGTCACGAGTTTTGTGCCGACGAGAACTACTAGATTTTCTATAGGCACAACAAAGAAGATCAAGAGAGAAAAGGAAACTAACCACCAAGAAAACGGAATCGAATTCCGGGAAGAGAGGAGTCGCTATCCGCTTCTTCTTCTTCTTGCTTTGTTTCTTCTTCTTCTTGAAGCTCACGGCAACCACCTTCTATGGGAGGAGTTGCGCCGGCCCTAGCTTGTGGAAGGGGCGCCGGCCCTAATTGGTGAAGAGGGCGCCGGCCCTAAGGTAGGGGAGAAGAGAAAGGAGAAGAGAAAGAGAGGGAGAGAGGGAGCTACTTCTCTTGACAACTCAATTGGAATTAAGGGCTTGCCTTTGGTTCCTTTATATAGTAGCATCTCCCTTGCCAAGTCTCCCTCTTAACGGAATTAACGGAATTAACGGAATTAGTTATCATAAGAAATTTATCCTATAAATTCTCTTATGAATTATTCCGTTTAAACCAAGTTTTATTATAACTAACTTTATAATAAAATTAATTAGTTATCATAAGAAATTTATCCTATAAATTCTCTTATGAATTTTTCCGTTTAAACCAAGTTTTATTATAACTAACTTTATAATAAAACTAATTAGTTATCATAAGAAATTTATCCTATAAATTCTCTTATGAATTTTATTATAACTAACTTTATAATAAAACTAATTAATCTCTCCTTTTATTATGGAATAAATTTTATAAGAAATTTATAAACTTTCTTATTATGAAAAAATCAATTCATAATTGATTTTATAAAATTAAAATAAACCAATTCATGGATTATTTTAACTTCCATAAAAAGAATAAATTTCTATAAATTTATTTATATAAATTTCTTTATACAAATTTATTTATCCATAATTTATAAAATAAATCGTGCTAGATTTACTTTATTAATTAAACCAAAATTAATTGGTTTTCTCCCCAATAGGTGGCCGGCCACTTCAAGGAGGTTTGGCACCCTCTTTGGCCGGCCCGAACCGAGCCGAACCAACGCGAATTAAACTCATTTAATTCGCCCAAAAAGCCTTCAAAAGACTTAGCCATTTTTAGCTTCCATTGCGCCTCTGATTAACTCAGATTCGACTTATTTCTCTTGATCGGAAAATCCAATTTTCAACTCGTTTTAAATCCCTCGGATTACTCGTAGTGCGTGTGACTAAATAGGCTTTCGATTTATGTTGGCCGTCTATAATCAACTAATTATAGAACGATCATGAGTGGCACCTAGTAGTACATCATGATCCCCAATTAATCGAAAGATCAACGGTTTGACCTCAGAAGAAATTATTCTGAAACCCTTCAGCAGCTCTAATGAATCGTGCCCCATTCCCTTCACCACCTTATACCCACTTGGTTCAGGACACGGTCTATGGTGTCAGTCCCCACTAGGCTGACTACGTCACACCTAGCCCAAGTAGTGTCTTTCTCGTCCTTTGGATTTCTAATTACTCTCATGTATTTAAGAGACTCGCACTCTAAACATGATATACTCTGGCCAGAGGTTTTGAGTAACAATCCGACGATAGGCCTGGGTATACATCTCCTCGCAAGGAGTGGTGAATCCTTTGTAGGCTGTTTAAACATCTTCGGGCACTTCGGCTTATACCCAATCATCCTGGGTCCACACCTCCTTGGAGATGCTTGCTTAAGATGTTAAAGTATAAGTCTCCATGACCAAGATGACTTGAACACCGCAAGTCAAAGGAACATCGCACTTAAGCTGCAGTAAGAACTTCATTGACATATCTACATGTAGATTCCCATATGAAGTCTTACAGCTAGTCACTCCAATGAACTAGTTCCCTTAACTAGCATCCATGTTTATCTCCGGACATCCCAATGTCACCAGCCAGTGAGAATCAGCTGATTAGAGAATAACCCATGCTAGTCTCAACAGAATTGATAGTGTCCGTTTTTATCAATTCATCGACTAGGGATAGTTTCAATACTTCACAATTGCACATGTAGAGATAATCACTAGTTGTGATCCCATCACAAATTCTCTTATGCTGTGAGTTGTATTGCGGACATTCAGTAGATGAGTTTAAGATCCCAATCAAATACACAAAACATGTATACTCAAATAGTGAATTATCATTTATTAATATAAATGTTTACATCATAAGGCGATTGCCTTAGGACACTTCTCTCATATCACTAACAAACTCCCACTTGGCCTAATGCCAATCGCTACGGTATCCAATACCACAGGCTCTAACATGACCCTCAAACTTGCTTTGAGGCAAGGCCTTAGTTAAAGGATCCGCTAAATTCCTTTCAGTGGGGTTTTTCTCAATTTGTATGTCATTCCTACTTATAATCTCTCTGATCAGATGATAGCGTCGAAGCACGTGTTTGGATTGCTGATGAGACCTTGGTTCCATTGCTTGTGCAATAGCTCCATTGTTGTCGCAGTATACCGGCACTGCTCCATCAATGGTTGGAACCACATCAAGTTCTTAGACGAACTTCTTGATCCAAACTGCTTCCGTGGTAATATCCGCTACGGTGTCTTGTTTGGAACCTTTCCAACTTACTGCGCCTCCATTCAAAGTAAATACGTATCCAGACTGCGATTTGGAGTCATCCTTATCTGTCTGGAAACTGGCATCCGTATACCCACGTATTACCATATCTCCTTCTCCATATATTAGGAACACATCCTTAGTTCTTCTTAAGTACTTAAGGATTGTCTTGACAGTCGCCCAATGATCCATTCATGGATCCGATTGGTATCTGCTTGTGACGCTCAAAGCATACGATACTTCGGGCCTAGTACATAACATAGCATACATGATAGATCCTATCGCGGATGCATAGGGAATCTTATTCATGCAAATCCTCTCGTCTTCTGTGCGCGGACACATAGACTTTGAAAGGTTGATCCCATACCTGATGGGAAGGTAACCTTTCTTGGATTCCGACATGCTAAACCCTTTTAGCACTCGGTCTATATATGTAGACTGCGAAAGACCAAGCAACCGTTTTGATCTATCTCTATAGATTCTAATCCCAAGGATGTAGGTTGCTTCTCCCAGGTCTTTCATGGAGAAAGTTTTGGACAACCAAATTTTAACTGTTTGTAAGACTGATATATCGTTTCCTATAAGTAATATGTCATCGACATATAATACTAGGAATACGACTGCACTCCCACTAACCTTTTGTACACACAAGGTTCGTCAGGATTTTGTGAGAAATCAAACTCTTTGATTGTCTCATCAAAACGGATGTTCCAGCTCCTAGATGCTTGCTTCAATCCATATATGGATCGTCGAAGCTTGCACACTTTGGTTTTATCAACCGATGTGAAACCTTCAGGTTGTATCATGTATACATCCTCAAGCAGGTTTCCGTTAAGGAAAGCTGTTTTCACATCCATTTGCCATATCTCATAATCACAATGAGCTGCTATGGCTAGGAGCATCCGAATGGATTTAAGCATAATTTCCTTCCATGTCGGTTTTCTTCTTGAAAACCCACTTGCACCTTATGGGTTTAATCCCTTCAGGTGGGTTAACCAAGTCCCATACTTGATTTTCGTACATGGAATCCATTTCCGACTTCATGGCCTCAAGCCATTTGTCCCTTTCTGAACTTTTCAGAACATCTTCATAACTGATAGGTTCATCATCACTTATGAGTAACACGTCGTTCGATTCACTTACGAGAAATCCGTATCTCTCTGGAATATTGCGTGTCCTATCAGATCTACGAAGAGGTGGTGTAGTTTTAGGTTCAACTGATAGCTCATCATTATGAGGTATTGGTTGTGGGTCTAGACTAGGTGTCTCTGTAATGTCTATTGAAGTTTCTTGAACTTCATCAAGTTCAATCCCACTCCCACTGTTTTCTTGTAAAAGAAATTCTTTTTCTAGAAATACAGCATGCCTTGAAACAAACACCTTTTGTTCCAAGGGATGATAGAATTGGTAACCCTTCGTTTCCTTAGGGTATCCAATAAATAGACATTTATCAGACTTAGCATCCAATTTGTCTGATATAGTCCGCTTCACATAAGCAGGACAACCCCATATCTTAAGGTGAGTTAAGTGAGGTTTCTTACTATTCCAAATCTCATATGGAGTAGTAGAGACTACCTTGGTCGGGACTCTGTTTAGCAAGTAAACAGCTGTCTTAAGTGCATAGCCCCAAAAGGATTTTGGAAGAGTTGCATGATTCATCATCGACCTAACCATGTCCATCAAGGTTCGGTTGCGCCTCTCAGATACACCATTATGCTGTGGTGTATACGGCGGAGTCCATTGGGACAATATCCCATTGTCCCTTAGATAATCTTGAAACTCTTGACTTAAGTATTCACCACCCCGATCGGATCGAAGTATCTTAATACTTTTGCCAAGCTGTTTCTCTACTTCATTTCTGAACTCTTTGAATTTCTCAAAAGCTTCAGATTTGTGTTTCATTAAGAACACATACCCGAATCGTGAGTGATCATCGATAAAGGTGATGAAGTAGCTATAGCCTCCTTGTGCTAGAGTTGACATTGGTCCACATACATCGGTATGTATTAGACCAAGCAATTCTCCCACTGGATTACCTTTTCCGGAAAAGGGTAATTTGGTCATCTTGCCTTTTAAGCATGATTCGCATGTATCAAATGAACCGGGTTCAAATGATTCCAAAATTCCACATCGGTGTAATTCGGTCATGCGTTTCTTACTTATATGGCCAAGACGACAGTGCCACGTGTAGGAGTCTATTCGATTATCTATTCGAGCACGTTTGTTGCTAACTTCGATATTGAAAACGTCATTGGATAAATCTAACGTGTAGATGCCATTGCACAAAGTTCCATTCCCATAAAGAACGCCATTTAAAGTTATGTAACAACAATTGTTACTAAAAGTTAAATGATAACCCTTTTCATTCAAACATGAAATAGATACAATGTTCTTTATTAACGAAGGAACGAAATAACAATTATCCAATTCTAAGACACGTCCAGTCGGGAGCTTTAGCAAATATGTTCCGATGGCAACAGCAGCAATCTTTGCTCCGTTTCCAACTCGTAAATTCGCTTCTCCTTTGACGAGTCTTCTTCTATTCCTTAGCCCCAGTATGTCATTACATATATGTGAGCTACACCCAGTATCAAGTACCCAAGTGTTTGAGGAAATAGAGTGACATTCAATAACGAAGATACTTAAAGAGGATGGGGCATCGGATGCCTTCTCTTTCATGGACTCAAGATAAACCTTGCAGTTTCTTCGCCAGTGACCCTCCTTGTCACAGTGATGGCAAGTGCCTTTTAGGGTATTTTCAGTCTTTTTGGCCTTTTTCTTCTTTCCCTTATTCTGTTCATTGGCCTTCCTCTTAGAACCTTTCTTCGAGGAACCAACTAACAGTACCGTCTTTTGATCCTGCTTCACAGAAGGCTCTACAGTCTTCAGCAGGTTGAGCAACTCAGGAAACTGGTCTGGAGTTGTGTTTTCAGGAGGACGGTTGGGAAGTTGATCTTCAAGGACATAAGCAAGCTTCTCTGCCTTGAGGACTATCCTCAGGTTTCGAAGCCAGTCCATGAAGTTTGGCCCAGTCAGTTTATTGGTGTCCAAAATGGAACGCAAGTTTAGGGAAGACATGATCGAGTGATTATCCTAGAAATACAAATTGAGATTATGTGAGAAGAATGATTAAAGAATGTATCATCATACATAAATTAAATCCTATTTATTTTACAAATTGAGTCACCCTTATTATCAATTCGGGAGATCGTAGGAACATCTCCAAATAGGTTGATATCCAACCATAGATAAGAACCACCATGGCTGTGGCCATCAAGTTTTTCTTAGCTATGAAGGTAGGTAATTATACCGATTACACATCACATATATGTAACTATCACTTTATGCTATCAACTAATTGAATGTTTGCATAAATCATTGGGTTGTTAACTCATTAACAAGTATGTATCATTATACATAGCACCCAACTGCACCTCTCTTTACATCGACCTTGGCTGTGGCACAACAAATCGATGCTCCAAGCTTAAGGCTGACCCATTAATCAAGAAATAGTTTTAATATGGTTGGAGCTCATTCAACCGCTTAGTCAGGCTTGGATGTGTCCAACAACCAAAACTAAGGATTGACCTCTGACTCCAACTATATTATTCATAAACTAATTCCATGGTTTGAACATGTTGAGGTTCAAGTCGGGCATGGATGTGTCCATCAACCCAATCGAGAAACAAAACTCCGGTTCTAACCATATTAATGGAAGGTGTTAGCCTTAATATTTTGTAAGGGGTTTTTGGGTCTCATCTTTTCTAAGCACATTCATGACATAATTATGTCATGACTAACGATTTCCTTAATAAAGTATGTATGTGACTTAATTTATCAAGTCTCATGAATTAAATTAGGAACCGGATTTCCTAATTATAATTTCATACTTTATTAAAGGAATTGTTTTGGGAAACAATTTCCTAAATTGTCATAATTAATTTCGGAAATAATATGTTCAAGACTTTGATTTCTCTAAATCAAATCTTATTAAATTAAGAGACAAATCCCTTAATTCAACTACATATTATTTTCATGAAAATCTTATTTAAGAATACTCTATAGGAAACCATTTTCCTAATTAATTTTGGAGACAACAATATGTAAGAGCATCACCTCTTCAACATATTTTATTCATGGATTTAATTAATTACAACAAATTGTTTTCTAAGGGTGGCTCCCCGAGGCTCAGATACCCAAAGAAAAGTAATGTGTTGTAAATCTAATTGGACGGCTCCCCGAGGCTCAATCCAAATCAAACATGACAATTTCAATTAAAAATTGGGAAATTAAATTACAACAACTAACTTTAAATTGGACGGCTCCCCGAGGCTCAATCCAAAATAAAGAATTTTGTTGTCAATTTAAAAACCAATTCAAATTTAATTGTCAATTAACTGTCCATGAATTTGTCTAGACTTTCTCAAAAGAAAGTGCCCAAAATTGCGAGATTTCAAAAATAATTTTTCAGAATAATTGTAAGTTTCTGGTAAAAAGAAAACTTACATATTTCCAAAAATTGGAAAATTTCTAAAATAGAAAAATTTCCAAAATTTGGAAAGTTTCCAAAGATGGGAAGTTTTCACAATTATCATAAAATTTTAGAAACTAGAAAATTCCAAACGTTTGCGAAATTTCATGAGGATTTCCAAACTTTGAAATTTCTAAATCTAAAATCTATTATAATTTGAAAGTTTCCATAATTGAAAATTTTTTCCGAAATTGAGATCATGACAAAGTGTTCCGCAAAACAATTATATGATAATGTCGAACACTAACCGGCTCTGATACCACTGTTGGGACCGGGTGCATGTTGACAAGGATACGAGTTCGTAAAATTTAAAATTTTTACGTGCAGCGGAAGAGTTTGCATAAAATAATTTCCTAAATTATTTTAACTTCGTATCTAGCATGCAACCTTATAGTGTGTTGACATAATCATAAAATAAAACTTTGCGGAAAAGTAAACTAATTTACCAAGTACCTCGCGTAACTCGAAGTAAGGGACGAGATCCAACCGTAGCGTCCCTTGGAAGCTCCGCCTCTATTCGCGTCCACGCCGAGTTCTCTTCGGGATGACTTCGCAAAGTCACGAGTTTTGTGCCGACGAGAACTACTAGATTCTCTATAGGCACAACAAAGAAGATCAAGAGAGAAAAGGAAACTAACCACCAAGAAAACGGAATCGAATTCCGGGAAGAGAGGAGTCGCTATCCGCTTCTTCTTCTTCTTGCTTTGTTTCTTCTTCTTCTTGAAGCTCACGGCAACCACCTTCTATGGGAGGAGTTGCGCCGGCCCTAGCTTGTGGAAGGGGCGCCGGCCCTAATTGGTGAAGAGGGCGCCGGCCCTAAGGTAGGGGAGAAGAGAAAGGAGAAGAGAAAGAGAGGGAGAGAGGGAGCTACTTCTCTTGACAACTCTATTGGAATTAAGGGCTTGCCTTTGGTTCCTTTATATAGTAGCATCTCCCTTGCCAAGTCTCCCTCTTAACGGAATTAACGAAATTAACGGAATTAGTTATCATAAGAAATTTATCCTATAAATTCTCTTATGAATTATTCCGTTTAAACCATTTTATTATAACTAACTTTATAATAAAATTAATTAGTTATCATAAGAAATTTATCCTATAAATTCTCTTATGAATTTTTCCGTTTAAACCAAGTTTTATTATAACTAACTTTATAATAAAACTAATTAGTTATCATAAGAAATTTATCCTATAAATTCTCTTATGAATTTTATTATAACTAACTTTATAATAAAACTAATTAATCTCTCCTTTTATTATGGAATAAATTTTATAAGAAATTTATAAACTTTCTTATTATGGAAAAATCAATTCATAATTGATTTTATAAAATTAAAATAAACCAATTCATGGATTATTTTAACTTCCATAAAAAGAATAAATTTCTATAAATTTATTTATATAAATTTCTTTATACAAATTTATTTATCCATAATTTATAAAATAAATCGTGCTAGATTTACTTTATTAATTAAACCAAAATTAATTGGTTTTCTCCCCAATAGGTGGCCGGCCACTTCAAGGAGGTTTGGCACCCTCTTTGGCCGGCCCGAACCGAGCCGAACCAACGCGAATTAAACTCATTTAATTCGCCCAAAAAGCCTTCAAAAGACTTAGCCATTTTTAGCTTCCATTGCGCCTCTGATTAACTCAGATTCGACTTATTTCTCTTGATCGGAAAATCCAATTTTCAACTCGTTTTAAATCCCTCGGATTACTCGTAGTGCGTGTGACTAAATAGGCTTTCGATTTATGTTGGCCGTCTATAATCAACTAATTATAGAACGATCATGAGTGGCACCTAGTAGTACATCATGATCCCCAATTAATCGAAAGATCAACGGTTTGACCTCAGAAGAAATTATTCTGAAACCCTTCAGCAGCTCTAATGAATCGTGCCCCATTCCCTTCACCACCTTATACCCACTTGGTTCAGGACACGGTCTATGGTGTCAGTCCCCACTAGGCTGACTACGTCACACCTAGCCCAAGTAGTGTCTTTCTCGTCCTTTGGATTTCTAATTACTCTCATGTATTTAAGAGACTCGCACTCTAAACATGATATACTCTGGCCAGAGGTTTTGAGTAACAATCCGACGATAGGCCTGGGTATACATCTCCTCGCAAGGAGTGGTGAATCCTTTGTAGGCTGTTTAAACATCTTCGGGCACTTCGGCTTATACCCAATCATCCTGGGTCCACACCTCCTTGGAGATGCTTGCTTAAGATGTTAAAGTATAAGTCTCCATGACCAAGATGACTTGAACACCGCAAGTCAAAGGAACATCGCACTTAAGCTGCAGTAAGAACTTCATTGACATATCTACATGTAGATTCCCATATGAAGTCTTACAGCTAGTCACTCCAATGAACTAGTTCCCTTAACTAGCATCCATGTTTATCTCCGGACATCCCAATGTCACCAGCCAGTGAGAATCAGCTGATTAGAGAATAACCCATGCTAGTCTTAACAGAATTGATAGTGTCCGTTTTTATCAATTCATCGACTAGGGATAGTTTCAATACTTCACAATTGCACATGTAGAGATAATCACTAGTTGTGATCCCATCACAAATTCTCTTATGCTGTGAGTTGTATTGCGGACATTCAGTAGATGAGTTTAAGATCCCAATCAAATACACAAAACATGTATACTCAAATAGTGAATTATCATTTATTAATATAAATTTTTTACATCATAAGGCGATTGCCTTAGGACACTTCTCTCATATCACTAATAAAGGTAACTATCAAGAACAGATATCCTTTGCCAAGGATAGATGATTTATTCGATCAGTTGAAGGGAGCCACGGTGTTCTCCAAAATAGATCTGCGATCAGGTTACCATCAACTCAAAGTGAGAGAAGGTTACAAAGGTGAGGGTTTGGTTTCTCTCTCTGGCGATTTGAAGGCGATTTCACGCGGGTGAAGACACGCGTTTCTCTTCTCTGGCGGCTTCGGCCGCCGGTGCTGCCTCATTAGCCGGCGATGATCCCTACTTCATCGCCTTTTCTCTCCTCAACATCAATCTTCCCTCCTCTGACTGATTCTAATAATGCTGGACATCAGATCTCGAGCATCAGAGGAATGCAATCGGGGACGGTAGGATTATTACAACAAATGGCAAACCCTAGCCAGAAATCTTCTGCAACTACGGGTGAATTTCTTGCAACTGCGCCATCCTCTAGCCCCCGACAAACAGCAACGCAGATTTCATCGTATGCAGCAGCCGTTAAGCCTATATCTCCTCGCGAATTGAAAAAAAGTTTTGAAGACATTGGATCTGATTTCAAGCCGATCGTGGTTTTCAATAATAAACCTGGTGTCTTCTATTCTGAGGAAGAAATAGCAGGTATGGCTATCTCTTATCAATTTTCTTTAATTGGGAAATTTTCTGGACAGCGTCCAAAACAAGAGACAATTCTACAAGTATTCAAAAATCTTAGCCTATCTAGTACTTGTAACGCCCGCCCTTATATCTACTCTCGGGGCGGGGTTACGTACATTCAATCATATAGTAATATTTTTTTTTCTATCTTCTAGCATGACATTAAAACAATAAAGCAAGGGCTAAGGACTAAGCATGCTTGTTTAACTATCAAAGTCATTCTACAACATGATAAATTCACCAGTAATGTAACTCATAACATAATCAAATATAAAAGACTTCTAAAGGTAAACATCGTCATGCCAGGTCAATCTTAATCACCAACACTTATTGTCAGGGAACATAAACATAGACACATTAAGTAGATATAGGATCATTCTTTCCCGAGCCACCACCCCACACATCTTCAGCCTCCTGCCTCTTCCTTCCATTTAAGTGTTATCTGCAGCATAAGACAACACATAAACTAGTAAGCATAAATGCTTAGTAAGGATCCTGTCCTACTCGCAAAATCCGTACGAAAGAACATAACATGTACACATAATGAGTTCATCAAAGCATGTTAAACATCCAAGTTTCTAACATGCAGTATCAAGTACCTCAAGCATACTCTTCACATATTACAAATATTTTCAATGAATGTTTTCAAAACATTTCCATAATGGTATTACTTAAAAATACATCCATATCATATCGGGCCCTGTTGTGTACCAACTATCGCGCGGAAACTATTGCGCGTTCCCTAATGAATTGGGGTAGCGAGCCACCAAGTCATTAGAGCAGGACCCTTCCGTCCTACCGGAGCCACGTTAACATGCACCCCGGATTTATTTAACGACCCCCTTCCGAGTCGGGTACACAACTTAAAAGTAAAATACTTATCATGCTGTTACATATATGCTAAGGAATACTCCATATTCACTCTTATGGGACACACCACTCTTCAAGGGTGCTCATGATCCCGTAGGGACACACCACACAACATAAGGGGTGCTCTTGATCCCATACTTATTTGAGTATCCATTTAAGCATTTTAACATATCACATGCAATTTCATAAATGTACCCCATGGGCTATAAGGCATGCTCATACATACATCATATTTCATACATGTTCATATATTCATCATATTTCATACATGTTCATACATGCATCATATGTCATACATGTTCATATATTCATCATATTTCATACATGTTCATACATGCATCATATGTCATACATGTTCATATATACATCACATTTCATTTATGTTCATCATATTTCATCATGCATCATATTTCAACCACTTACCCTACCTTAGACCCGACAAGCTTTGGTCACATAGGTCATACTCATATCGTAGAAAGTGGTAGCATGCTATCAATTAAGATTTCAATCAGACATCTCATTTAAACACCTCATACATAAACATATCAAAGCATGCTAACAAATAAGGTTTCCTTATCAACCATTCCATTTAACACCACATACATATACATATGATCATTCCCAACCATAAACATATATCATAGGGTAGTTTGACCTTTACAAACCCTAGTCCTAGTGGGTTGGTCGAAACATCAAGAGTAGGGAAATATTAGGACTTTTGCATTAATCATTCACACATACATTTATTCAAACACCTTGTATACTTATCTTAAACATGGATATATTGTAGGATAATTCAACCCTCACTAACCCCTTTTTCTAAGCCTTGGCCGAAACCCATCCAAGTTCAAAACCCTAGGTTTTGCTATCACAAAAATGTAGGGACACAACATATAGGTATACTCTAATTTCCAAGGGGTCTTCACATGCATCAAGGGGTAACCAAGGTCCCTTCTTGGGTGTTGGCCGAAACCTACACAAGGGTGTAACCCTAGGTTTTGTTCACAACATTTGCATAAACCACACATATACATATATCCTAAGTTCCAAGGGTCTAATTATGTAACAAAAGAGAACAAGGCCTTCCCCTAAGGGGGTGGCCGAATCTTACAAGAACAAAACCCTAGTTCTTCTTCCCTTTTGTTCAACTATCATGAAGGAAATCAATATACACATATTCCCTAAGTATCAAGGGTCTAATCATGTAACAAAAGAAAACAAGGCCTTCCCCTAAGGGGGGTGGCCGAAACATACAAGAACAAAAACCCTAGGTTTTTGTTTACAACATGTTAAAGGATACCACATTCAAGAACTATTACACTGCAGGCGAGGGGATACTTACATCCTTTCGCTTGATTTCTACTTCTCTAAGATCTTAAGGTGCCCTTGGTTGAAGGAAGGTGAGTGTTTCCCTTGTTTGCCTTCTCTTAGAAATCTTGGCCCTAGTAGAAGGCAAGAACCTTAAAGGGTTCTTCTTCCTTTCAAATTCCCTAGGGTTAAAACCCTAGGGTTTACTTTTCAAAAATGGAGAGGGAGAAGAAGAGACTTTCGGTGGAGAAGTGAAGAGGAAGATGAAGAGGTAGTTATTCTAACCACTTCCTTCTCTTATTTATACTTTTCTCTTGAAGAGACATGTCTCTTCACTTCCCTAGCTTTTAACAAGCATGTTTCTTCTTCTCTAACAAGAAACATGGCTTGGTGCAATGGTTAAGACATTGCTAGTGCAACTAGGAGGTTCAAGGTTCAATCCCTGCTTCCTCCCTTCTATATTTTCTTTTTATCACATTTTGCACCAATCCAAGCCCATTAAGCCAAGCCCATCATGAAATTTCATAATATTAATTATATTCCATGAATTCATATATTTCATAATATTTCATGATAATATTTCATGAATTCCATAATATTTCATATTTATGAATTCATGATATTTCATAATATTTCATGATACTATTTCATGAATTCCATAATATTTCATATTTATGAATTCATAATATTTCATAATATTTCATGATACTATTTCATGAATTCCATAATATTTCATATTTATGAATTCATAATATTTCCTAATATTTCATATGGGAAATTTCGGGGCGTTACAGTACTTATAACATCCGATTTTTAAGAGCTGGACACATTTTTATTCACTTATCCTCCAATGAAGATATGGCTCGAATTTGGAGCCGTAGCATATGGTATATCGGAGGTGTCCCTTTGAGAATCTTCAAATGGACACCACATTTTTCCTATGAGGAAGAATCATCAGTAGTTCTTATTTGGATTCAGCTACCAGACTTGCCGATTCATATGTTCAATAAGCGAAGCCTTTTCTCGGTTGGTCGAATTGTGGGAAAACCTATTAAGGTGGATGAAGGCACAACAGATGCTTCAAAGCTCTCTACAGCACGCATTTGTATAGAACTGGACTTGCTAAAACCTAGAGTGGAGGATTTTTGGATTGGTATTGGTGAAGAGAAACGGCTGCAGTAAGTATTGTATGAAAAATTGCCAAAATATTGCATTGACTATAAACATTTGGGGCATGCGGTAGATGAATGTTATATGAATGGAAATAAACCAAAGCCTGTTTGGGCCTCTGTCAGAAATGAGCCAAATACAATGGAAGAAGATCAAAATCTGCTATTAAATGGAAGGAAAGATAAAGATGGTGGTATACGAGAGAAAATCTTGAAGCAAAAGAAGGAAAAGAAATGGATTCAGAAAAATATTATTGAAAATTCTTCTGAAAACTTGCAAGATATAAGAAGCAATGTAAATCAGTTTCAACTTTTAGAAGATCTGGAAGAAGAGGATCAAGTTGTAAGGGTAGATTCTAATAATGTTGGTGGACAGGACAATTCTCATAATGGTGAAATCAGAGAAGCTGCCAAAGTGCAAAAGAATAGGGAAGATGGAAATAAATTCTCAAATGGATCAGTGTCAGGAGATAGTGAACAGATATCACGGCTGTTACAAGAAATGACTGTGAATAATAATCAGCCTGAAGGAGAAAACAGAGATACAAACATTCAAGAGTTACAGTTAGGGGGTAATGCAATAAATGATTTTGAAATGGATGAAGAAGAGAGCTCTTGGGGAGAGCAAGAAGACTTAAATGAACCTGAATTCACTAAATCTTTTGAAGAAGAAGAAACTTCGGACAATGGAAATGAAATGCAACCACAAAGGAGAGCATCTCTTGATTCAGTTATTGGTTTAAGTAAAAGGAAAAAGCAAGAGATATCAGTCAGGAAACAAAATGATCTCAAGGGTGCCCCTGCAATAAAAGGACAAAGAAATAATAAGACTGCAAATCTTCCTAAAGCCTCGGGGGTTTCAGAGCTAATATCTAAGCAATTGAATGGGATTTCGGCAAGTCTCACAAATAAAAATAAACAGTCTAACATATTTGGTCAGATGCCAACAGAAAATCGAAGGATAACAAGGAGCATAACTCAACTCCAAAAAGCTTCTTCCTCATCCCATATTTAAATGGCAGGTATGATATGGAACATAAGGGGTTTGGGTAATCTTGCATCCATGCGCAGAATCCAATTTTTGAGGAAGACACATCATCTGAATTTCTTAAGTATTATTGAACCTTTTATTGAGCTTGATGAAAGTTTTATCACTAGAAGATTAGACTTTGAAACTGCTATTTCAAATTGCTCGGGCAAAATTTGGTTTATGTTTGATGCTAATGTTAATTGTGTTGTTTTAGTTGACCATGAACAGTTTTTACATATGGAAGTTTGCTCTTCTATTTTTCCTGTCAAAATGTTGATAACTATCATCTATGCCAAATGCAATCAAGCGGGGAGAGCAATCTTATGGGAGAAACTATTGGAAATCAAACCGGATGGAGATAATCTTTGGCTAGTAGGAGGGGATTTCAATGTTATTTCTAATTCAAATGAGCACTCCAACGGTTTTATTTCTAAGCTGGGACCTGTACAAGACTTCAATGATTTTTTATTGGAAGCTGGGCTTTTAGATGCTGGCTTTGTTGGTGATAGATTCACATGGACAAATAACAAAATTTGGAAGAGACTGGATAGAGTCCTTATATCTTCTTCTTGGAACGTTAATGAACTCTCAGTGCGTATAGAACATCTAAATCGGGCTTGCTCAGACCACTGCCCTTTACTTATTACCTTTCCAGAATTATTAAAGCCGGTTACTTCCTTTAGATTTCAGAATATGTGGGTCAAACATCATAACTTCTTGCAAACGGTTAGACTTAACTGGTCACTACCGATTGCTAGCTGCGGATTGAAAAAATTGCAAGCTAAACTAAGAAGACTCAAGGAACATTTGAAATGGTGGAATTGGGAAGTCTTTGGTGATATACATGTTAACATACGGAAGGCAGAAGAAAATTTTGCAGCAGCTGAAAAAGTCTATGATTTGAACCCCTCGGAAGCCAATAAAATAGATAGATCTCAAAAACAAGCGACGCTTTTCAAAACATTGAACATGGAAGAAATTTTTTGGAAGCAAAGAGCTGCTGTGAAATGGGCAGTAGAGGGTGAAAGGAATACAAAATTCTATCATGATTTGGTTCAAAAAAGGAAAATGGTAAACAGGATTTTTAGAATATGGGAAGAAGGAATTTGCTTAGAAAAGCCGGAACAAATACATACTTCAGCAGCAGCTTACTTTGAAAAACTATTATCTGGTGATAATTATAATTGTCATGGTATTAGTTTTGATCATATACCAGCTCTAATTAATTCAGTTGATAATGATGGTCTTCTTGCTTCTCCAGATATGGAGGAAATAAGATAAATTATATGGGGAATGTCAAAGAATAGCGCTGCGGGTCCAGATGGTTTTTCAGCTGAATTTTATATGGTCTGTTGGGAAATTATTAAAGAAGATATTCATGAAGCAGTTATGGATTTCTTTCAAGGTGGATTAATGCCAAAAGGGATGATGGCTACTACAATAGTATTAATTCCCAAAGTGGATAATGCACAACAATGGAAGGATTTCAGGCCTATTAGTTTGTGTAATGTTTCAAATAAAATCATCTCTAGTCTATTATCCAAAAGGTTGAGTCATATTATGGACAAAATCATTTCACCTTCACAGAGTGGCTTTGTGTCAGGAAGGTTAATTTTAGATAATATTTTGTTGGCACAAGAGTTCAATCACAAGCTAAACTATCATGTGAGAGGTGGAAATCTAATTTTAAAATTAGATATGGCAAAAGCATTTGATAGAGTTCAATGGGATTTTTTATTTAAAGTCATGGAGGCTTTTGGGTTTTCGAGTATCTTCATTGGGCTTATTAAACATTGCGTCTCTATATGCTGGTTTTCCGTTAAAATTAATGGACATTTAGCAGGGTTCTTTCAATCTAAACGAGGTTTAAGACAAGGAGATCCTCTTTCCCCTCTACTTTTTATCATTGCTGCAGAATTCTTATCTAGAGGTTTGAACAATTTATTTGGTAAATTTCCACAACTATATTTTTCTTCAGGATGTGATATTAGACTCACACACTTAGCTTATGCTGATGATATTATGATTTTCATGAATGGTTCAATTAACAATGTGAAAAGGGTCAAGAATTTCTTAGATGAGTATGAAATATGTTCAGGCCAGGCCATTAATGCGGGGAAGAGCATGTTTTATCCTGCTAAGAGTATCACAAATGATAGGAAAAAAATGATTGCTTCAGCTACTGGGTTTTCAGAGGGGACTTTCCCTATCTTATATCTAGGTGTTCCAATTATGACTGGGAACCGAAAGATATGTCATTTCCAGCCTCTAGTTGAGAAAATAAGGAAGAAATTTTCTGGATGGAATATTAAAAGGCTTACACATGGTGGTAGACTAACTCTTATACAAAGTGTATTGTCCTCGCTTCCGATTTATACCTTGCAGGTAATCCTTCCTCCACTATCAGTACTACATCAGATTGAAAGCTTGTTTGCTAATTTTTTTTGGGGAATGGCAAACTCCAAAAAGAATACTCTATTGGGTAGCTTGGGTGGAGGCATGTAAGCCGAAGCTGGAGGGTGGATTAGGCATCCGAAATTAACAGATGTTGCTACAGCCACGGCGATAAAACTTTGGTTCAGATTCAGAGAACAAAAAACCTTATGGGCTTTATTTTTGGCAAAGATGTACTGTGGAGTTGCTGCACCAAATACTGTTTCAATAAATTGGAAAAGCTCCCCATGCTGGCGTCGGCTGATAAAGATCCGAACCTTAGCTGAGGATAACATTGGATGGATCATTGGTAAAGGTGACTTGAATTTTTGGTTTGATACTTGGCTTGATAAAGGTCCATTATATAAAATATGTGAGATAGTGGGAGATCCTTATTGCAAGGTATCGGATTTCTTTAGTATTCAAGGATGGGATTTCTACAAACTGCAGAATATTTTAGCACCTGAGATTATAGAGGAGATCAAGAGGATTTTTGTGCCTTCCTTGACAAATCTGAACAATTCCATGATGGGCTCTATGAGTAGTCAAGATAATATTGTTTGGATGGCCACAATAAATGGAAAATTTTCACTTAAGTCGGCTTGGAACAACATAAGAAATGCGCAAGCTCCCAGGGGAATATGGAAAGCCTGCTGGAATAATCTCCTTTATCCAAGCACTTCAATTTTCATATGGAGATTCCTGCGGAAAAGACTACCAGTGTATGAAATATTGCAACAAAGAGGAGTGCAATTAGCCTCTAAATGTCAATGTTGTGATTCCACAGAAACATGGGAGCATCTTTTCTTGTATGGGCCTGTTGCTATGGAGACTTGGAGATATTTTGCTCAATTATTTGGGGTGGACAGGTATCAAATTTTAGAAAACTGGAGGAATACTCAGGACTGGACGAATGATGGTCATATCAAGGAGGTGATACCTTTCCTAGTTATTTGGAATTTATGGAGCGCTAGAAATGATTCAAAGCATAGAGGAGTTAAATTGAATGCAAGAAAAATTATATGGAAGGTTACTAATCATATACAAATAGGTATATCAGCAGGATTGATCAAACAAAGGCATTGGAAGGGATGTAAGGATGTTGCACAGATTTTGGGCTTCCAAATATAGAACAATATAAGAGCCACTGTCTCGGTCATTTTGTGGAAAAAACCAAAACTTGGATGGTTCAAATTGAATACAGACGGCTGCTCTAGAGGCAACCCAGGGCCGGCATCTTATGGAGCCATTATTCGGAATCATGTAGGTCAGATTATTCAAGCAAAAGCTGGAGTTATTGGAGTAGGATCAAATTTAAAAGCAGAATTAACTGCAATTCAAATGGGACTTGATCTATGTATAGATAACCTATGGTTTCCTGTTTGGTTGGAGTCGGATTCGATAGCTGCTTTGAAGATCCTTCAAGCTGCGTCCTTTCCATGGGAACATCGCAATTTAATCCTAAAGATCAGAAGTATTCTGAGGTACTATAAAGTTCAATATTCTCATGTATATAGAGAAGCCAATGCAGCTGCGGATCATCTCACTAATCAGGCCTTCACTTTTCCTGAAGATAAGATTCTGACCCCTGCAGAGATAGATAAAACTTTGTTTGGTATCTGTAAACTGGATAGAATAGGATTTCTATATATAAGAGTTTCAAGGAAGTCAAGATAATCTGCTATCGACAATTATGCAGAATTAGATGGGATGAGCAGAGTGTTCTGTAATCCTGTTAATACACCCTGAAGCTCAAGATAAAAAGCAAGCTTTCAAATCTGTTCACCTCTGAAATTTCTTCATCGTGCAGATATGCTTGTTCTGTCTCCTTATGCCTTTCAATTGCTTTAAAATTTTATCCTTATACGGTTTCAAAGCTTTAAATGTTCTTTCGCTGTAATTGGGTTTTGAAGCAGGCCTCCTCTCAGTTTATTCTTTCCTTATTTGGGTAGCTAATATAATGGAGACATTCTCAACATATTTCCTGCATTGGATCTTTGCTGTAACAAAAAGTAGAGTTTACACTGATTATCTCTCTGTGCCAAATTTTTCAAATGCATTCCCCCTGTGATAAAATCTTCAAATGATGGGATCCCATATTTGTATTGGGTTCAAATTTTCTTAAATTCTGCTCTGAATTATTGATATTGTTGATATTGCTTCGAGAGATTTCTGCAGAACAATATGGGACTTCTGGCTTTCTCGTATATAAATGTGACTAGTACCAAACCATATCTTGGTGATACAAATCTGGACTTATTATACAAAGCTTAGATGTATGAGCCAAGGTGACAACTTGGTTAACGTTCTAATCTCCCGATGTGAAGATATATCACTTTACTGGCTTATCTGAACCCTACAAACTGAATTAAGAGATTGTAAGCTGAGTAGGGTTTCATCCTGTGGGAAGTTATGCAATATATGCCAGATCTCCTTGAACCTGCTCCATGCCTCCTCTCAGTTTACTCTGGTTCCTTATTTGGACAGTTTCATTAAATGTCTTCTCAAAAAGATCTACATATAATTATGCAGGGGATGCTACATCAAAAAGTAGAGTTTATACTGCTTATCTCTCTGTGCCAATTTTTCCAGATGCAATCCCTCCGTGACAAAATTTTCAGATGATGGGCTCCCATTTTTGTGCTGATTATCATATTCAAATTTTATTCTGCTCTGTATTTTATTGGTACTGACATCATTTTGAGAGGTTTTTGCATAACAATAGGGGATATTTGGCTTTTTTCGACAAATCTAGGCGATACAAATCTGGTTTTTGTACGTACATAGTTGCATGCGCCAAGGCTACAACAAATGCAAAGGGTTCATCCTGCGGTGAAGTTATATTCTCTTTGAACCTGCTCTTATGTAAGATCCTGAACCTATTGATCCACTTAAAGCGCTGGGAGAACCTAATTTGGAGCTGATGGAAGAGGATTTAGCTGGGCTCGACTGATTTAAAAATATATTGGAAAAATGTAAAAAGTTAGTTACGTATCTTTGTTGAATTCTTGTAAATCCTTCTGTGTTTGTATTTCTATACTAGAAGGTTAGGCTGTGGCCCCCTTCTAGTATGGATTTTCATTATCAGAAATAAAGATCTCTAATTCGCTAAAAAAAAAAAAACTCAAAGTGAAGGAGAGTGATGTGCCAAGGACTGCTTTCAGTACAAGATATGGGCACTACGGGTTTGTGGTCATGCCCTTTGGACTGACAAACGCTCCTGCGACGTTTATGGATCTAATGAATCGAGTGTTCCAGGATTTTCTTGACAAGTTCGTCATTGTCTTCATTAATGATATCCTAGTGTATTCAAGGACTCAGGAAGAACATGACGAACACCTGAAGATAGTGTTGCAGACCTTACATCAGAGGGAGTTGTACGCCAAATTCTCCAAGTGTGAGTTTTGGCTTGACTAGGTGGCCTTTCTAGGCCACATCATTTCCAAAGAAGGCATTATGGTAGACCCAGCCAAGATTGAAGCAGTTAGTAACTGGAGTCGACCAACAAATGCTAGTGAGATCATAAGTTTTCTGGGTTTAGCAGGGTACTACAGAAGGTTTGTAGGAGACTTTTCAAAGATAGCTTCTCCACTTACAGCCCTTACCAGAAAGAATAAGAAGTATGAGTGGACCGAAGACTGTGAGCAGAGTTTCCTTGAGTTGAAGAAGAGACTGACAAGCGCTCCTATTCTTATAGTACCCGAAGGTGATAAGAGCTTTGATATATACAATGATACATCAAAGCTAGGACTTGGAGCCATACTTATGCAAGAAGGCAAAGTCATAGCTTATGATTCCAGGCAACTCAAGGATTATAAAAAGAATTACCCCACTCATGATCTGGAGTTGGCAGCTGTAGTCTTCGCTCTAAAAATATGGAGACATTATCTGTATGGAGTGCAGTGCAAGATTTATACAGATCACCAGAGTCAGAAATATTTCTTCACTCAGAAAGACCTCAATATGAGACAGCGAAGGTGACTTGAGTTAGTGAAGGATTATGACTGTGAGATCCTTTACCACCCTGGTAAGGCAAATAAAGTAGCGGATGCACTAAGTAGAAAGACGTGTGCCGCTTTGATGTCCTTGTCATCATTATCACCACCATTACAGAAGAAATAGTAGATTATGGAGTTGAGATCATTTATGGGCAGTTAGCTCTATTGACACTAGAGTCAACCTTGCTTGAATATATACAGAAAGAGCAAGCTGGGGATTCTGATATCCAAAGGATCAAGCAAGAGATACAAGAAGGAGAAAGCAAAGAGTTTAGAGTATCTGACAGTGGGATACTCTATTATGGTGACCGTTTATGTGTCCCCAATAGTGAAGAGCTGAGAAAGAAGATTCTTGAAGAAGCCCATAGAACTCCCTACTCAATGCACCCTGGTTCCACTAAGATGTACCAGGACTTTAAAAGAAGATTTTGGTGGTCCGGGATGAAAAGGGACATAGATAAGTATGTCAGCACCTGCCTGACATGTCAGAGAGTTAAAGCAGAACACCAGAGACCAGGAAGTGTCCTACAACCCATTCAGATTTCAGAGTGGAAATGGGAAGACATAGCCATGGATTTCATAGTTGGTCTACCAAAGACAACTAATGGCAATGACGCTATTTGGGTAATAGTAGACAGATTGACCAAGTCTGCCCACTTCTTGGCAATCAAAGTGTCTTATTCGATTGAAAGATTAGCCCAGCTATATGTACAGGAAGTGATCCGACTACACGGAGTCCCGAAGACCATTATCTCTGATAGAGATGGTCGTTTCACTTCACACTTTTGGGAGTGCGTACATGCAGCGCTAGGCATTAAACTGAAGTTTAGCACAGCTTTCCATCCCCAGACTGATGGACAGACAGAGAGACTGAATCAAATTCTAGAAGATATACTCAGAGCTTGTGCACTAGATTTCAAAGGCAGTTGGTGCAAATATTTATATTTAGCTGAGTTTGCCTACAACAACAGCTACCAAGCTACTATTGGTATGGCACCCTATGAAGCTCTTTATGGTAGGAAGTGTAGATCTCCCCTCTGTTTGTATGAAGGTAGTGAGAAGAAAGAAATGGGGTCTCAGACTGACCTTATAGATGATACCACAGAAGCTATAAAGAGCATCCGCCAGAGAATAGAAGCTGCTCAGAGTAGGCAGAAGAGTTATGCCGATGTACGTTGTAAACCGTTAGAGTTTGAAGTTGGGGATACAGTTTTCCTCAAGGTAGCTCCTATGAAGGGTGTAATGAGATTCGGCAAGAAAGGCAAGCTAAGTCCTTGATACATAGGACCCTACCTAGTGACGAAAAGAGTTGGCAAAGTAGCTTATGAGTTGGAGCTACCTCCAGAGATGTCAGCAATACACAATGTATTCCATGTCTCAATGCTAAAGAAGCATATACCAGATGCCAACCAAGTGATTGAGCCACAGATGATACAAGTTCAAGAGGATCTCAGTTATGAAAGTCGACCTATTCAGATAATAGATCAAGCAGATAAGAAGCTGAGGAATAAAGTGGTACCACTAGTAAAAGTCTTATGGCTGAATCAGAAGTATGAAGAGGCAACCTGGGAATCAGAAGATAGCATGAGGCAAAGGTATCCAGAGCTGTTCTAAGTTCGAGGACGAACTTTTTATAAGGTAGGGAGGATTGTAACACCCAATAATTTTCATGAATTATTAGAAATTTTTCTGAATTTTCTGGCAATTTTTTGAAATAAAAAGAAAAAGAAAAAGAAAAGGGTCGGGCGGAGGTTTGACGTCGCGACCACGCGACAAGAGTGGTCCTTAAGCGAGCTCGGCTAGCCAGAAGGGTGGGGGTATCAAGCACAAAAAAGGATGAAGCGAAATTATTTATAGGAGAGTAAGCCTTTTGCATGAAGAGGTGTTTCAACTTCCGCTTAAGTTGCGTTAAATCCCCCATTAGGTCAGGGAGTTGGCGGAAACAAGGGCAAGGAGAGGCTGCGAAAACAGGGAGAAAGCAAGAGTTTTCTTCCTCCTTCTTCTTCCTCTTGAGTAGAGAACCTAGGGTTTCTTCCCTAGGGCCAAGGAGTGAGGATTTTCGAAAGGGAAGAGAAAAGGAGTGCTACGCTAGAGTTTTACCATATACTTAGTGAGTTTTCTTCAAACAAAGGGTAAGTAGATCACTCACCTGCAATAGAAGTAGTTTCGTATGTAGTTTCTCGTTGTAGAACGGTGATTTTGTGATCTAAGTGCATGCTTTAAGAATATTGTTTTATTGTGTGATTTAAGTTTATGAAGAATACATGTTTTTTGTTAGTATTGTGAGAGAAGTGTCCTAAGGCAATCGCCTTATGAATGTAATCATTTATTTTAATAAAAAAAATTCACTATTTGAGTATACATGTTTGTGTATTTGATTGAGATCTTAAACTCATTTACTTAATATCCGCAATACAATTCACAGCATGAGAGAATTTGTGATGAATTCACAACTAGTGATTATCTCTACATGTGCAATTGTGAAGTATTGAAATTGTCCCTAGTCGATGAATTGATAAATACGGATACTATCAATTCTGTTGAGACTAGCATGGGTTATTCTCTAATCAGCTGATTCTCACTGGCTCGTGACATTGGGATGTCCGGAGATAAACATGAATGCTAGTTAAGGGAACTAGTTCATTGGAGTGACTGGCTGTAAAACTTCATATGGTAATCTACATATAGATATGTCAATGAAGTTCTTACTGCAGCTTAAGTGCGATGTTCCTTTGACTTGCAGTGTTCAAGTCATCTTGGTCATGGAGACTTATACTTTGACATCTTAAGCAAGCATCTCTAAGGAGGTGTGGACCCAGGATGGTTGGGTATAAGCCGAAGTGCCCGAAGATGTTTGAACAGCATACAAAGGATTCACCACTCCTTGCGAGGAGATGTATACCCAAGGCCTATCGTCGGATTGTTACTCGAAGCCTCTGGACAGAGCATCACATGTTCAGAGTATGAATCTCTCAGAAATATGAGAGTAACTAGAATCCGTAGGACGAGAAAAACATTGCTTGGGCTAGGTGTGACGTAGTCAGCCTAGTGGGGGCTGACACACATAGACCGTGTCCTAAACCAAGTGGGTATAAGATGGTGAAGGGAATGGGGCACGATTCATTATAGCTGCTGAAGGGTTTCAGAATAATTTCTGAGGTCAACCGTTGATCTTTCGATTAATTGGGGATCATGATGTACTACTAAGTGCCACTCATGATCGTTTTATAATTGGTTAATTATAGACGGCCAACATAAATCGAAAGCCTATTTAGTCACACGCACTATGAGTAATCCGAGGGATTTAAAACGAGTTGAAAATTAGATTTTCCGATCAAGAGAGATAAGTCGAATCTGAATTTTTCAGAGACGCATCGGAAGCATAAAATGGCTAAGTCTTTTGAAGACTTATTGGATGAATTAAATGAGTTTAATTCATATGGTATAGGCTTAGGTTTGGCCGGCCAAAGAGGGTCCCCACCCTCTTTGTTTGGCCGGCCACATTAAAAGGGGAGAACCAAATTGTTTGTTTCAAATTATAAAATAAACCGAGCGTGGTTTGTTTTATAAAATTATGGATAATATATATAAAATTTTATAAACCGATGTTTGGTTTATTATTTTAATGGAAATTAAAATTAACTTTGAATAGTTTATTTTATTTTATAAAATCAATTATGAATTGATTTTTCCATGATAAGAAAAATTTATATAATAAATTTCTTGTGAAAATTTATTCCATAATAAAAAAGGGAGACGTGGTTGTTTTTAATATAAATTAAATAAAAACTTGGCATGATGGAATAATTCATAGAAAAATTTATATGATAAATTTTTTATGAAAATTTATTCCATAAAAAGGAGACTTGGCGATTGAGAGACTACTATATAAAGGAACCAAGGCAAGGCTTGGAAATTAATCTAAGAGATCTAGAAATAAGCCCTCTCTCTCTCTCCTTCTCTCCCTCTCCCTCCTCTAGTGCCGCCGGCCCTAAAAGGAGGACCCCTTTGTTGCCGTGAGCTTCATCCACCAAGCAGCTGCCGAAGAAGAAGAAGAAGCGGGCGCAACTCCTTCCTTCCTCCCGGAATCTTGATTCCGTTCTTTGTTTGGTGGTTAGTCTTCCCATCTCTCTCTTGGTATTCATGTCGTGCCTTTGGAGAATCTAGTAGTTCTTGTCGGCACGAAACTCATGGCTTTGCGAAGTCATCCCGAAGAAAACTCGGCGTGGACGCGAATAGAGGCGGAGCTTCCAAGGGACGCTTACGGTTGGATCTCATCCCTTCCTTCGAGTTACGCGAGGTATTAAGTAAATTAGTTTACTTTCTGCAAAATTTTAATATATGATCATGTCTACATAATATAAGGTTGCATGCTTAGATGTGTGGTTAAATAATTTGGAAAATTATTTATGCTAAATCTTCCGCTGCACGTAATAAATTTTAAAATTACGAACCCGCAACCATGTCAACATGCACCCGGTCCCAACAGTGGTATCAGAGCCGGTTAGTGTTCGACATAATCATATAATTGTTTTGCGAAAAACTTTGTCATGATCTCAATTTTGGAAAATTTTCCAATTATGGAAACTTTCCAATTATGATAAATTTTAGATTTAGGAATTTCAAAGTTTGGAAATCCTCATGAAATTTCGCAAACTTTTGAAATATCTTAGTTTTTGATATTTTCTGATAATTGTGAAAACTTTCCATTTTTGGAAACTTTCCAATTTTGGAAATTTTCCAATTTTGGAAATATGTAAGTTTTCTTTGTACCAGAAACTTACAATTATTCTGAAAACCTATTATGGAAAGCTCGCAATTTTGGGCACTTTCTTTCAAGAAAGTCTAGACAAATTTATGGATCATTAATTGACAATTAAATTCGAATTGGTTTTAAATTATTAACAAAATTCTTTACTTTGGGGAGTGCCTCGGGGAGCCACCCAAATTAAGGTTAGTTGTTGTAATTTAATTTCCTATTTTGAATAAGAATTGTCAAGTTTAATTTGGCTACGCCTCGGGGAGCGGGCCAAATTAGATTTACGATAAATTTCTTTTCTTTGGGTATCTGAGCCTCGGGGAGCCACCCAAAGAAAATAATTTGTTGTAATTAATTAGTCCATAAATAAAATATGTGATCAAATCTTGGAAATTTTTTAGCTGATTCTCAAACGATAATTTCCTTATTTGATTTCTTACATATTATTGTCTCCAAAATTAATTAGGAAAATTGTTTCCTATAGAGTTTATTTCCTTAAATAAGATTTTCATGAAAATAATATGTGGTTGAATTAAGGGAATCTGTCTCTTAATTTAATAAGATTTGATTTAGAGAAATCAAAGTCTTAAACATATTATTTCCGAAATTGATTATGAAAATTTAGGAAATTGTTTCCCAAAATAATTCCTTAAATAAAGTATGAAATTAGAATTAGGAAATCCGGTTCCTAATTCAATTAATGAGACTTGATAAATTAAGTCACATACATACTTTATTAAGGAAATCGTTAGTACATGACATAATTATATGTCATGAATGTGCTTAGAAAGAAAAGGATGAGACCCAAAACCCCTTACAAAATATTAAGGCCAACACCTTCCATTAATATGGTCAGAACCGGAGTTTTGTTTCTCGTTTGGGTTGATGGACACATCCATGCCCGGCTTGAACCTCAACATGTTCAAACCATGGAATTAGTTTATGATTAATATAGTTGGAGTCAAAGGTCAATCCGTAGTTTTGGTTGTTGGACACATCCAAGCCTGACTAAACGGTTGAATGAGCTCCAACCATATTAAAACTATTTCTTGATTAATGGGTCAGCCTTAAGCTTGGAGCATCGATTTGTTGTGCCACAGCCAAGGTCGATGTAAAGAGAGGTGCAGTTGGGTGCTATGTATATTGTTGCATACTTGTTAATGAGTTAACAACCCAATGATTTATGCAAACATTCAATTAGTTGATAGCATAAAGTGATAGTTACATATATGTGATATGTAATCGGTATAATTACCTACCTTCATAGCTAAGAATAACTTGATGGCCACAGCCATGGTTGTTCTTATCTATGGTTGGATATCAATCTATTTGGAGATGTTCCTACGATCTCCCGAATTGATAAAAAGGGTTATTCAATTCGAAAATTAAATAGAATTTAATTAATGTATGTTGATGCATTCTTTATCATTCTTCTCACATAAGCTCAATTTGTATTTCTAGGATAATCACTTGATCATGTCTTCTCTGAATTTGCATTCCATTTTGGACACCAATAAGCTGACTGGGCCAAACTTCATGGACTGGCTTCGAAACCTGAGGATAGTCCTCAAGGCAGAAAAGCTTGCTTATGTCCTTGAAGATCAACATCCCAACCGTCCTCCCGAAAGTGCAACTCCAGACCAGTTTCCTGAGTTGCTCAACCTGCTAAAGACTTTAAAGCCTTCTGTGAAGCAGGATCTAAAGACGGTGCTGTTAGTTGGTTCCTCGAAGAAAGGTTCTAAGAGGAAGGCCAAAGAACAGAATAAGGGAAAGGAGAAAAAGGCCAAAAAGACTGAAAATACCCTAAAAGGCACTTGCCATCACTGTGGCAAGGAGGGTCACTTGCGAAGAAACTGCAAGATTTATCTTGAGTCCTTGAAAGAGAAGGCATCCGATGCCCCATCCTCTTCAAGTATCTTCGTTATTGAATGTCACTCTATTTCCTCAAACACTTGGGTACTTGATACTGGGTGTAGCTCACATATATGTAATGACATATTGGGGCTAAGGAATAGAAGAAGACTCGTCAAAGGAGAAGCGAATTTGCGAGTCAGAAATGGAGCAAAGATTGCTGCTGTTGCCATCGGAACATATTTGCTAAAGCTCCCCACTGGACGTGTCTTAGAATTGGATAATTGTTATTTCGTTCCTTCGTTAATAAAGAACATTGTATCTATTTCATGCTTGAATGAAAAGGGTTATCATTTAACTTTTAGTAACAATTGTTGTTACATAACTTTAAATGACGTTCTTTATGGAATGGAACTTTGTGCAATGGCATCTACACGTTAGATTTATCCAGTGACGTTTTCAATATTGAAGTTAGCAACAAACGTGCTAGAATAGATAATCGAATAGACTCCTACACTTGGCATTGTCGTCTTGGCCATGTAAGTAAGAAACGCATGACCGAATTACACCGATGTGGAATTCTGGAATCATTTGAACCCGGTTCATTTGATACATGCGAATCATGCTTAAAAGGCAAGATGACCAAATTACCCTTCTCCGGAAAAGGTAATCCAGTGGAAGAATTGCTTGGTCTGATACATACTGATGTATGTGGACCAATGTCAACTCTTGCACAAGGAGGCTATAGCTACTTCATCACCTTTATCGATGATCACTCACGATTCGGGTATGTGTTCTTGATGAAACACAAATCTGAAGCCTTTGAGAAATTCAAAGAGTTCAGAAATGAAGTAGAGAAACAACTTGGCAAAAGTATTAAGATACTTCGATTCGATCGGGGTGGTGAATACTTAAGTCAAGAGTTTCAAGATTATCTTAGGGACAATGGGATACTGTCCCAATGGACTCCGCCGTATACACCACAGCATAATGGTGTATCTGAGAGGCGCAACCGAACCTTGATGGACATGGTTAGGTCGATGATGAATCATGCAACTCTCCCAAAATCCTTTTGGGGCTATGCACTTAAGACAGCTGTTTACTTGCTAAACAGAGTCCCGACCAAGGTAGTCTCTACTACTCCATATGAGATATGGAATAGTAAGAAACCTCACTTAACTCACCTTAAGAATTGGGGTTGTCCCGCTTATGTGAAGCGGACTGTATCAGGCAAATTGGATGCTAAGTCTGATAAATGTCTATTTATTGGATACCCTAAGGAAACGAAGGGTTACCAATTCTATCATCCCTTGGAACAAAAGGTGTTTGTTTCAAGGCATGCTGTATTTCTAGAAAAAGAATTTCTTTTACAAGAAAACAGTGGGAGTGGCATTGAACTTGATGAAGTTCAAGAAACTCCAATAGACATTACAGAGACACCTAGTCTAGACCCACAACCAATACCTCATGAGCTATCAGTTGAACCTAAAACAACACCACCTCTTCGTAGATCTGATAGGACACGCAATATTCCAGAGAGATACGGATTTCTCATAAGTGAATCGAACGACGTGTTACTCACAAGCGATGATGAACCTATCAGTTATGAAGATGTTCTGAAATGTTCAGAAAGGGACAAATGGCTTGAAGCCATGAAGTCGGAAATGGATTCCATGTACGAAAACCAAGTATGGGACTTGGTTATCCCACCTGAAGGGATTAAGCCCATAGGGTGCAAGTGGGTTTTCAAGAAGAAAACCGACATGGAAGGTAATGTTGTTACCTTTAAGGCTAGATTAGTGGCAAAAGGATATCGTCAGAAACAAGGAATTGATTATGACGAAACCTATTCGCCAGTAGCTATGCTTAAATCCATTCGGATGCTCCTAGCCATAGCGGCTCATTATGATTATGAGATATGGCAAATGGATGTGAAAACAACTTTCCTTAATGGAAACCTGCTTGAGGATGTATACATGATACAACCTGAAGGCTTCACATCGGTTGATAAAACCAAAGTATGCAAGCTTCGACGATCCATATATGGACTGAAGCAAGCATCTAGGAGCTGGAACATCCATTTTGATGAGACAATCAAAGAGTTTGATTTCTCACAAAATCCTGACGAACCTTGTGTGTACAAGAAGGTTAGTGGGAGTGCAGTCGTATTCCTAGTATTATATGTCGATGACATATTACTTATAGGAAACGATATATCAGTTTTACAGACAGTTAAAATTTGGTTGTCCAAAACTTTCTCCATGAAAGACCTGGGAGAAGCAACCTATATCCTTGGGATTAGAATCTATAGAGATAGATCAAAACGGTTGCTTAGTCTTTCGCAGTCTACATATATAGACCGAGTGCTAAAAAGGTTTAGCATGTCGGAATCCAAGAAAGGTTACCTTCCCATCAGGCATGGGATCAACCTTTCGAAGTCTATGTGTCCGTGCACAGAAGACGAGAGGATTTGCATGAATAAGATACCTTATGCATCCGCAATAGGATCTATCATGTATGCTATGTTATGTACTAGGCCCGATGTATCATATGCTCTGAGTGTCACGAGCAGATACCAATCTGATCCAGGGATGGATCATTGGGCGGCTGTAAAGACAATCCTTAAGTACTTAAGAAGATCTAAGGATGTGTTCCTAATATATGGAGAAGGAGATATGGTAATACGTGGGTATACAGATGCCAGTTTCCAGACAGATAAGGATGACTCCAAATCGCAGTCTGGATACGTATTTACTTTGAATGGAGGCGCAGTAAGTTGAAAAAGTTCCAAACAAGACACCGTAGCGGATTCTACCACGGAAGCGGAATATATCGCAGCTTCGGAAGCAGCAAAGGAAGCAGTTTGGATCAAGAAGTTTGTCTCAGAACTTGGTGTGGTTCCAACCATTGATGAAGCAGTGTCGGTTTACTGCGACAACAATGGAGCTATTGCACAAGCAAAGGAACCAAGGTCTCATCAGCGATCCAAACACGTGCTTCGACGCTATCATCTGATCAGAGAGATTATAAGTAGGAATGACATACAAATTGAGAGAGTTCCCACTGAAAGGAATATAGCGGATCCTTTAACTAAGGCCTTGCCTCAAAGCAAGTTTGAGGGTCATGTTAGAGCCTGTGGTATTGGATACCGTAGCGATTGACATTAGGCCAAGTGGGAGTTTGTTAGTAATATGAGAGAAGTGTCCTAAGGCAATCGCCTTATGATTGTAAACATTTATTCTAATAAATGATAATTCACTATTTGAGTATACATGTTTGTGTATTTGATTGAGATCTTAAACTCATCTACTGAATGTCCGCAATACAATTCACAACATAAGAGAATTTGTGATGGGATCACAACTAGTGATTATCTCTAAATGTGCAATTGTGAAGTATGGAAATTATCCCTAGTCGATGAATTGATAAAAACGGACACTATCAATTCTGTTGAGACTAGCATGGGTTATTCTCTAATCAGCTGATTCTCACTGGCTAGTGACATTGGGATGTCCGGAGATAAACATGGATGCTAGTTAAGGGAACTAGTTCATTGGAGTGACTAGCTGTAAGACTTCATATGGGAATCTATATGTAGATATGTCAATGAAGTTCTTACTGCAGCTTAAGTGTAATGTTCCTTTGACTTGCGGTGTTCAAGTCATCTTGGTCATGGAGACTTATACTTTAACATCTTAAGCAAGCATCTCCAAGGAGGTGTGGACCCAGGATCCTACTCCAATAACTCCAGCTTTTGCTTGAATAATTTGCCCTACATGGTTCCAAATAATGGCTCCATATGATGCCGGCCCTGGGTTGCCTCTAGAGCAGCCGTCTCTATTCAATTTGAAACATCCAGGTTTTGGCTTTTTCCACAAAATGACAGAGACAGTAGCTCTCATATTGTTCTGTATTTGGAACCCCAAAATCTGTGCTACATCCTTACATCCCTTCCAATGCCTTTGTTTGATCAATCCTGCTGATATACCTGTTTTGTATATGATTAGTAACCTTCCATATAATTTTTCTTGCATTCAATTTAACTCCTCTATGCATTGAATCATTTCTAGCACTCCATAAATTCCAAATGACTAAGAAAGGTATCACCTCCTTGATATGACCGTCATTCGTCCAGTCCTGAGTATTCCTCCAGTTTTCTAAAATTTGATACCTGTCCACCCCAAATAATTGAGCAAAATATCTCCAAGTCTCTTTAGCAACAGCCCCATACAAGAAAAGATGATCCCATGTTTCTATGGAGTCACAACATTGACATTTAGAGGCTAATTGCACTCCTCTTTGTTGCAATATTTCATCAACTGGTAGTCTTTTCCACAGGAATCTCCATATGAAAATTGAAGTGCTTGGATAAAGGAGATTATTCCAGCATGCTTTCCATATTCCCATGGGAGCTTGCGCATTTCTTATGCTGTTCCAAGCTGACTTAAGTGAAAATTTTCCATTTATTGTGGGCATCCAAACAATATTATCTTGACTACTCATAGAGCCCATCATGGAATTGTTCGGATTTGTCAAGGAAGGCACAAAAGTCCTCTTGATCTCCTTTATAATCTCAGGTGATAAAATATTCTGCAATTTGTAGAAATCCCATCCTTGATTACTAAAGAAATCCGAAACCTTACAATAAGGATCTCCCACTATCTCACATATTTTATATAATGGACCTTTATCAAGCCAAGTGTCAAACCAAAAATTCAAATCACCTTTACCAATGATCCATCCAATGCTATCTTCAGCTAAGGTTTGGATCTTTATCAGCCGACGCCAGCATGGGGAGCTTTTCCAATTTATTGAGACAATATTTGGTGCAGCAGCTCCACAATATATCTTTGACAAAAATAAAGCCCATAAGGTTTTTTGTTCTCTGAATCTGAACCAAAGTTTTATTGACGTAGCTGTGGCAACATCTGTTAATTTTCGGATGCCTAATCCACCCTCCAACTTCGGCTTACATGCCTCCACCCAAGCTACCCAATGAGTATTCTTCTTGGAGTTTGCCATTCCCTAAAAAAAATTAGCAAACAAGCTTTCAATCTGATGTAGTACTGATAATGGAGGAAGGATTACCTGCAAAGTATAAATCGGAAGCGAGGATAATACACTTTGTATAAGAGTTAATCTACCACCATGTGTAAGCCTTTTAATATTCCATCCAAAAAAATTCTTCCTTATTTTCTCAACTAGAGGTTGGAAATGGCATATCTTTCGGTTCCCAGTCATAATTGGAACGCCTAGATATAAGATAGGAAAAGTCCCCTCTGAAAACCCAGTAGCTGAGGCAATCATTTTTTTCCTGTCATTTGTGATACTCTTAGCAGGATAAAACATACTCTTTCCCGCATTAATGGCCTGGCCTGAACATATTTCATACTCTTCTAAGAAATTCTTGACCCTTTTCACATTATTAATTGAACCATTCATGAAAATCATAATATCGTCAGCATAAGCTAAGTGTGTGAGTTTAATATCACATCCTGAAGAAAAATATAGTTGTGGAAATTTACCAAATAAATTGTTCAAACATCTAGTTAAGAATTCCAAATCTTTATGTTCTTACACATAAAGTATCCTGATTTGGATCCATTTATGTAGAAGTATAAAGATAGATTAATTGAGTTTCACTGCCTATCTATCTCACCCAATCTGAGTTTTTCAGTCAAGTTACTCCTATGGGTGTTTCTGTGAGACAGATTTTTTTTGTTTTATTAGTTAGGTTGAGAAAGACTACGTTGGATTAATTTTGAAAAATTGTTTAGCTTGAATTAATTTTGAAAAGTTATTTAAGGTTAAATTAATTTTGAAAATTTGTTTAAGTTGAATTTTGAAAAATTAATTGAGTTGGATTCTAAAAACTTGGATTTTGAAAATTATTAAGTTAAATTTTGAAAATTATTAAGTTAAATTTTGAAAATTATTAATTTGATTTTTTTAAAAATATTAAGTTGGATTTTGAAAATTATTAAGTTAAATTTTGAAAATTATTAAATTGAATTTTTGAAAATTATTAAGTTGAATTAAATGGCAAAATTAGGTTTCATAACTTAAAGGTGAAATTGATTCAATTTGTAAGGTTGGTTGGATTGGACTAAACATTTAGGTCTTAAATATCTCACCCATTTCTAAGTGATAAAATATGGTATCCTTATCTGTTTTGTGAGATGTATTAATTTTATCTTTTAAATTTAGGTTAAAAACTATGATTTGATTGAACCCCGTGTTAGATTCAAGTTTAACAATTAGTAAGTTGAAAATAGATTTCAATAATCGGCTTCCAAGTCTTGGCGAGGCAGTGGAACATGCAAAATATCATCTAATTATGTATATAGTTTTTCTATTGGCTCCCCTTGGACTGAAGCCTCGATATGGACTATCTAGGATGTGAATCTTGTCCTTGGGGATCTAATACTGATTTGGTCCAGCTTGATTAGTCAAGCTTAACTTTGGGACCCATGCTTGGACCCAGGTTCTATTTTGGTTCAAAATAGAATATTAGGATCTATAATGTGAGTTGGTTAGGTAACCAAGTCCGAATCGGTTTAGAACGAATTTCTATTTTCCAAGAATCATGTCAAGATTCTTGGAACCCAGCGCAACTCTAAGTTCTTCACTTGAGTTTTCAAGGAGGAATTCACTTCCTTATGTTTTTGAACTTGAGTTGAGGTTCCTTCCTAAACTGACTTAGTCAAGGAGCTTAAGTTGGCCTCCTCCTTCAGGACTTCTACCTCTTGTTGAAGGGACTCAACCCAGATGTTGACTTTGGCCAACTTACGAGACAGATAAGAGATTAAGTCATACAATTGAGATTCAAGATAACCTCTATCGTGATTTGTCCGTCTTCTGATATTGATAGCTTCTCGGTTCCTCCACTTTCTTCTGGTTCTGACTCTGACTCGGTATCGAGTTCTTCCGAGGCTGTTAGTGCGAGGAGGTTGGATTGCGGAGCTTCTTCTTCATCTTCCTAAGAGGACTTGTCCCACGTGGCATGAAGTGCTTTCTTCCTCCGAGTCATCTTGGCCTCCATCATGTTCGGACACTCCGATTTGTAGTGACCTTTCTTGTTGCACTCATAATAGGTTACTTCGGTCTTCCCCTTCTAACTGGTACTTGGTTCAGCTGGATCATCCTTTTGCTGAACCACCTTCTTCTTCTTTCTTTGACCCTTGATCATTTTGTAGTAGTTTCGGGTCATTCTGACTAACTCGGGATGATCAATTCCATCGTCGTCAGATTTGGATTCAGAATTGGACTCGGGTATCAGTTGCGGCTTCTTCTTCTTCTTCTGTTTCCTTGAGACTTTACCTGCAAAAAGAGCTATACCTTTCTTGACCTGTGCATCGTTAGTCTGTTCATGCAATTCTAACTTACATAGATGCCCACAAGGAATTTCGGGGGAACGAGTTTAGTGCATACTTGATTAAGTCACGGTTCTTTACCTTGTGACCTATGGTGTGTAGTCTGTTCATTAATTGTTGAATACGAGTGTGAAGTTGTGCAGCTGTCTCACCATCTTGCATCTTGATATTATAAAGTTTGTTGAGTAGAAGGTCGTGCTTGCTGATCCTCGTATCTGATGTTCCTTCGTGCAGCTCAATGAGTTTGTTCTGCAACTCCTTTGCACTGCTGAATGGGCCGACGCAGTTGAGTTCTTCTTTCGTTAGGCTACACCGGAGGGTCTGTGTAGCCTTGGCGTCTGCTTCAATTTTCTTATTGAGTGGAGCATCCCACTCTGAGTATCCTAGAATTTCACCTTGTGAATTCTTTGAGATTTCTAGTCCAGTCTGGATAATAATTCACATCTCCACCTAAATTTTTAGGTGGACCTCCATTTGCTCTTCCAGTAGGAGAAATCTTCTCCTAAGAAGAGAGGTGGTCATGCAGTACTATAACCTTCTTGCATGGCCATGGAAAATCTTGAAAAGGGACCGAAATAAAAAACTAGATCCAAGACTTGGTTTTGGATTAGTAGTGCGGTATAGATGAAAAGAACAGTAAATGTCGAGTGGCGTTGTACCAACTTCGAGAAATGATAATATCTTACGAAAGAAAAATAATTAAGAAAATATCAGAAAAAGATAATAATACCTTTCCTGTCAGAAAATAACGATGAAATCTGAAAAAAAAATACTCAATTGGTGATTTCACCAAGATTGAGTCACCCGCTCTGATACCACTTGTGGGATCGTTGTAATCGATAGAGGGGGGGTGAATCGATAATGTAAATTTTTTGGAGAATCAAAATTAGGACGCTGTGGAAATAAGTAAAACACGGCTAACACCTTTTCTTTTTACTTGGTTCGGAGTTTGTAACGGCTCCTACTCCAAGGCCAACGGTCCTTGACCATTTTTGTTAAGCAATACTATATTTCAAAAATGATGTATAATAATAAAAGTACAAAAGTAAAGAATTTATACCGACGACACTTTAATAAACATAACTTTGTTGCGGAGATGGTGTGTCGTCGATCTTGAACTTTGTGGGCATAGAGAATTCGAGCACGGAAGCTTCAACGTTGAGAAATGTGAGAGCTTGAATTGATGTTGGAAGCAAAGGGGTGAAGCCCCTTTTATACTGCTTCTCGAGTGCCTGATAGGGTATGGGGCGCCCTCCACATCACCCGGATCAGCCGTGTCCTTATCCGCAGACTCGACCAACGTTTATCTCCATTCTTGGGCGCTTGGGACTATTGAGGCGCTTGGGAGCTCACGGGCGCCTGATAGCTGATGTGGCGCAACTGCTGGAAGAACCCCTTCTGGAGCGCCTGATACCATTCAGGCGCTTGGGATTACAGTAGCTAACTTTTTTAGCCTATAACCAGGGTTAGTACAAGAACACAATAATATGATAAATATGCATGAATAACAGCTAGAGTTGTCTTGGTTCATACATTGGATTTCAAATAAAATCCTAAGTCAAACCGACGCCTACTATTCCCTCACCTACTCCACTCTGGAGAAGTTACCTTTTGCCAACCGACTTCTCCGATTGGACTCTGTCTCGGCCTCCGAGACTCCCAGATCTCAAGACGTTCGTACCTTGACCCATCTCTACTTCTGTCCACAGTCCTCGCTCGGCTAAGTCTCTTGCTAATCTTCTGGATTAGGTCTTCAGTGTCCATTCCCCGACTAGGTCTTCTTGCCCAATTCCTTGAACTAGGTCTTCGTGTCCAACCCTCAGGCAGGTCTTCGGTGCCCAGCACTTGACCAGGACTTCGTGCCCAGTCCTCGACCAGGACTTCGTGCTCAACCCTGCAGGTCAAGACTTCATGCCTAGCTCAACAAGGACTTTCCTACACACTCGGTAAAATCATCAGATTACAATATGAACTTAACTTTAAACCCTTTGCCTTATCAAAACCAGGTTCGATCTGGTGCTTCTGGCACCAACATTATAGTTCGATTGCATTCAACAAATTTTTTTATAACCTAAGGTCTTCATGATAGTTAGTGTGTTTGCATCAATCTATTAGGAACATATTGTGAAAAAATTTTACTAACTGTTGTGAATAGATTGTGCAATTTTTATCGCAAGGATGCATCAACGGATTGTGAGGTTGTGGCTCATAAATCGTGTTTGGAATCATAGTAAAAATTATGTCATAGTTCTATTGCGGATGTTGTATGTCATGGTGCATGGTTACGACCCTTTATCCTAATGAGATTGGATTTGTATTAGTGCATGATGTAATTCATAATATTACCTATGTGTCATGCTTTTACCTTTATATTTCTAATTATAAAATTAGATTAGACTCGAATATAACCCGAATTCTCATTAATTTGTATTGTCCAAAACAAGGAGTGCTAGTCTACTGGATGATGAAGATACAATAAGGATGTCGATGACACACGATGACTGAAGGAAGTACTTGGAGAAGATGTTATCCCTAGGTTAACATTTCGATCTTCTCATTGTCTTGAGAATATTGTAGTAGATGTGGGGACCGGTGCCGTCGATAGAGGGGAGGGGTGAATATCGACTCTTTAAAACTTTGCGGAAACTCGTGGAAAACTCATCTTCGAATGTTCGTTCTAATCACAAAGTTAGTAGCACAGCGGAAAACAAAAAGGAACGAAAATAAAAGACAACACAGAATGCACATGGGATTTTTTACTTGGTTCCCAACCCCAGGGTTAGTACGTCCAAGGCCTAAGCACGGGAAACACCCGTCCACTAATGGTCTCCTTTTCGGACTTTCCGGAGGCAGAGAAACCCGTCTTACAATGCAATATTTACAATAAAAAATATAGATAAAAATAAGTACAGAATTGTAAATTCAAACCAAACAAAAGAGTCGAAGACTCGACCAATCTGGAACTCCGAAGTGCCGCGCACTTCCTCCCGGAGCTTCCTTGGTCGCAGAGCTTCGTTGTTAGCGCTTTTCTTCCATTCAGAATGCTCAGAATGATCGTAGAATGTTGTGCTGAGATAAGGGGTCGAAGCCCCTTTATATAGTCTTTTAAAGGGCGCCTGTGTTGAAGGAGGCGCCTCACAAGCTTGGTCAACCATCATCTTCACGCCGAACTCGCAGCAGGGATAAGCTCCCCCTTCCCAGGCGCCTGTCACATTCAGGGCGCTTGGGAGCTCTCAGGCGCCTGTGTTAACAGGCACCTGGGAGGTGGCTGCCCAGTCCAGGGCGCCCTATTGCTCTGGGGTTCCTATTTCAATGCAGGCGCCCTAGATGCTTCTTCCAGGTCGCTTTGTGTTCGCTTGCCTACCTTGTTTCCAACTTTTAGGTACCTGCAATACAATTAAAGACAAGACAAACATGCAGATAATCTAAACCTTAAGGACTTGGTTATGACTTCGGATTTCCGCGAAACCCTAGGTCGAACCGACGCCTATGTTCCCATCCCGGGGGAACGCGTCTTTCACCTACTCCTCTCAGGAGACGGTTGCCACCCGACCCATCCAATTGGACTTTTGCCCAGCTTTACTCACCAGGACTTTTGCCCAATCTTACGACCTGGACTTCGTGCCCAATCTACGACCAGGACTTATTGCCCAATTCCACGAACCAAGACTTCGGTGCCCAGCCCTCGGCCAGGACTTATTGCCCAATTCCACGAACCAGGACTTCGGTGCCCAGCCCTCGGCCAGGACTTATTGCCCAATTCCATGAACCAGGACTTCGTGCCCAACCCTTGGTCAAGTCTTAGGTGCTCAGCCCACGGCCTGGACTTAGTGCCCAATCCATGATCAGGACTTAGTGCCCAATTCTTCGAACCAGGACTTCGTGCTTAGGTTAACTAGGACTTTTCCTCACTTTGTTACTCCTTTCTTGACTAACCCTTCTACGTTCAATGATCACTAACTTAAGCATATTGTTAAACATTGAAACACTTAGAGAAGGACATCGCTGATGCTTCTTGTGGTATTGATCCCTCTGTCTAAGTGTACAGAAGCTTAGGAGTGGAGGAAGTTGAGCGTAAGATGCAGCGAACGAGAAAAATTACACGAGGAAGTGAGCCATTGGGCTCGATGCATTCGAGGGACACGGAAGCTACGGAAGAGTACACCGGTAGAGTGAGAAGGACGTGTGCGACGTCCGAGGGATGAGAATTCGGGAGGATGGACGCTCGAGGGGTGAAAGGCTGGAGTGGAGTTTGGATGTGCTTAACTCTAGTTGGCCAGAAATCACCCAAAGAAAACATTTACCAAAAAGTAAACTTTGTTGACTTTTACCAAGTCAACATTTTGACTTGGACCATATTTGACCAAATTTGTTGGAGAAACATAGAGGCTTATCCGAAGACTTTGACCAAGCAGCACACGTGGACAGCTTGCATGCACAGAAGCTTCTACCATTTAAAAGATTAACTTTATCTTTTAAAACGATAAACTTTATTAAGGATAAAATTTATTTTTTAATCAACTATTAATGATTAAATTTATCTACATTCAATTAAAAGATAATTACTATCCTTTAATCTACCGCTTAAATGATTAACCTTATCTTTTAAAATGATATGCTTTATAAAAGATAAAATTTATCTTTTAATCAACGGTTAAAGATTAAATTTATCTATGATCAATGGTAATGATTAATTTCCTTAGCCTATAAATAGGCATAGAAGTTAAAGAGATATTCAATAGATTGATTGTCATTCTTCTAGCTTCTGTCTTGTGCTACAAAGTTTGTAAAAGGCTTCTCTGCCAGAAGAAGATTTTCATAGTGAGCTTCAACCGTCTTGGGTTAGCAACTACCTAGATGCAACGAAGTAATTTCTGTGTTTTATCTTTCTAATAGTTGAGTTAGTTTATGCTTATCTTATTTAATTGTAGCAACTAATCTGGAAACATTATGAGCGACGCAAAAGATTTATTTTTATTTTATAGTGGCAATTCACCCCCCCCCCCCCGTCTTTTGCCGGTCCACCTTGTCCCGACAAGTGGTATCAGAGCTAGGATGCCGCAGAAGGACTAACCGCTAACTGTAGCAATTCTAAAGAATGGTTGGACCAGTGATCTACCCGCCGATGTTTGAGGAAGAGCTCGTAGCATTGAAGAGGAAAATGAATGTATTTTTTACTACTGATTATAAATTATTGCTAACAATGAAAAATGGTTTTTTAGCTCCAAAAGATAACGAAGGAAAGATCAAGGAACCTGACTCCTGGAACAAAAAGGAGCAAGCAGACACGATAGAAAACGGAAAGGCAAAATTCCACCTGCTAACTATCCTCCCGAAACAAGATGTCAATCGAATCGGGAACTATGACTCGACAAAGGAACTTTGGGAAAAATTCTTGTAATTGCATGAAGGCACCTCGGAGTTGAAACTGGCACGATGAGGCATCCTACGAATCCAGTTTACCAACCTCGGAATGGAAGACGGACAATCAATTGCCCAACTGAATGCCAAGGTAAAAGAGCGAATCATGAACCTTGAGAACCTAGGTGAAAAGTATCAAATCACGACGCTCAATGGTACTCGCTGAATGCTTTCTCGAGAACCCCGGATTAGACCTTAGTAATTGATGCATATTTTATTTCAAAAGATCTTGAGGAAAGTACTCTAGAACAACTTTTTTCGATTTTTGAGCTTCATGAATCTCAGTGTGTAGGGAAGAGTAGGGAAATGAACAATGTCGCTCTGAACACGAGGACAAACCAGATCAAGGATGAGTCATCAACGGACAATGAGAATATGACAGAAATGGATAAAAGACGATTCCCGAAGAAACATACAGTCTGATGCTACAATTACAAAGAGGAACGTCAACTAAAAGACCAGTGTCCCAAACTCAAGAACTAGCCAAAGAAGAAGAAGGTGCTAAAAGTCATCTGGGATGAGTCCTCGCCCGATGAATCAAAAACTAACGAATACGCTGGACTTGTGCTGATGGCAAGTCATCAAGAGGAGAGCACTGATAAAAGGGGAGCTACGCTAGAGGAAAGTAGCCACGAAGGGGGAGTTCCTCTTTTCGAAAGCGACCCAGTGAGGTATGTTTTCTCCCTCACAATGAATTATACTCAGGAATAAAAGCAATGCTTAAAGCTAATTGTAAGTTAGAAAAAGAAAATCGAGAATTGAAAATGAAATTTACCAATGCATGTTCTTCTGATGTTGTTAATTTAAAAAATTTATTTGAAAAATTAAAGTTTGATATTGCATGTTTACGCCGAAAGAAAAATAGTTATCTTGATCATTTGAACTCATATATCAAAGATCACAGGGGTCAACTTAGAAAAGTATCCAAAAACTATATTCCTCCAAATTTTTAATTAACCCTGTAGATAGGAACTTGTTTTGGGTCTCAATGTCTTTACTAACTTAATTTTCATTCATTATATGTTTTAGTGATAACAATTTTTTTTGCCTTTTAAACATATTATTTACTTTCTTAAAATATAAATAGTAGTAAAATTTTAAATTAATAAAATCATGTTCATATTTTTTTCTCAATACATGATTATATTCTTTACTTACTGTAAATTTTTGAGATTTTTTTTGATTATTTTTTGAATTTTCATAATTTTGTGTTCGAAATTCAAATTTTAAATCTTAAAAATAGATAAAAAAATTATTTTTCTAGATCCAATTTTTCTAAATCTAGATATCATCAGTAAACCTCAATAAAATTTTACTTGAATTTTTTGAAATATTTTTGAATTTTAAATATTTATTCTTCAAAAATTCTACTCTATCAGTATTTAATTTAGTTTCAGATATAGATAACATTTTTTTAATGCAAAAGTTTTTGTATAAGTTTATAACGCTATTTCCCAATTATGCAAAAAAATTTCAGATTTTTGTAACATGCTTTTGATTTTCTATGATTTTTTTATTAAAATTTGATTTTTTAATATTAAATTTCAATAGATAATTATTTTTATCAAAATCAATTTTTCTAAATCTACTCATTATTTGTTGACCTTAATATAATTTTCTCCAATTTTTTTATGTAATTTCAAATTTTAAAAATTTAATCTTCAAAATTTTAATTTATGACTATTTACACTTGCGCAAAAGATTTCAATTCTATTCCAAAGATTTTTTTTTCAAAAACAAAAAAAAACAAAAACAAAAGAGCTCTTAGAAATTATTTCATTCATATTTTCTATCTTTTTTCCTTTCCCTAGTTTTTGTTGTGCCCTATTGTTTGATGTGATCAAAGGGGGAGAATTGTTTAAGTTCAGGGGGAGGTTGAGTTTTAATTTACAAATATTTCTTTTATGCTTAATTATTAGTTAGTGTTATTTCTTTTAGTTTAACCTTAATTGAACTTGAGTTGATGCACATCAAAAAGGGGGAGATTGTTGATGCCCCGGTTGGTTTTGATGTGATCAACCAAGTTAGGTTAGGTCCGTTGTGATTTTGATCCCTTTGTCTAAGTGTGCAGGAGCTTAGGAGCGGAGGAAGTCGAGTGTAAGACGCAGCGGACGAGAAGGATTGCATGGAAAAGTGAGCCATCGGGCTTGGTGCATCCGAGGGACATAGAAGCTGCGGAAGAGTATACCGATAGAGCGAGAAGGACTTGCACGACGTCCGAGGGATGAGAAGTCGGGAGGAAGGACGCTCGAGGAGCGAAAGGCCGGAGTCGGATTCGGGTGAGCCTAACTCCGATTGGCCAGAAAACACTCAAACAAAGCATCTACCAAAAAGTCAACTTTGTTCACTTTGACCAAGTCAAAGTTATGACTTGGACCATATTTGACCAAATTTTTTGGAGAAGTATAAAGGCTTGTCCGAAGACTTTAACCAAGCAACACAGATGGACAACTTGCATGCATAGAAGCTTCTACTGTTTAAAAGATTAACCTTATATTTTAAAACAATAAACTTTATAAAAAATAAAATTTATCTTTTAATCAACTGTTAAAGATTAAATTTATCTACATTCAATTAAAGGATAATTACTATCCTATAATCCGACAGAAGCTTCTACGTTTAGAGGATTAACCTTATCTTTTAAAACGATAAGCTTTATAAATGATAAAATTTATCTTTTAATCAACGGTTAAGGATTAAATTTATCTATGATCAACGGTAATGATTAATTTCCTTAGTCTATAAATAGGCTTAGAAGTTAAAGAGATTTTCAATAGATTGATTGTAATTCTTCTAGTGTCTATCTTGTGCTACAATGTTTGTAAAAGGTTTCTCCGCCAGAAGAAGATTTTCATAGTGAGCTTCAACCGTCTTGGATTAGCAACTACCTAGGTTACAACCAAGTAATGTCTGTGTCTTAGCCTTTTACTAGTGAGTTAGTTTATGTTTATCTTATTAATTATAGTAACTAATCTGGAATCATTGTGACCCACATAAAAGATTTATTTTTATTTTACAGCGACAATTCACCCCTCTCTTGCCGGTCCACCTCGTCCCGACAAGATGGCCATAACCATGTCACGATTGATGCTTATATGTTGATATTGTTGGGATCAGATGACCGGCTAGAGGGGGGAGAGTGAATAGTGTTGGATCGAGAAAACACGATAGAGGGGGGTGAATATCGTGAAAGCATTTTGGATTTGAAAAGAGAATGCGCAGCGGAAATTTAAATAAACACAGCACAATAACTCAAGCACTTTTACTTGGTTCAGAGTCGCGGTCGGCTCCTACTCCAAGGCCCACGGTCCTTCACCGTTTACTGTGGGCAATTCTATATGTGCGCAAATGATTACAGAAAATATTACAGTTGTAGTGTAGTAAATAAAATTAGACTCTTCGTTACCGACGCCCGGTGTGGATCGTACTTCGGAGCAGAGGGTCGTCGTCGGCGCTTGAATCTCGAGATTGGAGGTTTTCGGAGCAGAGCGCTTGAGTCGAAGAGCGTAGAGGCGTTGGCAAAAGTTTATTGTGAAGCCTTAGGGATCGAGCCCCTTTTATAGCACTCCTGGGGGTGCCCGGGATGCTGGGGGCACCTGACACGTGCCTTCGGATCCGAGAACTCTCATCCGAAGCTCGGTCAGCGCTTATCCCTCCAGAATCGGGCTCGGAGCTGACGGGGGCGCCCGGGACACTGGGGGTGCCCCGGTTGACTTGGTCTTCTGGTTTCTCGGCTGAGTTCGCTTCGATCACTTGGTTGGCTTGGACACAGGGCGCCCGAGGCATCCAAGGCGCCCGGGACTATCAGGGCACCCGGGAGCTTGAGGGCGCCTGGCCCAGTGAGCTTTCGAAGCGATTCTTACTCAACTGCTCGTTTGGCTTTGACCTTGGGCGCCCGGGACCTCCTGGGCACCTAGCCCAGCTGTTACCCCTCTACTTTGGGGCGTTCTAAGCTGCAGAAACATGTTCCTTTGGTCCCTGCATCCAAGGTTAGTTCCACAACAAACAAGGCAAGAAATATTAGGTTTATACAGCCTTAGCTATCTTGGTTCTGACTTCGGGTCTCCCAAATGGAACCCTAGGTCGAGCCGACGCCTACTGTTCCCTTGACGGGGAATGCGTCCTCACCTACTCCTCTCAGGAGATTTTACCTTTTGCCAACCGGCTCCTCCGGTTGGACTTTTGCCCGATGCACATGACCAGGTCTTCGTGCCCACCTTCCGAGCAGGTCTTCGGTGCTCAGCTCCTTGCCAGGGCTTCGTGCCCAGTCCTCGACCAGGACTTCATGCCCACCTTCCGAGCAGGTCTTTGGTGCCCAGCTCCTTGCCAGGGCTTCGTGCCCAGTCCTTGACTAGGACTTCGTGCCTAGTGTACCTAGGGCTTCTTTCCTGTACACTTAGTGAACATGTTAGACCAACATAATATCTTAACTTTTGAACCCTTGGTCATTATCAAAACCCAGGTTCGACTTAGGTGCTACCTGCACCAACAATCTCCCCCTTATTGATTTATGGCAACCCGGTTCAAAAAGTTAAGTTTAACCAAAGAGCAGGTAACATGTCAACTTAGTTTCCTCCCCCTGGAAGGAATCTCCCTCTAGATTTTTCAATGGTTCGCGGGGTTTGAAAAAGTTTCTAAGTCTAAAAGGGAATTTATTTTTCAACACATAGAATCTTTTCCAAAAAAATGTAAGTTAGAAAACATTTTCTAAAAGAGATTTTTTAGGTTGGAAAACAATGTAAGTTAGGAATTATTTTCCAAAAGAGGTTTTTTTTTGGTTGGGCACTTGGAAAATTTGAACTTAGAGATTTTATACTTAGAAAAGTTTCAAGTCAATAATTAGTTTTCGCATTTTAGAAAATTTTCTAAACTACTTCTGAAGTTTTTAATACTTGGAAAAACTGAAATTTCTTTAGCACTTTTAGAACGTTTTCAAGAAAATTTTGAAATTAAACTTAGAAATTTTTCTATTAGTGAAATTTAAGATTAGTACTTAGAGAAATTTTGAAAATAGCTTAAGTAATTTTGAAAATTGACTTAAGTCAAGTACTTAGAAATAATTTTGAAAAGCAGCTTAAGTCAAGTACTTAGAAGCAATTTTGAAAAACAGCCTAAGTCAAGTACTTAGAAGCAATTTTGAAAACATCTTTTTGAAATAAGGTTTTGAATTTTGAATAATTTTTTAAACCTTCTCTCCTTTCCAATCTCCCCCCCTTTGCCATATATCAAAAAATAATATAGCAAAAAAAATAATGTGTTGTACTGAACCAATTCAAGGTATAAACTGGACCAAATCAATTTGAATTATCTCTTTCGGGTCCTATCTAACCCAATTAGCTACTTACTAACTGTTATAAACAGTAGTTTTTGCTAGGGTTAGTCAAGTTAAGTGTTCTGTTCAAGTTAGATTTTCTAAGCTTGACACTTAACCTGATTACTGTTTAATTTGTATTTAGTGCCCCAATTACTGTAGATGCACTGACTTAAAGCATCTTGAATTAAGGGAAAGACCTAAGCATCTCAACCCATTCTAGGTTATCAATCAAAAGTACCATAAGTTGCTTGTGAGATGCTAGCTTCTAGATCTATAGGCGCATGCAGTTCTAGGGTAAGGACCTAGGCTAAGTCCATTTGCGAAAAAGCCCTAGTTTTGAAGGGGGTAATTTAAAAAAAAAAACTAAGTCGAATGTTTTTTTAAAAATACAAAAGGATTTTTCAAATAAGTAGAAACTGATAAGTAATAAAACAGTTTTAACAAAACAGAAGTAGAGTAAACCTATTCTACCAAGCATAACCCTAACTACCTTCTTAGTGAGCTGAACTCAAACTCAAGTAAGGGTTTGGTGAATATATCAGCTAGGTTAGATTTTGAGTCTATATGCTTAAGGACTATTTCACCTCTGGCTACGTGATCTCTTACAAAGTGGTGTTTAATGTCTATGTGTTTAGTTCTGGAGTGTTGGATTGGATTCTTAGTTAGATTAATTGAGCTTATATTATCAATGTAGACCTGAGTTTGAGTGTAGTTAAGCTGGAAGTCTTTAAGAGTGTACATCATCCATAAGAGTTGTGCTACACACTCTCCTAAAGCAACATACTCAGCTTCAGTTGTGGATAGAGCTACACAGTGTTGTTTTCTGCTGCACCAACTCACTAGACTATTTCCTAAAAGTTGGCAGCTTCCACTTGTACTTTTTCTATCTAGTTTACAACCAGCATAGTCAGAATCTGAGTATCCTGATAAATCAAAAGTTGAGGTTCTAGGATACCAAATCCCTATATTTAGGGTGCCCTTAATGTATCTAAGTATTCTTTTTAGGGCTGCTAAGTGTGTTTCCTTAGCACAAGTTTGGTATCTAGCACACATTTACAGCAAAAAGGATATCAGGTCTGCTGGCTGTAAGGTACAGTAGACTTCCAATCATATTCCTATAAAGTTTAAGGTCTACAGGTTTACCATCAAGGTCACTATCTATTTTTACATTTGTGGCCATGGGGGTACTTATGCTTTTGGAGTTATTCATTTTGAATTTCTTTATTAACTCCTTAGCATATTTGGATTGATGGACATAGTTTCCATCCCTAGTTTGTTTAATTTGTAACCCTAGAAAGAAGTTGAGCTCACCAACTAAGCTCATTTCAAATTCATTTTCCATTATTTTAACAAATTCTTTTAAGAAATTTGTGTTGGTGAACCCAAAGATTATGTCATCGACGTAGATTTAGGCAATAAAGATTTCTTTTCCTAAGGTCTTAATAAATAGGGTTGAGTCAATTTGTCCTTGTTTAAATTCTTTCAAAATTAGGTAGATTGATAAGCGTTCATACCAGGCCCTAGGTGCTTGCTTTAGTCCATAAAGTGCTTTAGTGAGCTTGTAAACATGGTCAGGTCTATCTAAGTCCTCAAAACAAGGGGGGTTGTCCTACATAGACTTCTTCCTTAATAAATCCATTTAGAAAGGCTGACTTTACATCCATTTGGTAGAGTTTAAATCCTTTATGGGATGCAAAGGCTAACAACATCCTAATGGACTCAAGTCTAGCTATTGGGGCATAGGTTTCGTCATAATCTAACCCTTCTACTTGACTGAACCCTTTGGCTACTAAGCGGGCTTTGTTTCTCACTATTTCTCCTTGATCATTTAGCGTATTCCTAAACACCCACTTAGTATCAATAATGGATTTGCCGTCAGGTTTAGGTACTAGTTCGCAAACATGGTTCTCTCAAACTGGCTAACTCTTCTTGCATTGCTATGATCCAATCAGGATCATGTAAGGCTTCCTCTATAGTCTTAGGTTCAATTTTTGAAATCATTACTATCTGACTAAGATTCCTATAGGCGGACCTAGTTCTGACTCTTAAGGTTTGATCACCCACAATTTGATCAGTTGGGTGACTGAGTCTGGGTTTCTTAGTTTTTCTGAAACTTGGTTCAGCCTCAGGTCTGGCCGGTCGGTTTGGTTCAGTATTTGGTTCAACTACTTGGGTTGGTTCAATTATTGGTTTAATTCACTCAATAGTTGGTTCAATAGTTAGTTCACTTAGGGGTTCAATTAAATGTCCAACAGTTTGTTCATTATCTTCTTGATCAGTATTTGATGAATTTAGATCTGGATTATCAGATTTTGAATTAATTTCTTCATCAAATATCAGATTTGTTATTTCTTCAATTTTCTTAGTTTGTTTATTGTAAACCCTATAGGCTCTACTTGTCGTTGAATAACCTAAGAAAATGCCTGGGGTTGGCTTATACTGAAATTTACCTAGATAGTCTTTGGTGTTTAGGATATGGACCTTGCACCCAAAGACCCTTAGGTAATGTAGGTTTGGAAGTCTATGGTAGTATACCTCATAGGGTGTTTTATTGTGTCGTTTGTTAATTAGGACCCTATTTTGGATGTAGCAAGCCGTACTAATTGCTTCTGCCCAAAATTGATTAGCTAGATTGAATTCATTGAGCATAGCTCTAGCGGCTTCCTGTAGGGTTCTATTTTTCCGTTCAACTATCCCATTTTGCTGGGGGGGTTCTAGGACACGAAAATTCGTGTATGTACCCATTTATCTTACAAAACTCCTCGAATCGTTGATTTTCAAACTCTCCCCCGTGATCACTCCTAAGTCTTCTGATTTTGATATCGTTTTGATTTTCAATTAACTTGCAAAAATCACTAAATAGGTTTAGGGTTTCATCTTTGGTCTTTAGAAACCTAACCCAGGTAAACCTAGAGTAATCATCAACAATTACTAAGCAGTACCATTTTCCGCTTAGTGATTTGGCTCCATGTGAATCAAATAGATCAAGGTGCAGGAGCTCAAGTGTGGTTTGAGTTAGATCTGATTGAATTAGTTTATGATTAGACCTGGTTTGTTTTCCTTGATTGCATGATTCACATATTAAGTTTTCATGGTTCTTAATTTTAGGTATACCTTTAATTAGGCCAAGTTGAGTGATTTTTGAAATTAATCTAAGATTAGTGTGACCTAATCTCCTATGCTAGAGGTTTGATTCTTCTAATTGAGTTAACATGCATTTAGGTACTAAGGGTAGGTTTATAGTGTAAACATTATTTTTCCTAGAGCTCTTAAGCATGATTTCTGAGTCTTGTAAGTTTCTAATCAGAAGTTAGAGTTGGTGAAGGTAACTACATAGCCAGTATCATATAATTGACTTATGCTAAGCAGGTTAAATTTAAAATCTTCAACTAAAAGGACCTTTTTAATAACAAAGTCAGATTTAAGTTCAATGTTACCTGACCCAATCACCTTGAGTGTAGCATTGTTGCCAAATGCTACTGAGCCTAGGTTCTTGAACTTGATTTTGGTGAATTTCAATTTATCCCCAGTCATGTGTCTGGAGCACCCGCTATCCAACATCTATTGGTCCAAATCTTTATGTTCATACACATAAAGAGTTTTGTTGATTTGGATCCAATTAGAATTAAGGATAGCCTAAATTGATTTTCACAGCCTAGTCTGTCTCACCCAATATAGAGTTATCAATCACGTTAGCTTTATGGGTTTTTGTGAGACAGGTTTTAGTAGACAGAATTATTTTGAAAATTCATGATTTATTTTGAAAAAGTTAAGTTAATTTTGAAAACAATTGGTTTTGAATTTATTTTGAAAAAGAGTGTTTGAATCTACGATTAACTGAAAATTTGTGTTAGATTTGAATTTTGACAAAGAATAACTTGAATTTGAATTTCAAAAATTGGCTTCCAGGTCATGGCGAGGCTGATAACCGGATTTAGTCGCGTTACGGTTTCAATTAATTTTCTCATTTCAAGCAATTATGTAGTAGTAGTTGAACCGAATCATCTCTCAAGGACCCGATATGATGCACGCACTCTTTCGATCTATGAAAAATAGTAAATTACAGAAATATAAAAACTGGGTAAACAAAGCATGTTCTTTTGGGGTTGCATTTAACAAAACAAGTAAACTTAACTACAAACTTCTACCTAATAGTCTTCATTACTCTAATTTAAAGATCAAGCTAACTAATTGATTTGAACAGCGAAAGAACACTTAAAACTAAGAAATTTCAGTAGGAGTTTATCTAGAGATCCTAACTCAACGCCAATCTATTCCATCATCAAGCATAGATTCAATTCAAACCATTCAACAAACACGTTGCTTGCAAATAGTGAAAGATTGAAAGCATGAACTAATTTCTATGAAAGATGAACTGTAGAAACAATGAACTAAGCTGGAAATTTGAAATTAAGCAGGAAACTACAATTCAAAGTTGGAAAATAGCATGAATTCGAAGACAAATAAAAGGGGAATGGAAATTCTTGTTCTACAGCAGAAAACACTAAGGAAAACTGAAAAGGAAGCAGGAAATTGGTGTTCGGTGGGAGAAACTCCGCTCCGACAAAGCCGATCGCTTCTCAGCCGGAGTAAGGATGGAATGGACTGTGGAGTCGAAGTAGAAGGCTCAGCCATGCTGTCAATCCTCCGAGGAACCCCTCAGAATCGTAGCTTCCTTCTCCATCGCCTCCTCCTTCCGTTCCTTGTGGATCAGATCCCCCTGTTTGGCTGCCCTAGCTTCCTTTTCTACCTCTCCATTCCACCCTTGATTTCCTTGATGAGTGGCCGAGATTGCTTGCAAGATATCTCCATCAATTTCCATGCCAGATCTGAGTGGAGGGTTGTGATGTAACAGTTCTTCCGACCGCTCTGGACAGCTACAGATCGGACTGAGTGACCCCTGATTGGTCTGGACGCTCCCTGATCGGTCTGGGGACCGATCAAGAACCTCCTTGATCGGTCTGGGGACCGATCAGGATGTGATCAGTAGCTAAAATTCTGAATTCTGCTATGCCATCTGCTCCTGATCGAATTCTGGACCGGTCAGGCCTTCCCTGATCGGTCACTGGACCGATCAGACCTTCCCTGATCGATCACTGGACCGATCTGGCCTTCCCTGATTGGTCTGGTGACCAATCAGGAGTCTCCCTGATTGGTCTGGTGACCAATCAGGCTCCAACAGAATGATCATCTTCGCCCCGGATGTGCCCCTTTTGATCCGATGATGCACAAGCTGTCCAAAAATTCAATAGAATGAAATATAAGTGTGAAAATGCAAGAAAATTAATTAACCAATGAAAATACATCCTATTAATAATTATGCATCATTTCATAAACAAATACACCCCAGAGCCCCAGATTTCCCCACTAATGGCACAAAATTTATCGAGCGAATTGCTAATTATCACTCCCCCACACCTACTCTTTGCACGTCTCGAGCAAAAAGAGAAAACCAAGTTTATTGACTCTAGCAAGTTTACCTAGCATGGAGGAAATCACATAGTGGTAATTATTCAAGATCATCAAGCCTTTTGGAACCAAGTTCACATCAATTTCAATCTCACACTAGCCAATTGGTAGTGGTGAATTCATCCAAGTCAATAGATCAAGCATGAACTCTCATAGGACTAGCCCTAACTCTCAAAACTCAATAAATAGTGGAGTTCCACTCAAGAATCATCATGCCTCTTCACTATCATAAGCTTGCTCACCCCCTAATTTTCACCAAGAGAATGCATCTGACACATACAATAAGTAGAGATTATTAACATAGGAGATACAGCTGTAAGGAAAGTAAACAAGAAGAAAAACTATTCTACTAAGTGAAGAATTCAGTGGAGCAAAGAAAAAGGAGACATGAGTTGCTAGAACTTGATGAATTAGTGAGCTTGCATGTGAACTCATCTTATCACCCCATTAAAGCCAATGCCTCTGATTGGATTGAGTGTATCTGATTGGACTGATGAGATCACCACTCTGATCGGTCTGGAGACCGATCAAGGTCTGATCAGAATGGAATTGCAGAGTCTAAAACTGTCTTCTACTGACTTTTTGCTTCTTCCAATTACTAACTCACTTTTAAATTCAATTGGCCACTTGTCCACCACTTCAACTCAGATAACTAATCACTTCTTGCTCTTCCAAATGTTTCTTGCAGCTTTGAAGATTCCAAACATGTAGAGTTTTTGCAAGGTTCATGATTTAAAATTTAACAATTCTTCTCTTCCAATTCAGTTTTCCTTGCTATTTTCTCCTTCCCTCTTTTCACCATTGATGGATTGCTAGTAGTTAAGTCTTTGTCAACCACTTCAAGTGAAAGAATCAGTAGCTTAAGCCCTTTGCAGCCCAAAAATACAGTATTTTCCTCTCAATTACAGCAGCCCCACAAGTGCTGAAAGATTTTTCCAGCAACCTGTCCTCTCCCACTTCCTCAACTTTTAATGCCTCAATTTCCAATTTCTTCATCCATTACTAATTCAATAGCGTCAAGGAAGGTTGGGGCATTGATTTTCTAAAGGAAGGATGGCTAATTCTCTGATTTGGCACGGAATTGGCTCGGAATTTGCTTTCAACAGCTGTAATGTTCATATTCAGGAGACTTGGACTTACTTCAAGCTTCAGCACTTTAGTTTCGCTCCAAGATTGACTCCAAGAACTTGAATTGCACTTATTCCATTTTTTTTTCTTTTCTCTTTTTTTTTCTTTTTTTTTCTGCTTTGTTCTGTTTTTTTTCTTCTTCTGTTTTTTTTTCTTTTTTTTCGAATGTAAATAAAGACACTACATAGTTCTTGGAGACTACCTTGCATTTAGCTTTGAAGCCTTCAAATTCCTCCTTCTAGGTCCAAATCAAATCCAAGAGACTCTTGCGCATTCTCATATCATGTAGAGTTAGAATTCAAACTTCACAACTCCATTCTTTGAGTTGTTCACTGCCTTCATGTCAACATTGAACTCATTTCATCCAAGGCCGATTCCTTTTCCCCCACACCTAAGATTTTGTCCATATCAAGCAACTAATTCATCAAGTCCTTAATCAACTTAAGAGGAAAAGAATAGAGCAAAAATAGCAAAAGAGGATGATTGTGCAATTGAAAAGAAGACTAGCAAAGATCATGATGAATAGCTTTACCATTCCATGTATCATATGCCTCTATGATTCTAAAAAGGAAATGAGCAAGTTCTAAAGTTCCAAGACATGAATGTTCATCACACATAAAATTATCTATGGTAAGCAACAAGTGGTCCTCTCTAGGAATAATATCAATCATGCTCAATCCAATATTAGAATCTTCCACCAACCAATAACTATATGCAAGTTGAGAACTAACTAAGGCATGATATCCATGACTCAATGATCTAAATAATTTTCTCACTTCATGATTCCTCCAATGCATAGGTAAAACTTAAGAGAAGTGCTACTTACAACTAACAAAGCAAATTGCAAGAAAATCAGAATGTATATACAAAAAGGACAAAAACAAAGAACGGACTCCCCTCTAAGTCGGGTAGATTGCTTGGTACAAGTCCATACTCTCCATCCTTGTTCCCTCCATTCCTTCGTGATAATGCTTCAATTGATGTCCATTCACCTTGAAGGTGGTGCCCGTCATATCCTGTATCTCAATAGCACCAAAGGGAAACACATTAGTAACAACAAAAGGACCCTCCCACCTAGACTTCAACTTACCTGGATGCCACTTTAGTCTAGATCTGAACAAAAGCACCTTTTCTCCCACATGAAACTCTTTTCTCAAAATGTTCTTATCATGGAAAGCCTTGGTCTTTTCTTTATAAATGCGTGAACTCTCGTAGGCTTCCAATCTTAGCTCCTCGAGCTCTTGTAGGTGCAGCTTCTTTTCTTGCCCAGATTTTTCTAAGTCCATGTTGTAAGCTTTAACTGCCCAATAAGCCTTGTGTTCCACCTCCACTGGTAAATGGCAAGCCTTACCAAAAACAATCCTATAGGGAGACATCCCAATGGGTGTCTTGTAGGCAGTCCGGTAGGCCCATAAAGCTTCATCAAGTCTCTTGCTCCAGTCCTTCCGGTCTAGCCTTACAGTTTTCTCCAAGATAAGCTTAATCTCCCTGTTTGATATTTCAGCTTGTCCATTTGTTTGAGGATGATACGGGGTGGACACTTTATGGATCACTCCATACTTGCTCAAGAGCGCTTTCATGTGCCTATTGCAAAAATGAGACTCTTGATCACTGATGATCGCCCTGGGTACCCCAAACCTACAAAATAGGTGAGTCCTGACAAAATCCACAACAACAGATGAATCGTTAGTTCTAGTGGGGATTGCCTCCACCCATTTAGACACATAATCCACAGCCAACAAGATATAAATAAATCCATATGAAACAGGAAAAGGACCCATGAAATCAATACCCCGCACGTTAAAAATCTCGCAAAATATCATGGGTTGTTGAGGCATTTCATTCCTACGTCCTAAGTTCCCAACTCACTGGCAGCGCTCACAAGACTTATGGAAGTGGTAAGAATCTCTAAACAAGGTAGGCCAATACAACCCTGCATCCAAAACCTTCCTAGCAGTACGTTGAGGACCAAAATGACCCCCACATGCAAGTGTGTGACAAAATGAAAGTACTGACTAGAACTCACAATCAAGGATACATCTCCTAACTACCTGGTCGCTGCAAAATTTCCAAAGGTAAGGGTCATCCCACACGTAATACTTAGAATTACTCGCTAATTTATCACGTTGAGCTCTAGAAAAATGTGTAGGGAAGACATGTGCAACCAAATAGTTGACAAGATCGACATACCATGGCACATTACCTTGCAGCTGCAGAAGATGCTCATATGGGAATACATCTGAAATGGGTGTAGGATCTGTCGCCCCCTCAATCCTGCTCAGGTGGTCAGCTACTAGGTTCTCTTTACCGCTCCTATCGCGTATCTCCACGTCGAATTCTTGAAGCAGAAGCATCCATCGAATCAGTCTTGGTTTCGAATCCGGCTTCTTTAAGAGATACCTAATAACTGCATGGTCAGAAAAAACAATCACATGTGAGCACAATAGATATGAACGAAACTTATCCAAACCAAAAACAATGGCTAAAAGCTCCTTCTCAGTTGTGGTATAATTGGCCTGAGCAGAATCCAGTGTCCGGGACGCATAACAAATGACGTGCGGTGCTCCATCCACCCTCTGGCCTAGCACTGCTCCCACGGCATGATCTAATGCATCACACATCAGCTCGAATGGTAAACTCCAGTCTGGGGGTCGAATGATAGGGGTCGATGTGAGAGCCACCTTCAAATGATCAAAGGCATCCTTACACTGCTGATCAAAATGAAACTCCACATCCTTCTGTAGCAAGGTCGAAAGAAGAAGGGCTATCCTGCTGAAATCTCTGATGAATCGCCTGTAGAAACCTGCGTGGCCAAGAAAAGAGCGAACGCCCCACACGCATGCGGGATAAGGTAGAGATGTAATACAATCAATTTTTGTAGGATCTACTTCAATACCCTTCCGAGAGACTATATGATCTAAAACTATGTCATGCTCAACCATGAAATGACATTTTTCATAATTAAGTATAAGGTCAGTCTCTATGCAACGATGCAAAACTCTAGATAAGCTATCCAAACATGCATCAAAAGAGGGTCCATATACAGTAAAGTCATCCATAAACACCTCCATGCAATGCTCTAAAAGATCTGAAAAAATGCTTACCATGCATCGCTGGAAGGTACCTAGGGCATTACATAATCCGAATGGCATCCTCCTGTATGCAAAAGTCCCAAATGGGCAGGTGAAAGTCGTCTTATCTTGATCCTCTGGAGCAATATGAATCTGAAAGTATCCAGTAAAACCGTCCAAGAAGCAATAGTGTGATCTACCAGCAAGCCTCTCCAACATCTGGTCGATGAATGGTAAGGGGTAGTGATCCTTTCTCGTAGCTTGATTCAGCTTCCGGTAGTCTATGCATACTCTCCATGAACTCTGGACTCTAGCAGGAATTAAAGCACTCTCCTTGCCCTCCACCACTGTGATACCGGACTTCTTCGGAACCACCTGCACTGGACTCACCCACTGACTGTCGGAGACAGGATATATAATGCCAGCCTGTAGTAGCTTGGTTACCTCCTTCTTGACCACATCTAGAATAAGTGGGTTGAGTCTGCGCTGTGGTTGTCTCACTGGCCTTGCACCCTCCTCTAAGAAAATCCGGTGCATGCAAATGGATGAGCTAATCCCTGATATATCTGCAATGGTCCACCCAATAGCCCTCTGACACATCCGTAGAAGATCTAGTAGCCTTTTCTCTTGACCTGGCTCTAGATACTGAGCAATGATGACTGGCAACTGCTCGTTCTCTCCTAGGTAGGCATACTTCAAGTGCTCAGGTAGGGGCTTCAAAGTAAGCTTCGGGGGTTTCAAGACTGATGGAAGCAATTTTTCAGGATCTGCCTCCAATGCAGACACCTCAGCGTCATCCACCTGGATAGTGTCACAGACTAAGGCTGATCCACCACTATCATCATCCTCCTCATCTGAATCCTCTGTGTCGGCTAGATCTGAATCCATGTCATCTGACTCCTCAAAATCTAGTGTGTCCAACACGTCAATGCCCAACAGCGAATGATCCTCAGCGGGATATCTGATCGCATCAAGAATGGAGAACTGAACCACTGTGTCCCTGAACTCCATAGTGAGTGTCCCTGCATGAACATCGATCTTGGTCCTTGCCGTCTTCAGGAATGGGCGTCCCAAAATCAATGGAGCTGAGCTTGAAGTTAGGTCCTTCTCCATATCTAAAATATAAAAATCAGCTGGGAATATCAAATCTTTGACTTTCACCAATACATCCTCTATGACTCCAGTCGGATGAGCAAAACTGCGGTTAGCCAACTGAATGACCACCCCAGTAGGCTGTAATGGTCCAATGCCTAAGGAGATGAACACTGACTTGGGCATGACATTGATGGAGGCTCCTAGGTCTAACATAGCATCCTCGAACACGTAGTCTCCAATAACGCACGGTACTGTGAAAACCCCTAGGTCCTTGCATTTCTGAGGCATTGGCTGGATCATAGCTGAGACATTCTTTCCCATACTGACCAACTCTGTCCCTTTCAGCTTCTTCTTGTGAGTGCACAGATCCTTTAGAAACTTAGCATACTTGGGAATGTGTCTGATCACTCTAAGCAATGGAATGTTCACCTCTACCTTGCTAAAAATGTCAATTAGCTCCTGAAGCTCCTGTGTCTTGTCTGAGTCAGCATTCTTCCTGGGACTAACTGTCCTCTGAGGGAAAGGTAACTGAATGGGTGACTCTGGTAGTGGAAATGACTCTGGCTCTACTCCCGTCTTAGACCTCGAAAGATCAACCTCTGGTACTGTAGGAATCTGTGGGGTAGGAGCCTCCTGTGTAATCCGTCCACTCCTGAGTGTGATAGCACTGACATTCCCCCTAGGGTTTGGAATAGACTGAGAAGGTAGCTGACTAGATCCTTGAGCTTGTATCTGACTGATGGTGGATGATATCTGTCCAATTTGTCGCTCTAGGTTCTGAATGGAAGCATCAGTCCTACTCTGATACTGTTGAAGTTGAGTGTTGAATTGCTGAAAATTCCTATCATTTTGCTGCTGAAACTAAGCGCTAAGCTGAGTGCTCAACTTTTGGAAATTCATATCTTGTTGTTGCTGTAAATGAGTGAGAATTGGCTCCAAAGTGAGTGGGAAGTCCGGTTTTTATTGCTGAACCGGTGGAACTCTTGGCGGAGATGGACTACTATAAAATCCCGGCGGTCTCGAGACTGCAGGTGGCGCAACAGGAAGTGGTGGCTGATAAGGCTGCTGCTGATGTGATGTGTTCCCATACCTCAGATTAGGATGATCTCTCCATCCTGGATTGTAAGTGCTGGACATGGGATCATAAGACTGCTTGTATCCATAAGACTGAGGTTGGAAAGACTGAGGCTTGGACTGAAAAGCATTTGCTGCCGTCACTTGACTTGCAAGATAAGATCCATCATCAACCTGCACCAGGGGGCATAAATCTTGTAACGCCCGCTTTTTTTTTTTTTCATAAGCAGCGTTATATTAACATGCTTAGGGCATGTAGACATCATAAGGCAGCGGAATAACTTTAACTTATACATGCCCTGTTACCATTCTTAACTTAATGACATAGGAACCTTAGCATATTAACTTTGAACTTAAGCATCATATCATATCATGTCATACGTAACGTCATATCATAAGGTTCCATAGGTCATTATTCAGACATATAAGTAACCAAGGTGAAGTTCTAACATAAACAGTAAACATAGAGTTTCCTGGGCCAAGTCACTACTACACACATGCGTTCTTGCCCTCCTGCTGCTTCCATCATTGTCCCCTTGAATGATCTGCGGTATAAGGAAATAAGACTATAAGCACACAGGCTTAGTAAGACTCTTTCCTACTCACAAAACCATTCATCATTCATCATCTCATAATGAGCACATGAAAACATTAACATACTTGGTGCTCTACTTAGGACATAACATCTTAAATCACTTATCGTATACATAGCATGGCATGAACATAAACATAGTAGCATTCTAAGCATGGCATAATACTTGGCATGAACATAAACATAGTAGCATTCTAAGCATGGCATAACACTTGGCATGAACATAAACATAGTAGCATTCTAAGCATGACATAATACTTGGCATGAACATAAACATAGTAGCATTCTAAGCATGGCATAATACTTGGCATGAACATAAACATAGTAACATTCTAAGCATGGCATAATACTTGGCACGAACATAAACATAATGAACATTCTTCCTATCATAACATATGAGCATCTTCTTAACATTATCATGACATAGATCATTTGTTCTCATGCATATTTCTTAACATGAAGCGTAAGCATAAAATCTTATCATCATAGCATAATGCATAACATGAATGGAGGCATGAGTGGAATGCATATACATATATGGATGCTTAGTTTAAAATCGTACTTTTCATGAACATACTTTTCATAAACATACTTTTTCATAATGAATGCATGGGCAATGCATATATATCATAAGGATGCTTAATCTTTAAAAACATACTTTTCATTTCTTAAACATAATCATCATAACATCATTTGGGGTCCCCGGCTTGTACCACATACATACATCATAGCGCGCATCCCTAGCAAGTCCGAGGTCGCGAGCCCCAACCTACTAGGGTAAGGACAGCATAGTCGGTAGTCCCCGAACCGAGGCGTTCTTAAGGTGCCCATCCCTGTTGCACAGCTTCGGTAGTGCCAGAACCGTGGACAGCTTCGGTAGTCCAAAACCGGGGCGTTCTTAAGGTGCCCATCCCTTGGACCCATACTTCGGTCCGGTACAAGCCCATACATAAAGTAAAAATACTTTTCATGCTTCATCATTCATAAGACATTCATGGCATCTTTAACATAGCTAACTTGTTACGGCCCGGCCCGTCTACCGGCCCATTTACCGGTCCTCACGACCGTCGTACCGTCGACCATCGACCGTGCCGTTTAGCATATTCATGCCTTAAAGACATAAGCATCATCTTTCATTCGTCATACTTGTCATTCATCATTTTCATTCTTAGACATGGCATATGTACACATCATTCATAGAGCATGGCATACATTCATATTATCCTAAAACATGGCATATCATTCATAAACATGGCATATCATTCATAAACATGGCTTATCATTCGTAAACATGGCATATCATTCATAAACATGGCATATCATTCATAAACATGGCTTATCATTCGTAAACATGGCATATCATTCCTAAACATGGCATATCATTCATAACATGGCATATCATTCATAAACATGGCATATCATTCATAACATGGCATATCATTCATAAACATGGCATATCATTCGTAAACATGGCATATCATTCATAAACATGGCATATCATGCATAAACATGGCATATCATTCATAAACATGGCATATCCTTCATAAACATGGCATATCATTCATAACATGGCATATCATTCATAAACATGGCATATCATGCATAAACATGGCATATCATGCATAAACATGGCATATCATTCATAAACATGACATATCATTCATAAAACACAAATCACATCTTACCATAGGGCCATTGGGACCCTTACTTGAAATAAATCTTAACTTTTACCCTATTAACCCTTCTTGGCCGAAACTTATGGAGTCCCAAGGCCATGTGAAAATTCACATAATCACCATCCATCATCCTTATATCATGGCAACACATAAACATATGCTTGAAGTTAAAGACTCAACCCTAACCCTTGGGTCCTTGGGGTTGGCTGAACCATATGGGGCCTCTAGGGTACTCCAAAAATTCCCAAAAATTATACTTAACCTCTACACATCATAAGGGAACATTAAATAACATTATCATGATTTTTAGCATAATTATAGACCTTTAAAACATGGTGGCCGAAACCCTTAAACTCAAGGTTCTTAGTTTTTGTTTCTTTCATGTTGGCCGAAACCCTAGGGTGTCCTAGGGTACTCCAAAAATTTCCAAAAATTATACTTAACTTCTAAAAATCATAAGGTAACATTAAATAACATTATCATGATTTTTAGCATAATTATAGACCTTTAAAACATGGTGGCCGAAACCCTTAAACTCAGGGTTCTTAGTTTTTGTTTCTTTCATGTTGGCCGAAACCCTAGGGTGTCCTAGGGTACTCCAAAAATTCCCAAAAATTATACTTAACCTCTACACATCATAAGGGAACATTAAATAACATTATCATGATTTTTAGCATAATTATAGACCTTTAAATCATGGTGGCCGAAACCCTTAAACTTAGGGTTCTTAGTTTTTGTTTCTTTCATGTTGGCCGAAACCCTAGGGTATCCTAGGGTACTCCAAAAATTCCCAAAAATTATACATAACTTCTAAACATCATAAGGGAACTTTAAATAACATTATAAAGATTTTTAGCATAATTTTAGATCTTAAAAACATGGTGGCCGAAACCCTTAAGCATGAGGGTCTTGGTTTTCTTTCCTTTCAACATCCAATTCGAAAACCAACCACTATATCATACTAAAAATCATAAAAATCATAGGGAACTATTATACCACAGGTGAGGGAGTCTTACCTTGGGGTTTCTAAATTTTTAGACCTTGGATGGAGAGAAGGAAGAAGACTTGATGTCTCTTGACCACACCTAGTCCTTGGATCCTTGTAAGAACTTTAGATCTTGGGAGATGGAGCCTTGGTGGAAACTTTTCCAAGGGGAACTCTTCCTTAGAATTTCAGCTAGAATGAGGAGGGAGGAGGGGAGCAAATGCACTTGATGGTGAAGAGAAGTAACCCCCCAAACCCCCTCTTTATAGCTCCTTTAAAGAGGCAAATGAAGAGTTTCTCCATGACCCTTCATCTCCTTCTACTTCTTAACTAACCTCCACTTCATTTACTCATAAGTATTCCTTGCTAGGTGAGTTGGTTAAAGCATTCATGGTTGTACAAGAGGTCCAAGGTTCAATCCTTGACCCATGCACCTTTATTTTTATTTTATTTTTCATTTTATTTAAACCTTTTCCTCTAATTTTCGAAAGTTCCCTTTTATTTCGAAAATTCTCCAAAAATCACCTATAATTATGCTAATATTCCTAAATAAAATTCTTTTATATTTATATTAATTTTACCTAATTTATATTAATTTTACCTAATTAATACCCATTTTTGGAGCCCATTTAAAACTCATTAGTACTTAATTTCTCCATTAAAATAGAAAAATTAGGCTAAGACTTACCCATAATCATGCTAATATGCCTAATTAAATCCTATTTATATTTATACTAATTATTACCGAAATCCACCTATAATCATGGTACTAAAAAGCCCACATAAAGCCCATTAGTACTTAGTTTTCTCAATTTAAATGAGAAAACATGGATTTTCTAGGCCAAAGTTCTCCTTAATATTTCTAGGTCCCTTGGAAAATTATTTAAACATGCTTAATATTTTAAGAAAATATTAAGAGAATTTTCCGGGTCGTTACAAATCTGTAGGATGAGAGGTGCTACTGCAAAGTCCACAAATCCTCATTGTTTGGGCTACTTGAGCTGAAGGCTGCTGAGCGGTCTGAAGTAGAGTCATCTACCTAAGTATAGAAGTCAAATCCTGAAGATTAACCTTCACCTCTTGAGCTTCCATATTTTGTCCTGTGATCTCATGTACTCCTTTAGGCACCAACGGACGACTCCCAAACTGTTGAGAATTTGCTGCCATAATAGAAATCAACTCTCTAGCTTCCTCAGGTGTCTTGTTCACTAAGGCCCCTCTGCTAGCAGCGTCCACCATACTTCTGTCCATGGGAAGAAGTCCCTCATAGAAGTATTGAATAAGTAACTGCTCACTGATCTGATGGTGGGGACAGCTAGAACAAAGTTTCTTGAATCGCTCCCAATATTCATATAGTGTCTCTCCAGAAATCTGCTGGATCCCACAGATACTCTTCCTAATGGCAGTAGTCCTTGAAGCTGGGAAGAATTTCTCCAAGAAACCTTTCTTCATTTCGGCCCAAGAAATAACTAAAGCATGTGGCAAGGTGTACCACCAGTCTTTTGCTCCATCCACAAGTGAAAATGGGAAAGCTCTCAGGTTGATGTCTTCTTCAGTAACTCCATGTGGCTTCATAGTGGAGCAGACAGTGTGAAACTCCTGGAGATGTCTAGTGGGGTCCTCACCAGCTAACCCATGAAACTTTGGGAGTAGATGAATGAGTCCGGAACGTAGCTCAAAATCAACCTCCAACTCAGGATACTGAATGTACTGAAAGGCCAGCTCTGGTGCTGCAAGCTCCCTCATGGTTCTATTGTTCGCCATATGGAATTCTGACAAAGGGTCGCTACTGGTAGACAGTCTAGAAATCTCTAACTGAGCTCTCCTCTGTGCGTGGACCTCAAAATCATCTAAACTGGAGTAGGAAGACCTGGTCTTGCACTGCACATCAAATGGAGAGAATTAGTGAGATGCAAGAATTAACCAGAAAATTCAGAATTATTGCAAGACCTAAAAATAAACAAACATCAAGAAAGGATCCCCGGCAACGGCGCCAAAATTGATAACTGCGTTTAGTCGCGTTACGGTTTCAATTAATTTTCACGTTTCAAGCAATTATGTAGTAGTAGTTGAACCGAATCGTCTCTCAAGGACCCGATATGATGCACGCACTCTTTCGATCTATGAAAAATAGTAAATTGCAGAAATATAAAAACTGGGTAAACAAACCATGTTCTTTTGGGGTTGCAATTAACAAAACAAGTAAACTTAACTACAAACTTCTACCTAATAGTCTTCATTACTCTAATTTAAAAGATCAAGCTAACTAATTGATTTGAACAGCGAAAGAACACTTAAAACTAAGAAATTTCAGCAGGAGTTTATCTGGAGATCCTAACTCAACGCCAATCTATTCCATCATCAAGCATAGATTCAATTCAAACCATTCAACAAACACGTTGCTTGCAAATAGTGAAAGATTGAAAGCATGAACTAATTTCTATGAAAGATGAACTGTAGAAACAATGAACTAAGCTGGAAATTCGAAATTAAGCAGGAAACTACAATTCAAAGTTGGAAAATAGCATGAATTCGAAGACAAATAAAAGGGGAATGCAAATTCTTGTTCTACAGCAGAAAACACTAAGGAAAACTGAAAAGGAAGCAGGAAATTGGTGTTCGGTGGGAGAAACTCCGCTCCGACAACGCCGATCGCTTCTCAGCCGGAGTAGAGGATGGAATGGTCTGTGGAGTCAAAGTAGAAGGCTCGGCCAAGCTGTCAATCCTCCGAGGAACCCCTCAGAATCGCAGCTTCCTTCTCCATCGTCTCCTCCTTCCGTTCCTTGTGGATCAGATCCCCCTGGTTTGGCTGCCCTAGCTTCCTTTTCTACCTCTCCATTCCACCCTTGATTTCCCTTGATGAGTGGCCGAGATTGCTTGCAAGATATCTCCATCAATTTCCATGCCAGATCTGAGTGGAGGGTTGTGATGTAACAGTTCTTCCGACCGCTCTGGACAGCTACAGATCGGACTGAGTGACCCTTGATTGGTCTGGACGCTCCCTGATCGGTCTGGGGACCGATCAGGATGTGATCAGTAGCTAAAATTCTGAATTCTGTTGTGTCATCTGCTCCTGATCGGTCTCTGGACCGATCAGGCCTTCCCTGATCGGTCTCTGGACCGATCAGGCCATCCCTGATCGGTCACTGGACCGATCAGGCCTTCCCTGATTGGTCTGGTGACCAATCAGGAGTCTCCCTGATTGGTCTGGTGACCAATCAGGCTCCAACAGAATGATCATCTTCGCCCCGGATGTGCCCCTTTTGATCCGATGATGCACAAGCTGTCCAAAAATTCAATAGAATGAAATATAAGTGTGAAAATGCAAGAAAATTAATTAACCAATGAAAATACATCCTATTAGTAATTATGCATCATTTCATAAACAAATACACCCCAGAGCCCCAGATTTTCCCACTAATGGCACAAAATTTATCGAGCGAATTGCTAATTATCAGAGGCACTAGGCCTTTTTTGGCCGTAGCCTTATTGGATCATCAACCCTTTCCTTGACGAAGCGTTTTAATGAAATTTCATTTTCAAAATTACTTTTTGAAAAATTCTGGTCTAACTAGTTTGGGTCTTGGATCGGTAGCTTCGGCTAGTTCTGCCAAAATGGCTTCCCTAATATACTATCATCTCACCGCCACCCAATACTATGTTGTTCAAACTTCAATTAATTGGTTCAGTCCTTAATCTAACCAGTCCTAGGTCTATGCATGGTAAATTATAGAAAATAAATAGACAAGAAATCATGCAATTTAAAACAAGAAAAGAAATTCATTTAACTATGATTTTTTTTTTTTAATTTGGCTCCCCCTGGACTAAAGCCATGATAATGGTTCGGTAAGATGTGAATCTTGTCCTTGGGGATCCAATACTAATTTGATCCAGTTTGGTTGTTCAGGCACAGTTTGGGTACCCATGCCTGAACTTTAGGTCTAGACTGATTCAGTACAGCATAGTATGACCTTTGTCTTTCCTTGGTTCGATAGCCTAACCCGGATCGATTTAGAACTGACTTCTGTTTTCCAAGGATCATGTCAAGACCCTTGGAACCAGAAGTGAATCATTCTAATGCTGCTCTAAGGTCCTTGACTTGAGTTTTCAAGAAGGAGTTCTCTTCCTCAAGTTTTTCAACTTGAGTAGAGGTTCCTTCTTGAACCTTCTCAGTTAAGGATTTAGAGTCAGCTCCCTCTTTCAGAAGTTTTACTTCCTGTCGGAGGGACTCGACTCGGATTTTAGCTTTTGCCAAGTCGCGAGAAATGTAAGTAATTAATTCAGTTAATTAAATTCTAGAAAATCCACTTACAGTGATTTTGCCGTCCTCAGAAAATGTGAGTTTTCCGTCATCCGGCTCCGATTCTGACTCGGTCTCGATTTCTTCCAAAGCAGTCAGGGCGATCAGGTTCGACTGTGGGGCCTCTTCTTCTTCTTTGGAGGAAGACTCATCCCACGTTGCCTGAAGGGCTTTTTTCCTTCTTGTCTTCTTGGCTTCTTTCAGGTTAGGGCATTCCTGTTGATGCAGTTTAATCCTGATTGTTGTTTTGGTGTTGAAATCAATTTTAGTTTAGGTTGATGATTATGATTATGGTTAAGTCCTGATCGGGGATTAGGCATGTTATGGAAAATCCTAGCTTAGAGGACTAGGTGTTGGAAAATCCTAACCTGGAGGGTTAGGTATGGAAAATCCTAGCTTGGAGGCTAGGTGTTGAAAAGGCCTAATTCGGAAGGGTTGGGTGAAAATTCCTAGCTTGGAGGGCTAGGTGAAAAGTCCTAACTTGGAGGGTTAGGTGAAAAGTCCCAACTTGGAGGGTTAGGTGAAAAATCCTGGCTTAGAGGGTCAGCTCCTAGCTTGAAGGGCTAGGTGTGGAAAAGTTCTAACTCGGAAGGTTGGGTGAAAAGTCCTAGCTTGGAGGGTTAGGTGAAAAGTCCCAACTGGAGGGTTAGGTGAAAAATCCTGGCTTGGAGGGTCAGTCCTAGCTTGGAGGGCTAGGTTGGATGAAATCCTAGCATGGAGGGCTAGGTTGGAGCCCCTGGATTGGTCTGGTGACCGATCAGGGAGTTGGCACGGTGCTCCTTCGTGGATCGGCCTAGTGACCGATCCAGCGATGACAGATCGGTCTGGTGACCGATCAGGGAGTATGCGTTTCACCCACTGCTTGTCTCCTGATCGGTCTGGTGACCGATCAGGGAGCACACAGTGAGGTTGAGTTCCCCTGCTGATCTGCTCCCGATCGGTCTGGTGACTGATCTGGATCACTGTGCAGATCGTTCTGGAGAATGATCCAGCGTCGCGAGTTCCTCATTATGATCGATCAGGACAGAGCCTGATCGGTCTGATCATGACCTGATCGGTCTGGTGATCGATTAGGAGGCTCCCTGATCGGTCCAATGACCGATCAGGAGGTTTGGACTGCGAACCTCAGAAATCGCCCAGCAAAGGGGTGGATCGGTCTGGTGATCGATCCACAACCTGGGATCAGTCTGGTGATCGGTCCAGGAGAGTCCCAGAAAAATCACGATTTCTGATTGAGCGTTGGGGACCGATCAGGACGAAGCCAGATTGGTCTGAACCCAGCCTGATCGGTCTAGTGACTGATCAGGAGGCTCTCTGATCGGTCTGGTGACCGATCACTTTAATTCAAAATGCACTGTCAGACGCTCTGATCGCGTCTGAACGTATCCGATTCTCTGCGTTTCATCTCTGATGCTCGATTTTCTGTTTGATATACTGCTCTAATGATCTGATTAAAATGCAGGTGACAGGGAAGGATTCAAACACTCAAGGAGAGTCAAAGGTGGCCTTTCCTTGGAGCAGGTTTGTCCGTTTTCTATCTCAGGTTGCAACGGCTGGAGCTGCAGACTGGAGCTGCTGACTGGAGGGAGTCCAGGGATGTAACGCCCGCTTTTTTTTTTCCTAAGCGGCGTTACGTTAACATGCTTAGGGCATGTAGACATCATAAGGCAGCGGAATAACTTAACTTATACATGCCCTGTTACCATTCTTAACTTATTGACATGGGAACCTTAGCATATTAACTTTGAACTTAAGCATCCTATCATGTCTCACATAACATCATATCATAAGGTTCCATAAGTCATTATTCAAACACATAAGTAAACATATAGTTCCTGGGCCAAGTCACTACGTCACACATGCGTTCTTGCCCTCCTGCTGCTTCCTTCATTATCCCCTTGAATGATCTGCGGTATAAGGAAATAAGACTATAAGCACACAGGCTTAGTAAGACTCTTTCCTACTCACAAAACCATCCATCATTCATCATCTCATAATGAGCACATAAAACATTAACATACTTGGTGCTCTACTTAGAACATAACATCTTGCATCACTTATCGTATACCTAGCATGGCATGAACATAAACATAGTAACATTCTAAGCATGGCATGATACATGGCATAAACATAAACATCATAGACATTCTAAGCATGGCATAATTCATTCATTCTCATGGCACAATTCATAAACATAGTGAACATTCTAAGCATGACATAATTCATGGCATATCGTAAACATAGTGACCATTCTAAGCATGGCATAATTCATGGCATGAATCATAAACATAGTGAACATTCTAAGCATGGCATAATTCATGGCATATCGTAAACATAGTGAACATTCTAAGCATGGCATAATTCATGGCATAAATCATAAACATAGTGAACATTCTAAGCATGGCATAATTTATGGCATAAATCATAAATATAGTGAACATTCTAAGCATGGCATAATTCATGGCATATCGTAAACATAGTGAACATTCTAAGCATGGCATAATTCATTCATTCTCATGCATACTTCTTAACATGAAAAGTAAGCATAAAATCTTATCAAAATAGCATAATGCATAACATGAATGGATGCATGAGTGGAATGCATATACATAAGGATTCTTAACTTTTAAAACATACTTTTCATTGCTTAAACATAATCATCATAATATCATTTGGGGTCCCCGGCTTGTACCACATACATACATCATTGCGCGCATCCCTAGCAAGTCCGAGGTCGCGAGCCCCAACCTACTAGGGTAAGGACAGCATAGTCGGTAGTCCCCGAACCGAGGCGTTCTTAAGGTGCCCATCCCTGTTGCACAGCTCCGGTAGTGCCAGAACCGTGGACAGCTACGGTAGTCCAAAACCGGGGCGTTCTTAAGGTGCCCATCCCTTGGACCCATACTTCAGTCCGGTACAAGCCCATACATAAAGTAAAATACTTTTCATGCTTCATCATTCATATGGCATTCATGGCATCTTTAACATAGTATAACTTGTTACGGCTCGGCCCATCTATCGGCCCATTTACCGGTCCTCACGACCGTCGTACCGTCGACCATCGACCGTGCCGTCTTAGCATATTTATGCCTTAAAGACATAAGCATCATCTTTCATTCATCATCATTCATAGCATATTCATTCATTCATCATACTTAACATCATCATTATGCCTTAAAGGCATGAACCTTAACTTCATTCTTCACTTTCATTTTTTTGACATGGCATCATTTTCATTCTTAACATGGCATCATTTTCATTCTTAAACATGGCATCATTTTCATTCTTAAACATAAACATAACATACTTAACATGGCATCATTTTCATTCTTAAACATGGCATCATCCTCATTCTTAAACATAAACATAACATACTTAACATGGCATCATTCATATCATGAACCTAACATATCATAGCATCATTTTTATCGTGATCATAACCCTATCATTCTTATCATGGCATCATTCATATCCTGAACATATACTTATCATACTTATCATGGAAACACATAAACATATACTTGAAGTTAAAGGCTCAACCCTAACCCTTGGGCCCTTGAGGTTGGCCGAAACATATGGGGTCTCTAGGGTAATCCAAAAATTCCCAGAATTTATACTTAACCTCCACACATCATAAGGGAACATAAATTAACATTATCAAGATTTTTGGCTTAATTATAGACCTTTAAATCATGGTGACCGAAACCCTTAAACTCAGGGTTCTTAGTTTTGTTTCTTTCATGTTGGCCGAAACCCTAGAGTGTCCTAGGGTACTCCAAAAATTCCCAAAAATTATACTTAACCTCTAAACATCATAAGGGAACATTAAATAACATTATCATGATTTTTAGAATAATTATAGACCTGTAAATCATGGTGGCCGAAACCCTTAAACTTAGGGTTCTTAGTTTTGTTTCTTTCATGTTGGCCGAAACCCTAGGGTGTCCTAGGGTACTCCAAAAATTCCCAAAAATCATAATTAACCTCTACACATCATAAGGGAACATTAAATAACATTATCATGATTTTTAGCATAATTATAGATCTGTAAATCATGGTGGCCGAAACCCTTAAACATGAGGGTTCTTAGTTTTGTTTCTTTCATGTTGGCCGAAACCCTAGGGTGTCCTAGGGTACTCCAAAAATTCCCAAAAATTATAATTAACCTCTAAACATCATAAGGGAACATTAAATAACATTATCATGATTTTTAGCATAATTATAGTCCTGTAAATCATGGTGTCCGAAACCCTTAAACTTAGGGTTCTTAGTTTTGTTTCTTTCATGTTGGCCGAAACCCTAGGGTGTCCTAGGGTACTCCAAAAATTCGGAAAAATTATAATTAACCTCTACACATCATAAGGGAACATTAAATAACATTATCATGATTTTTAGTATAATTATAGACCTGTAAATCATGGTGGCCGAAACCCTTAAACATGAGGGTCTCGGTTTTCTTTCCTTTCAACATCCAATTCGAAAACCAACCACTATATATCATACTAAAAATCATAAAAATCATAGGGAACTATTATACCACAGGTGAGGGAGTCTTACCTTGAGTTTCTTGATTTTTCGAACCTTGGAAGAAGAAGAAGATTGTAAAAGCTTTGGATCCTTGCCTCCTTGTCCTTGTATCCTTGGGAAAACTCTTAGATCTTGGAGATAAGACCTCTTGTGGAGCTTTTCCAAGGGAGAACCCCTCCTTGGGTATTCGGCTAGGATGAGGGAAGGGAGAGGTTTCGAAATGCAAGTGATGGGAAGAAGAGGTAACTCCCAAAACCCCCCTTTAATAGCCCATTAAGGAGGCAAATGAAGAGTCTCTCCATGACTCTTCATCTTCTTCTATGCCTTAACCAATATCCACTTCATTCCCTCCTAACAATACCTTGCTAGGTGAGTTGGTTAGTGCATACATGGTTGTACAAGAGGTCCAAGGTTCAATCCTTGGCTCATGCACCTTTATTTTTATTTTATTTTTATTTCATTTATTTTATTATTTTTATTTTTTAAATTCCGAAAATCCCCCTAAAATCACCCATAATTATGCCAATATTCCTAAATAAAATTCTTTTATATTTATATTAATTTTACCTAATTTATATTAATTTTTACCTAATTAATACCCATTTTTGGAGCTCATTTAAAGCTCATTGGTACTTAGTTTTCTCAATTTAAATGAGAAAACATGGATTTTCTAGGCCAAAGTTCTCCTTAATATTTCTAGGTCCCTTGGAAAATTATTTAGATATGCTTAATATTTTAAGAAAATATTAAGAGAATTTTCTGGGTCGTTACAATCCCTCATACCTCGTGAAAGTTCGTCCTCGAACTTAGAATATCTCCGGGTACCTGCGTCTCAGCGCGTCCTCACATTCCCAGGTGAATTCCTCAAACCGTTAACCTTGCCATACGGTAAGGTGCCTTGGGGAATGGGTTAGTACCAGAAACCAATTCGATCTCGAATTCCACTTCTCTATTAGGAGCTAATCCTGGTAATTCATTTGGGAATACCTCTGGATAATTACCTACAACCCTAACGTCTTCTAGCTTCTGGTCCTTGGTTTGACTTATGTCAACCACATGTGCTAGAATCCAGTGTATCCCTTATCTATCACCTTCTGTGCTTTGAGAGTCGATAAAAATTCCCCGGTTCTTTTCCTTGGCTCTCCGATAAATTCGAACATAGAATCTGCCTCAAGTTGAAAGATCACCTTTCGTTTACGGCACTCGACAGAAGCGTCGTATTTGCTCAGAAAGTTCCTTCCCATTATAACATCATAATCCTGCATGTCGAGTACTATCAGATTGCAGTAGAGTTCTCTTCCTGCGATTCCGACTGGCACAGCACGCAGCACGGGAGTGGATGTCCCTATTTCTCCCGAAGGCAGGGTTGTCAAGAACTTGCAGTCTAAAACTTATGGAGACTTATCTATCTTCTTAGTGTAGAACATAGAGACGAACGAGTGTGTTGCCCCAATATCAAATAATGCAGTAGCGTACTGACTGTAAATAAGTATCTGACCTGTGACAACCGTTGCAGCATTCGCGGCATCCTCCTTAGCAATAGAGAAAACCCTGGCATCCACCATAGTTGGTGGGGCCTCCAATCTCCCTTGGCTCATCAGGGTACCTTCCAGTTTGGCTTGCATATAATGTAGTTTCGCTGGTGCACCCCGGTACGGAACAAGCTGTTGGGGAGGTGCCTGGTTCTTGGTAGGACAGTAAGGGGCTATGTGCCCTTCCACCCCGCAAGTGAAACACTGGTTCGTACCTTTGCAGCATTCCCCGGGATGCATTTTCCCGCATGTAGTACATAGGGGAAACCTGGACTGTTTATTTGCTGGGCCCCCTTGGGGGTCGTCCCCTGGCTGCCGTTTACCACCCTGATTTCCCTTCCCATTAGCGTTGGTACCCTGAGGTTTCTGACCTCTCTCATTGAATGCCTTCCTTTGCTGATTGATATTGTTCAAGTAATGCTCGGTGAGTAGAGCACTACTAAACAGCTCCTCGGTGGTCTGCGGCCTGTTAACTCCGCCGGCCACGTTCAGGGCTATTTCGGGCCGCAACATCTTCAACATAAGACGGACCCTTTCTTTCTCAGTGCGGACCAGCTCCGGGCATAGATGAGCCAGGCGATTAAACTTCTTCACGGCTTCATTGACCGAGAGGTTGCCCTGTCGGAATTCCGTGAACTCGTCGTAGTGTCTGTTTGTGACATGCATATTGAAGAATTCTTCAAAGAACTCTGATTCGAAATCGGACCACACCATCTGGTCCACCGGTCTCTTGGCCTTGACCCTTTCCCACCACATTCTAGCATCCCCAGTCAGGCAGAATGACGCACACTTGATCTTCTCATACTCAGGCCAGTCCAGCAGCTCCAGGGTACTTTCCATCGTCTTGAACCATGCCTGGGCGTCCCAAGGTTCGCCAGCACCGAAAAAATTTTCCGGTTTCAGCCTTAACCATTGGATCAAGTAAGCCTCCTGTCGTGCCACAGTGGTCGAGCCCGGCGGAGGAGTGTGCGTAACCGTAGGTGCCACAGGTATAGCAGTCTGGTTCACTGGTGGAGTAGTAGAATTTTCCTGTTGGTTCATCAAGGTGTTAATAGTCTGCTGCTGCTCGGTGACTTGGCACTGAAGTTGGGTTACCATTTGCACCAGATCAGGTGGTGGGGCTGCCTCGTTAAGTCGGTTACTCTGTCTTCTAGCCATGTTTTTCTTCACCGAAGACAAGTATGATCAATATCAGTTCTTTTCTACCCCTATTTTATTCTAAGCATCTAATTCCTAAAAGAAGATAAAAATATCGTTCATCGTTACATATCTTAAGGTACCTTTCATCATAACTATCGTTCATACTTGCATATCCTAATCATAACTATCATTCATACTTGCATATCCTAAATCATAAAACATCTTACTATAAGATTTGTAAAGAGGTACTTACTTGGAAGCGGCAGGAAGAGGGCATGATGTGTGTGTAGTGAGATGGTTACTGCTCTGATACCAACCTGTAACGCCCGCTTTTTTTTTTTCCTAAGCGGCGTTACGTTAACATGCTTAGGGCATGTAGACATCATAAGGCAGCGGAATAACTTAACTTATACATGCCCTGTTACCATTCTTAACTTATTGACATGGGAACCTTAGCATATTAACTTTGAACTTAAGCATCCTATCATGTCTCACATAACATCATATCATAAGGTTCCATAAGTCATTATTCAAACACATAAGTAAACATATAGTTCCTGGGCCAAGTCACTACGTCACACATGCGTTCTTACCCTCCTGCTGCTTCCTTCATTATCCCCTTGAATGATCTGCGGTATAAGGAAATAAGACTATAAGCACACAGGCTTAGTAAGACTCTTTCCTACTCACAAAACCATCCATCATTTTATTTTATAAAATAAAATAAACCTTGGATTGATTTATTTTATTTTATAAAATCAATTATGAATTGAATTTTCCATGATAAGAAAAATTTATATAATAAATTTCTTGTGAAAATTTATTCCATAATAAAAGGGGAGATGTGTTTGTTTTTATTATAAACTTAGTTATAATAAAACTTGGCATAACGGAATAATTCATAGGAAAATTTATAAGATAAATTTCTTATAAAAATTTATTCCGTTAGAAGAGAGACTTGCCGATGGAGAGGCTACTATATAAAGGAACCAAGGCAAGGCTTGAATTCCAATCAAGAGATTAAGAAGCAAGCCCTCTCTCTCTCCTTCTCTCCCTCTACCTCCTCTAGGGTCGGCGCCCTCTACCTCCTCTAGGGCCGGCGCCCTCTCCCTCCTCTAGGGCCGGCGCCCCTTCTAGTTGCCATAAGCCACATCCACCAAGAAGGTGCCGAAGAAGAAGAAGAAGCGGGTCGCAACTCCTTCCTTCCCCGGAATCTTGATTCCGTTACTTGGTGGTTAGTTTCCATCTCTCTCTCTTGATATTCTTGTCGTGCCTTTGGAGAATCTAGTAGTTCTTGTCGGCACGAAACTCGTGGCTTTGCGAAGTCATCCCGAAGAGAACTCGGCGTGGACGTGAATAGAGGCGGAGCTTCCAAGGGACGCTACGGTTGGATCTCGTCCCTTTCTACGAGTTACGTGAGGTATTAAGTAAATTAGTTTACTTTCTGCAAAATTTTAAATGTATGATCATGTCTCCACAACTTAAGGTTGCATGCTAGATACGTGGTTAAAAATAATTTAAGAAATTATTTATGCTAAACCTTCCGCTGCACGTAATTAAATTTTAAAATTACGAACCCGTATCCATGTCAACATGCACCCGGTCCCAACATGTTCTTGCTGCGCGATTGTGTTCTCCACATCCTTGCTTGTGTGTTCTGTGATCCCATCATCTTGAGCAAGCAACTATAATCAGTGAAGCAACCATCCCTTGCTTGAGCACTTGGAGGAAGGAACAAGAAGCTTTGAGTCTGACAGTGAGAAGACACGGAGAAAGGGTTCTTGCGTGAGATCGTCGCTGGGTGGAGCTCAGGAGAAGCTTGCTGTGTTCTTGTCTTTGCTAAGTGCTAAGTAAGACCTTTCTTGTGTTTCATTGTGCTTAAAACTATATCCTTGATTGAAATGCTGTGGAGAGGTTACTCCACCGAGAAGGAGGTTGCTTTCTATCCGATGTTCAGGGCTTGATCTGCCGACGATCAAGGAATCGCCCACCTTACGGGCACGCCAAGGAGTAGGGGCCCCCCGAACCTTATAAACCTTCCTTGTTAGTGATCTTGCTAGTTGTGTTATGTAACACCCCGAAATTTCCCATATGAAATATTAGGAAATATTATGAATTCATAAATATGAAACATTATGGAATTCATGAAATAGTATCATGAAATATTATGAAATATTATGAATTCATAAATATGAAATATTATGGAATTCATGAAATAGTATCATGAAATATTATGAAATATTATGAATTCATAAATATGAAATATTATGGAATTCATGAAATAGTATCATGAAATATTATGAAATATCATGAATTCATAAATATGAAATATTATGGAATTCATGAAATATTATCATGAAATATTATGAAATATATGAATTCATGGAATATAATTAATATTATGAAATTTCATGATGGGCTTGGCTTAATGGGCTTGGATTGGTGCAAAATGTGATAAAAAGAAAATATAGAAGGGAGGAAGCAGGGATTGAACCTTGAACCTCCTAGTTGCACTAGCAATGTCTTAACCATTGCACCAAGCCATGTTTCTTGTTAGAGAAGGAGAAACATGCTTGTTAAAAGCTAGGGAAGTGAAGAGACATGTCTCTTCAAGAGAAAAGTATAAATAAGAGAAGGAAGTGGTTAGAATAACTACCTCTTCATCTTCCTCTTCACATCTCCACCGAAAGTCTCTTCTTCTCCCTCTCCATTTTCGAAAAGTAAACCCTAGGGTTTTAACCCTAGGGAATTGGAAGGAAGAAGAACCCTTTAAGGTTCTTGCCTTCTACTAGGGCCAAGATTTCTAAGAGAAGGCAAACAAGGGAAACACTCACCTTCCTTCAACCAAGGGCACCTTAAGATCTTAGAGAAGTAGAAATCAAGCGAAAGGATGTAAGTATCCCCTCGCCTGTAGTGTAATAGTTCTTGAATGTGGTATCCTTTAACATGTTGTAAACAAAAACCTAGGGTTTTTGTTCTTGTATGTTTCGGCCACCCCCCTTAGGGGAAGGCCTTGTTTTTTTTTGTTACATAATTAGACCCTTGATACTTAGGGAATATGTGTATATTGATTTCCTTCATGATAGTTGAACAAAAGGGAAGAAGAACTAGGGTTTTGGTTCTTGTAAGATTCGGCCACCCCCTTAGGGGAAGGCCTTGTTCTCTTTTGTTACATAATTAGACCCTTGGAACTTAGGATATATGTATATGTGTCGTTTATGCAAATGTTGTGAACAAAACCTAGGGTTACACCCTTGTGTAGGTTTCGGCCAACACCCAAGAAGGGACCTTGGTTACCCCTTGATGCATGTGAAGACCCCTTGGAATTTAGAGTATACCTATATGTAGTGTCCCTACATTTTTGTGATAGCAAAACCTAGGGTTTTGGAACTTGGGTGTGTTTCGGCCAAGGCTTAGAAAAAGGGGTTAGTGAGGGTTGAATTATCCTACAATATATCCATGTTTAAGATAAGTATACAAGGTGTTTGAATAAATGTATGATTAATGCAAAAGTCCTAATATTTCCCTACTCTTGATGTTTCGGCCAACCCACTAGGACTAGGGTTTGTAAAGGTCAAACTACCCTATGATATATGTTTATGGTTGGGGATGATCATATGTATATGTATGTGGTGTTAAATGGAATGGTTGATAAGGAAACCTTATTTGTTAGCATGCTTTGATATGTTTATGTATGAGGTGTTTAAATGAGATGTCTGATTGAAATCTTAATTGATAGCATGCTACCACTTTCTACGATATGAGTATGACCTATGTGACCAAAGCTTGTCGGGTCTAAGGTAAGTGGTTGAAATATGATACATGATGAAATATGATGAACATATATGAAATGTGATGTATATAAGAACATGTATGACATATGATGCATGTATGAACATGTATGAAATATGATGAATATATGAACATGTATGACATATGATGCATGTATGAACATGTATGAAATATGATGAATATATGAACATGTATGAAATATGATGTATGTATGAGCATGCCTTATAGCCCATGGGGTACATTTATGAAATTGCATGTGATATGTTAAAATGTTTAAATGCATACTCAAATAAGTATGGGATCAAGAGCACCCCTTATGTTGTGTGGTGTGTCCCTACGGGATCATGAGCACCCTTGAAGAGTGGTGTGTCCCATAAGAGTGAATATGGAGTATTCCTTAGCATATATGTAACAGCATGATAAGTATTTTACTTTTAAGTTGTGTACCCGACTCGGAAGGGGGTCGTTAAATAAATCCGGGGTGCATGTTAATGTGGCTCCGGTAGGACGGAAGGGTCTTGCTCTAATGACTTGGTGGCTCGCTACCCCAATTCATTAGGGAACGCGCAATAGTTCCGCGCGATAGTTGGTACACAACCGGGCCCGATATGATATGGATGTATTTTTAAGTAATACCATTATGGAAATGTTTTGAAAACATTCATTGAAAATATTTGTAATATGTGAAGAGTATGCTTGAGGTACTTGATACTGCATGTTAGAAACTTGGATGTTTAACATGCTTTGATGAACTCATTATGTGTACATGTTATGTTCTTTCGTACGGATTTTGCGAGTAGGACAGGATCCTTACTAAGCATTTATGCTTACTAGTTTATGTGTTGTCTTATGCTGCAGATAACACTTAAATGGAAGGAAGAGGCAGGAGGCTGAAGATGTGTGGGGTGGTGGCTCGGGAAAGAATGATCCTATATCTACTTAATGTGCCTATGTTTATGTTCCCTGACAATAAGTGTTGGTGATTAAGATTGACCTGGCATGACGATGTTTACCTTTAGAAGTCTTTTATATTTGATTATGTTATGAGTTAGATTACTGGTGAATTTATCATGTTGTAGAATGACTTTGATAGTTAAATAAGCATGCTTAGTCATTAGCCCTTGCTTTATTGTTTTAATGTCATGCTAGAAGATAGAAAAAAAAAATATTACTATATGATTGAATGTACGTAACCCCTCCCCGAGAGTAGATATAAGGGCGGGCGTTACAAGTTGGTATCAGAGCAGGTTTCCCCTCCACCACATACACATCAAGCTTCATCCTGCCGCTTCCAAGTAAGAAATCCTAACTCGCTTATATTATTTCATGTACAGAAATGATATTAATAGAGATGGTTTATGCTTGCATAATATAGAGATGATATATGCTTGCATGAGATATAGATGATTTATGCTTGCATAATATAGAGATGATTTATGCTTGCATAACAAATGAAAGTAGTGATAATTCTTATGTTATTTTAATTATCACCTGTATGATAGACATGGCTAGAAGACGTAGCAATCGGGGGTACCGAGATAGTACCCCACCTGATATGATGCAAGTGATCACAGATCTGCAGCGTCAGGTCACTGAACAACAGCAGATAATAAACACTCTGAGGACCCAGCAGGGGAACACTGCAACCCCGCAGGGAAGTCAGAATGTAATGCCTACTGAGCCTCCAACTGCACAGGCACCCCCGGACACTCCGGCCCGAGGAGCCCGACAGGAGGCCTATTTGATTCAGTGGCAGAGACTGAAGCCGGAAAAGTTCTCGGGCACCTGCGAGCCCTAGGATGCTCAGGCCTGGCTCAAGACAGTTGAGAGCACAGTGGAATTATTAGACTGGCCTGAGCATGAGAAAATTAAATGTGTCTCGTTCTGCTTCACTGGCGATGCCAGGATGTGGTGGGAACGGGTAAAGGCTAGAAGGTCAGTGGACCAGATGAAGTGGAAGGACTTTGAGTCCAAATTTCTGGAGGAATTCTTTAATATGCGAGTCACAAACAGACATTTTGATGAGTTCACTGAATTCCGGCAGGGAAATCTCTCAGTCAACGATGCCGTTAAGCAATTTAACCGACTGGCACGATTATGTCCGGAGTTGGTCAGTACAGAGAAAGAAAGGGTCAGATTAATGCTCAAGATGCTTAGGCCCGAGATAGCTCTGAATGTAGCTGGTGGCGTGAATAGGCCCCAGACCACAGAGGAGCTGTTCAACAGTGCCCTTATTACTGAGCATTATCTAAAGAAGATGAACCCGCAGAGCCAACCACTGACCGCCAGCAAGTGTCAGGATCAGTCGGGAGGTCAGAAACCCCCAAATAGCAACCCCCACTGGAAGGAGAACCAAAATGGAAAGAGAAAGCCAGGGGATAAATCTGCCAGTGGTTATTTAGGCAAGAAGCCTAAATATCCCCAATGTGCCAATTGTGGGAAGATGCACCAGGGGACATGCCTTTTAGGCGCTAGGAGATGCTATACTTGCGGAAAGGAAGGACACATGGCCAAAGAGTGTCCTGCCGCAGCCAAAGCACCGCAGCCGCAATATGATCAGTACAAAGGTGCTCCTCCCCAGTTACACCTGATGCAGGCAGCTATAGATGGTACACATATATGCCAGGGGAGATTAGAAGCCCCGCCTGCCACGACAAACGCCAGGGTTTTCTCTCTTACGAAAGAAGAAGTGGCAAATGCCTCTACCGTTGTCACAGGTCAGATATTTATTTACAGTCAGTATGCTACTGCTTTATTTGACACTGGGGCAACGCATTCGTTTATCTCTATACAATATGCCAAAAGAAATAATATGTCACTACAAGATTTAGACTGTAAATTTCTGACAACACTGCCCTCGAGTGAGGTGATGCCCTCTACCCAAATACTACGTGCCGCACCAATCAGAATCGCAGATAGGGAACTCTACTGCGATCTGATAGTGCTTGATATGTCAGATTATGATGCGATATTGGGCATGGATTTCCTGAACAAATATGGCGCCTCTATTGAGTGCCGTAAAGGAAGGGTTATCTTCCGACCTGAGGCGGGAAATTCTGTTCGAATTTATCTGAGAGCCGAAGAAGAGGACAAGTAAATTCTTGTCAGCTCTGAAAGCAAGGAAGATGTTAGAAAAGGGATGCTCGGGATTTCTAGCTCATGTGGTTGATACCAGTCCCACAGAGGGCCCGAAGCTAGAAGACGTCAAAGTAGTATGCAATTACCCAGAGGTAGTTCCCGATGACTTACTAGGGTTAGCACCTGAAAGAGATATAGAAATTGCAATTGAGTTAGTTCCTGGTACTAACCCCATTTCTAAGGCACCATACCGTATGGCGCCGACGGAATTAAAGGAATTACAAGGGCAGTTACAAGAGCTTCTTGACAAGGGACTCATCCG
>JAGFNQ010003046.1:147803-331752 GCA_024364735.1 Boesenbergia rotunda | reverse complement strand
GCCTGACACAATAATCTCATTTCAGATTTCAAATAATTCAATATTAGAATGATTAAATATTTTATATAAATATACATGTTGTGAAATTATTTTTAATATTAAACAAAAAGGAGAGTACCTACATAGACATTGCATACCACAATTTAATTCCATCCACATCATTACCTCATATTTTCAGAATTTGGCACAGCAGGAGGTTTGTTTCATGGAACTATGATATTTTGATTTCTCAAAACTCATTACCAGTAGTTATAGTTTAGATAACTAGGAGATGGTATTTTTGGTCTCCAAACATAGTCCTAATGATTATCAATTACGTGTTAATACAGTATCAGTTGGCACAGAACAATGATTCAACAAAGCAAACAAACAAAGAGTCTCAAATGACATATATTCACAAACCATAGGACTTCAGGACTTCAAGACCTGAAATTACATTATTGTAGGTTTCAAAATCCGAAAACTTCACAACTGCTCAATTCTGCTTACATAACTTTACACAAGAAAAAATGTATCATAATATTGAAATACTTCTTCAAGTCACAACATTAACAACAACTAGTTTTTTTGACAATACTATAGCTGTACAATATACAAAATATATACATTCAGTTATCCTCCATACAAAATATACACTTCAATCAGAATATTGGGTCACTACATATACCAATTAACTCAAGACCTTGGGGCTGGCGGCATTCTACATGTCCTTTTATTATGACCAAGTTGTTTGCATCGGCTGCATTTTAGTTTGACCTTGTCATTGTGTCTGGACTCTATCCGTGCCTTCTTTCGTCTACCAGGCTGCACAAGGCTACGGGGACATAGAACTGTAATGTCGTTTACTCCAGTAGGCCAAAACTGCTTATTTCTACAAGGGAAAATACGATCCATGTAAACCCACTTCCAAGTTTCAGAATAAAAATAATGCTCACAATAAGGAAGTGTATCCATGTTCCTGTGAATGATTACGACAATAGCATGTGAGCAAGGAAGTCCTGAAATTTGAAACTCCTCACAATGACAAAATTTTTTTTCCAAATCAACAATGTATAAAGTGCCCCATATTTCTACTTCCATTTCTGATTGAGAGTAAGAGTGAACCTTATAAGCTCTTGCTTTCTCTCTCCTTGAATCCATTTCTTTTGTAGCATAAGGTGTCAAAGCAACATGTCATTTGGAGACTTTCTCTCTACGATTATAGAACCATTGAGCAACGTTTCTTCTTGTATTATCAATTAACCTATTTATGGGAAGCTCACGTATAGACTTGAACAAAGCATTTAAGCTCTCCACATAATTCGTGGTAAGCATTCGGTACTTTCTCCCTGTAAAGTGTGCATTTTCCCACCTTTTAGGGTCAATGTTGTGAAGGCACTTATGGGCAACTGGATGTTTTTCAAGCATTGTATGCATTATCATGTCATATTGGAGTGTTGTGTTGGCTCGTGCTGCTGCCCAAAACAAACCTACAGCAACTCTACTTCCAGTATCAGTTACCATATTACAACACATGTGATGGCAACAAAAGGCATGATGCGCGTTTGGGTAGACTTTTCTAACTGCTGATATAATGCCCCGATGTCTATCTGATACTATGGTGATTGAGTGATCATCGACACCAAAGAACCTCTTTGTATGCTCCAAAAACCACTGCCATGCAGACCCACATTCAACTTCAGCTATTGCGAAGGCAACTGGAAGAACATTGTCATTACCATCAATCGTCGTTGCAATCAACATTACTCCCGGATACTTTCCTCTTAGGTGTGTGGCATCAATTCGATAAGTCTACGCAAATAAGACCTGAACACCCTTCGGCAAGCACCAAAACCCAAAAACACCGCTGGAACTGATTGTCACCATTCCTGAATAGTGCCACATACGTTTCAGGATCTCTAGCTTTTAACTCACGCAGATATTGTGGAAGATCTCTGTAAGCCTCATCATAATCTCCAACAACCTTTTTCAATGCTTTCTTCCTAGCTATGTATGCTTTTCTGTATGATATGGTCACTCCAAATCTAGCTTTAATATCTGATATAATCATACTTGGTTTGTATTGTTCATTATGAAGAAATTGCTCTTCAATAAAAGAAGCAACAAATGATGAAGAGCATGCATGATGATCAGCACTTTCCCTAACAGTTCCGCATTGGTGTTCCTTTATATATTTTGTAACAGTGAACTCTACTTCCCCCCTTGCTACTACTCTCCATGTACATGGTTGGTTGAAGCACACTGCTTTAACTCTATTTTTTCGGGTGTCAACTGGGTTATATCTCATATGCTTAACCATGACATGTTTGATAAGTGCATTCCTGAATTCTTCTCTAGATGCAAATATCTGCCCCACAAAAAATTCATGCCCATCTCTTGCCTCTACCTCTCCAATTAGCCCAGCAAGCAATCGAGAATTTAAAATATAAGGATCTTCAGCTAATGGAAACTCCTCCTCTAAGTCACTGTACTCATCTGGGGGGAATTCATATTCCTCAATCTGCATATCATCGGCTTGGAATTCTAGTACACTTGTAATGGGTTCTAATTCATCTGCATTCCGGATTTCAATTCCTTCCTCCCCACTCCAGGTTGGCTCAAAGAATTCAACAACTCTTGTAGAAGAATTCAAACCCTCACCTTCTATATTAGTTGCTTCTTCATTTAGATCAATTGTCAAATTCCTTGTAATTTCTGATCCATTCCCCGTGACAGCATTATCATCAAGAGTATTCCATATTTCGGATAGAATTTCGTCAACAACATTATCATCCCTGAAAAATAAATTACAATTACATTTAGCAAACTTTGAAAATCATAATCAAGGACCTAGGAAGGCCTGAGGGCCTGAAATATTTTGATTTAAGGCCCTCACAGGGCCTGAAATCATTATATTTCAGGCCCTGTGAGGGCCTGAAATTGATTTAGCTAGGGCCTGAATTTATTCAGGCCTAGGCCTGAATCATATATTTCAGGCCTAGGGCCTGAATCTTTTTATTTAGGCCCCTGGGCCTGAAATCAGTATATTTCAGGCCCTTCGAGGGCCTAAATTATATTGATTCAGGCCCTCCCAGGCCCTCAAATCCAATGATTTCAGCACCTGTAAGGGCCTGAAATCTTTTCATTTCAGTCTCTGGGAGGACCTGAATTCCTTTTTTTTCAGGCCCTCCCAGTGCCTAAAAACAACATATTTCAGTCCCTCCTAGGGTCTTAAATCTAATGATATCATGCACTCCTAGGCATTGAACTCCTTTAATTTCTGGCCCTTCTAGGGCCTGATATGGTAATATATCACCCTTAGGTCGAATTCAAGTATTTATTTATCTTAAGTTTAACAATTTCAGAGAGCCCTTATTATGTAATGCATATCACCCTTAGACTCCTCCAAACATAAAAATTGTAGCAAGAGTTGATAAGTATAAAACTAGGTCTGATACAATATCAAAGATGACAATCATACGTACATTACTATTTGTATTTGTTACCAATCTGTTGCTTGCTTTTTCTCCTTCAACACCTATTTTCCTCAGCTGCCTTGATGAATTGAGTTGTACAAGGTCGAAATATATACGTACCCTCGTGATGATTCGACTTGTGCAAGATAATAATATATATATAGGCTGACAAAATTTCCACTACCTTGCTATCCGAACGACATATTATTATTTTACTGCAAAAGTGGTTCGGATGTCTCGAAAATAGGAATGGAAAAGGCATTTTATGGCGCCAATGGTATAATAGGAAGTTCACTTAAATGGTTGCGCCCTTTGGTAAAATAGAAACCATGGGAGGCCCTTTGGTAATTTCCAATAGTTACGTACGCCCTTTGGTAAATTGTCGAAATTCATCGTGTCGAGTGCAAGATATATGACCAATATAATAGAGACTATTTATGGAAAGTTAGATGATGTGGCAAAGACGTTGGGAGCCATTTGACAGAGCTATGACTCAGCCAAACGAAAGCAGGTCAGCCCGACACAGGTACATACACAAATACATATTTTCTATTAGCCTGTTTCTTTTTCATTTTATTCTCTTTTTCGAAAGGATCTGACTTAAGCATCGGAGGGTTTGTCAAAGTCCGTCTTGATCTCCTTCCTACCTCCTTTTCTTAGAGCTTTCATTGTTACCAAAAATCTTTTTTAGCTTTTGCTCTCATCCATGCCAACCTTCTTTTTTTAACTTTTATATTTAGTATAAGGAATACTACTTCAACAATAATTCATAATGTATCATCTTTTTATCTTATCCCACTTCTATTTCTAGAAAATTATTAATCAAGTAGAGATTTATATTTTCTATTTTATTGTTATTTTAATTTAAATATGACTGTTAAAAAATATAATTATGGATATATAAAATGTATGAAAAAAGAAAAATAAAAAAATTTATTCAATATAAAAAATGTACTTGATAGGTTTATTATTAATAATCAAAATTAAAATTTAGAAAATATTATAATTAAAAATTTAAATGAAAAACTAATAGAATTTTCACCCTAAGAGAATACTTTAGGGGAAAAAATTTATCAAGAACTTTCTAATCATCATAATCTAATTCATAAAATATTAATATTAATAAAGAAGATAATAATAATTAAAAAAATGAAGATGATTTAATAGATCATAAAGATACTTTTTTTAATAATATTAATAAAATTATTATTCAAAATATACATGATCTAGCATAATAGAAAATATAAATACAAATTTAATAGATTTATTAGTTGAAAAATATCGAATTAGAGAAACCAATATTTTTTCCAAATGATAAAAATTCTAGATAAATTAGTTTAAACCTGCTATTGTCGGTCCCAAGTACGAAGGAAAAAGGGTGAGTGAAAATTTTAATTTTTTAAAAAAATTATTAAAGGTTAAAAAAAACTGGCCTAGGGCATCATGAAACCTTGAGACAATCCTATAGATTAGACTTGATCCTTAAATATATTAGAATCTGCTTGAATTAAACTTTTAGAAAAATGATTAACCAAGTTGGTCACGTCGAATCTGGGATGATCGGCCGGCTAGACTGAAGTTTTCCATCGACCGCTATAGTAAATTAAAAAGTGCTCGCGGCGGACGGTTTAGAAGCCAACATTACATGATTGTGCATCCCATTTGAAGAAAAATTTCTATAAAATTCACTATAGTTAGAATGAACCGTGAATGTTTGAGTGACAATTAATCGCCTTTTTACCATAGACCCGAGGCTATGAATTAAGCTTTTAGGTTGCATGTATGCATGGATTAGATCTTGATATTTTAGGAACTGAGACATTTGACAATACAAACAATTAGCAGGGTGCTTTTTGATATTTTGAGATGGTTTAGTAAGTTAAGGAAAAAAATAATAGTGCGATTTAGTGAAAATATTAGGAGCTTTTGATTTAAAATATGAACATTAATGGACTCATATGCTTTATTGTCTTCGATTATCTACAATGATTAACAAGTGGGTCCATCCAGCTGTCACCTCGAGGTGTCAATTACGAGTTCGCTGTTCGCCAGCGTAACTTCATTGTCTCAACTATTTTAATCCTTCTTTATTTTCATTTTTGCCCTTTCTGTTTTTCAGCTTCAGATATTTATTTGGCATGTTAATTATTTTCCCCAAGAGGTTCATTGACTCCGGCAAATCCTTTGCCCCTTCTTCTGCAGCCGTCGCAGCCACCACGACCGCCGGCAAATCCTCTTACCTTCTCGCCTTCCGCCGACGTATCTCCCCCCTTCCCTCAATACAGTATCAGTACGACAATTTTCTGAAGGCTCGGCGATTACCGAAGGCAGGGCGACGCATCTATCATCAGAATGAAGGCAGGCGTCTCGCAGGCGCCGGGGGATTACGTCTACTTCAAGTCGCAAGTACCTCTCCACAAAATCTCCGTATGATCCGTCGACCCGCTTTCTTAATTCTCATCCTGGCGTTGACATTAGTATTTTAGATTCCTTTCTTTTTGACAACTTATTAGTTCTTATTTATTCGTTCCGATTCTCGGTTGATCGAGTATAAACATACTAGTCTGTGCTTTTCTGGGTTGTCGAAAACTTCTCACAAGTTAATTTCTCCTATTTTCTCTTGAGCTAATGGCTTTGTTTCGAGCGGCGGTTGTAGGCTTGCTCCGTAATTGAGGAATGGGGTAGTCAATTCCCGGAAACTGTTAGTTCACATTGCCTCATTTCCTTGTTGGAATGTATAATACGAAGATATGTTTACTGAATCTTCTTTCTTTTAACTCGTGAGGCTAGGGATGCTCCAAGCTTGATTCTATTGTACCTGCAATTATACATTATCTTCTTCATAACTGCGAACTTGTTGATCGTGGACCAGTTGTTATGGTGAAAATGTTGGATCTTGGAGTGTTTTGATTGTTATCAGCATAGTGCTGGACTTATTAGCTGATCTCACTCTCTAGCACCCGACAAACATTAATTATACATGTTAGGAATCATGTTGTAGAGAACTTCTAATTAGACCAATGACATGATATTTTAAAGATAGACATTTTTTATCTTATTTTTAATCAGACACATTATTTTCATGCTCTCATATTGTTTCAATAAATCACGTTGATATTTTTTATTTTGTTAGCTCAAGAATCCTTATCTTTCTAAATTGCAATAATCTTATTAGTGCAAAATACTTGTGAAACTGGATGTTAGTAATGCTTAGTAGATTGCCATAATTTTACAGAATTTGACTATGATAGATTCATCTTTTCTTTTTCTGAGATTGTAATGTATGTTGTATGTTATCCATTTGATTTTTTTTTTCTTTTTTGTGAAGATTGGTAACAAGCAATGGAGATACTATGACTTTGGTCCTAAATCAGTGCCCCCTCTTATTTGCATCCCTGGAATTGCAGGAACTGCAGATGTCTATTACAAACAGATAATGTCACTTTCCATAAAGGTATTTTTTTCAATCTTTTACCTGGCATTGATGTTATTTAGTCCCATTGTCTTGCTATGATTGTGAAGCTAGATGTTTGATATAGTTCAAATGTGTCCAATTCTTCTGTAGTTTAGCTGTCACTTGAATTGTGATTTTATTGGGAAGTCAAGTTAGATCTTTGATATTCAAATAATGCGAAAATATATGCAATATCGAAACATATGTATCAGGATTTCACCTACAAGAATCATTAAGTGTTCAGCTTTTGATCTGTCATACTATCTTGTTGGATTATGTTTTTCTTTTATAAAAATATTTTCTTTTGAATATTGAGGTGAAATATTAGTTCTATGGTCTTAAGGTTAATTGGTGCATGGTCAAAATGTTTCATTCTGTTTGCCAACCAATACAAAATACTATGTCAGTACAGGTGAATACCACTATTTTGTTTGCACTGACACTCTTCGATAGTGCGAATCCACAAGGCTTCTCTGGGTCAATATCTCTTGGAACTGACTGAGATATAAACATTCTTTTCCCATGTCTTGTTTTTCTATTTTGTCAACCAATAATGGTGAAGTGATGAAACACTGAAAAGCAAAGCAAGATAAGGGCAAGAGGAGAAGCACCCACCAACATTCAAGACAGAAAAATTCTCTTCCATGATTCATTCTTTAATTTTGTCTACATTATCACGGGGAGGAGATGAAAGATAGAGGGGAAGAGGATATACACCAATCGGAGCATAAGTAGTGACTAGGAGGAGAGATGCTAGAGTTAGAGAAATCAAATCCATATCTTATTCCTATGTGTTTTAATTTCAATTGTGTTAGTCCAAGTTCAACTATGAATGGCCAATTGAGATATATTTATGGATTGTGGAGATATATTGATAGGTATGTGGATAATTCAATTTCAACTAGGAGCGTTATTTAATATGATTTGATGCACACGCTCATTTTGTCATCAGGAAGATATGATTAGTATCATGACCATAATCAAATAAGCAAAGGATTCAAGTATCAACTAGATAAGTAGAGTTGATGAAATCAAAATCGGCGGGAACAATAAAAATGAAAAAGAAAAAAATAAAATAATTCTATATATGAGATTAGAAGTAGATTATAACAAATAACAAAATAATACTTTTAGTATAAATTGCTCAATTATACTTGATTGTTAATATATATATTTGATAAAACTGTCATTATTTATTTTTTAATGTTATAGGATCCAGTTGGGTCCTTAACTACATTCAAATTGGTTTTTAGTTAAAGAAACAACTTAGACCATTGCTGATTGAGAGAGTTTATCATGTTCTTGATCTATAATAATCTCATGATCCAAAATAATCTAGTTTGATCTATAGTGAGTGAGAGATAGGTGAGACTTCAAGTGTAACAAGTAATGATAAGGTTAAACGAGTGATCCTTGCCAATTTAGGACGATTCATACAGGTTTTTAACGAAAGGCTAGATCAGTTAACTTTTTTAATGCCTTCTTAGTTTAACTGAATTTTCACTTGATTTCGTCTATTTTCATTCCCAATTTAACAAAATTTTTGTGGGTTCAAATCAATTTTCAAACATAGTCTAATTAATTTCTAGCAAGCTTCTCTAAATCTCTAGTTTCTAGATTTCTCCCCAATCTCCATGAGCCGTTGTTTTCTTGGAAAAAAAAATTAATAGAATCAGTCATACCATTGTTGATACGAATCCAACTGTGGCAAATCCTTATCAATATTGACCTATGATTAGTTGAATGCTTCTTATATTTTTATAATTTATTGCTCCAAAATTTTAATATAATTGCTGAAGACTTGTATTTTAATGGAAATAAGCTAGTAAAAGAGGATCATCGGATTTAAACTGAAGTGTGCATTAGTGTCAACACGATGTCATATCAAAATTGTACCAGTAGAGTTAGAGATTGAAATGCTAGTGTTTTGGTCTGTGATCAAAACTAGACTGCTTTGGCCAAAGACTGAATCTTGAGAAAGAAAGGATACTTTAAACTCTACTTCTATCACAACAATTTTCTGGATTTTTTCCAAGCAGTGAAGCATGGTTAAATATATCAGTTTTCCTGGCCTTGTATAAGGCAATCTTCCTTTGGCACTAATTACATTACAATAACAACCAAGCCTTATCCCACTAGGTGGGGTCGGCTATATGAATTCTTCTACGTCATTGCACTCTATCTCGTACTATATCATCATCTATACTTAAATAAATTTTATCTTGTTTTATTGTTACTAACCAAGTCTTTTTTGGTCTTCCCTCGTTTGATATGCACATTTGTCATAGTTTCACATCTCCTAACCGGAGCATTTATTGACCGTTTAAGTACATGTGTGTCTCTCGGAGTTTTCTCTCAATTGATGCAACTCCGACTTTCTCTCTAATACTCTCATTTCTTATTTTATCCATCCTCGTATGTTCACACATCTACCTTAAGATTCTCATCTCAACAACTCTTATCTTCTGCTCATGTGCTTGAGTCATAGCCCAACGGTCAACACCATATAACATAGCAAGTTTTATTGCTATTTTGTAGGACTTTTTTTTAAGTTTCAACCATCCCACTTGTATTCTACGTTAAGACATCTCTCTCAATCCTTCCATCGCTTTGCAAAAATAATCCTAAATACTTAAAGCTCCAAGTTCAAGACAACTCGTCATCTTCTATCTTAACAATTGTCTCATTATATCTAATATTGCTAAACTTAAATTTCATATATTTTGTCTTTACTCTACTAAGCCTAAAACCTTTCACTTATAGTGTTTTCTGTCAAAATTCTAGTTTCACATTTACTTCTTCACGTGTCTATCCACTAAACAATATCATTTGTAAACAACATGCACCAAAGTATTGTATTTTTGATGTGTTCAGTGAGTTTGTCCATTATTAGTGTAAAAAGATAGAGACATAGAGCTGATCCTTGATGTAACCCTATCTTTATTGGAAATGCTTCAGTTAATACGCTTGAAGTCTATACTCTGGTAGTCAATCCTCATATATATCCTTAATTAATTCAATATATATTACGCTAATACCACTCTTTTCTAGAATTCTCCATATAATTTATCTTGGGATTCTATCATAAGCTTTTTCTAAGTCAATGAATACCATATGATATCATAAGCTTTGGCACTAATTACACTATTACCTTTTTATGAATTTTAGATGCATTGCTTTTGCTATACGAAACTAGATGGCACTTTGAGCTATAATTATTTTTTTTTTTTGCAGGGTTACCGAGTGATTTCGGTTGATATACCACGCATTTGGAATCACATGGAGTGGGTTCATTCATTTGAGAAATTCCTGGATACGCTTAGTATCTATCATGTATGTATATGCATTTGTTTCCCTTAATTATTCTCTTCTTCATTGTTGAATTGGCTGGTTTACACTTTTTTTGCATTTGGTTAAAGACTTATGCAGATTATAATTTTATGATCTGTAACTGTTGTGGTAGATTGATGAAATACACTTCCTACAGGTTGCACTCGATACTCATGTAGTTAAATACTAAATGCCAAGGTTCAATGGGATTATTATATTTGTATGGTTGTCTTAAAGATACGATTGGAAGTTGGATTCTGCTTTTCCGAAACAAAAGCATGTGTGGTCTTATTTTTTTGAAAGATAATTTTGAAACTCAAGTCATAGGTACGGTTCAGGTCCTACTTGTGAGTATAGATATCTGCATCAAGTTATAGGTGACCATGGGCCTAGACAAACAATCCAATGGAAGTGCTGCCATGATCAATTCAACCTTTGATCAAACTATTATTTGCTCATTTGTTTTGGATGTTCATACCAGTTGACAATTCATTTTGAACGCCTTGTCAAAAATTATACTTTTCCTTCATCTCCACATTCTATGGATGATTAGTCATTTAACAACATAGTATCTATTCACATATTACATGAATTAATGTTAAGTTTTAAACACTGATCATGTATAATTATGCCTATCTCTAACTATATGAGATGGGCATGTGAATAAATCTAGAGGGTTCATCAGCATCAGTTGGGTTATATCCAAAGGCCATGTTTCATACACTTACGTTCTGATGTCTCTGACTCTCTTCTACTCATTAGCATTTCTTAAGATGCTGTAACTTGACAGTTTGAACTAGGAGTCTAGGATGTGGAGACTGGAGTTTAGCCAACAAGCCACACACTATCCTTTTAGTAAATTTTGAAGGACATTATTAAGTTACACACTGTAGGCTCTATGGTGTTGATTCTTGAAGTGTTGTTGAGCTATATGGATATAATAGATGCCAAATGGATATATTAGACGTTCTTTTCTAAATGTAGCTCAAACTAATGGAACTTAAAATAATTTTTTTGAGGCACAAAAATGTTCAAGTACATGTTCATGTTCAGCGAGGATATGATTAACTATACCTTGTGGAACTAAACTAATCCCATTTGTTAATTTTATTTAATGAATGTAGACCACAACAGATTAGCAAGTAATTTTACTGTATGTCAGATACATCTTTATGGAACTTCACTTGGTGGATTCCTTGCATTAGTCTTTGCGCAACATCGACCAAGGCGGGTTAAGTCGCTTGTTCTTTCAAACACATTTTTGGAGACGCACAAGTTTGCAGCTGCCATGCCATGGTCTCCTATGTATGTTTTCTTTTCTTTATTGCTGATTGGATGAGGGTTCAAGTGTTTATTTCAACTATTATTGTTAATTGGTTCTTTTTTTTTTGGCCATTTTTTCATGCTAATTTAGTTGATCCTTATTCAAAAAGAAAAGGAAAGTTTGAATTCATCCATGTGCTGTCTTATTAAAACTTTGTTGTGTTGCTTCAAAGGGAAACTCTGTACATAAGCCTTGAGCAAAAGTGCAGGACAGTCAAATTTGTATAGACTTGTGCTGTTATGCTGAAATGTTCTTATTGCCTCAAGTATGTGATGTCCAGATTTTAATGGAGCACATAGTGACATGGTCATGGTTGTGTTGAACTGTTTGTACCTTGTGATAAACTGGTTTTGTCTATACTGAATTGGACGTAACATAGCTAATGTTAGTATCTTCTATCAAATTGTTCAATGATATTATCTGAAACAATATTGGTATTGCTACGACAGAAATTAGAAAGTGGCAAAACAAGTCGCTACTGGTTTGGTAAACAGTGAAGTTTTCATAACACAATTTTCATCTACCACTCTAAACAGTCTAACTAACATGGCTTGTTGTTGTTGAATGTTGAGTCTAAAAATAGAATTGCCTTTGGACATTCTTTCTGTTCATATTGCAGTGTTAACTGGACGCCTGCTTTTCTGTTGAAGCGATACATCTTATCAGGAATCCGTGATGGTTCACATGAACCATTCATTGCCGACTCTATAGATTTTGTTGTTGGCCAGGTACATTCATATTTTTTTTTGTGACAGATCAAACTACTTTAAGCTTTTTCTTGTTTTACTTTTGTTGAGCTGCGCGATAATGCCAACCTACTTTAATTTTAAACAGTAATATGATAGGAACTTAGTTTTTTTTTTTTAAATTCTTCATATCTCCGACTATATCGGTTTGTCTACGTCTCTCGTAATCATTGATTCTAGTTTATGTTAAAGTCTTTTTTTTTTTTTTTTGCAAATTCAGCTCCTCAAATTGGTACAGATGTATCTAGAATAGTTGCGATGTAGCATGTGCTTATTCAGTTACATTTTTTTTTTAAATATGCTATGCAGTCATTTAGTTTTGATTTCTGACCTTATTAAAATAAGTCTTACATTGGTTGGTAAATAAATTGACATATTTTGCACTGTTAGACTATTTCCATTATTTCATATAGCCGACTCCACCTAGTCAGATAAGACTTGGTTGTTGTTGTAGACTATTTTCATTATTGAAAATTTAGAAGCTTTTTGATACGCAGGTGGAGGTTTTATCAAGTGATGATTTGTCCTCAAGGTTAAAGTTGAATGTTAATGCTGCATCAGTTGGACCTCTTTCGCTCTCAGATTCCTTCATCACAATCATGGATGTAAGTCCTGGTCTGATATTGCTTAAGCTTTATGGTCTAGCAGGATGCAACAATATATATGAAATTGAAAAGTCAAGGAAGAAATCATGACAAACTCATTTATTTACGAGCACTGTTGGAAGAGAGAACATATGCATTAGAATATATATAGAGGCATGCAAAATGTTTTGTGCATTTTTCATCATTCAGTGCTTATTCAGAATTGTCTCAAATGATGATTTTCTTAACAAAGATAAGTTTTCTACTCGTGCCAAATGCAATTGCACCATTTAGAAATGTTGCAATTCTTAATAATTTGTCCCAACTACAATCAAGGAGATCCAATGATTTTTGAACTCAGTAGTTCTTGCACACTTAACTATGAAATAGATTGAGCTTGATAGGATATTATCAAGTTCACTACTCAGTCCTGTCACTAAGGAAGGTCTGTGTTTAACTTTGTATATCTGGTGCGCTTATTGTGCTTATCCTAAGTCTGTTATGGTGTGTTTCTGGAGTACTACATGCCAATTTGTCAGAAATACTACCAATCAGTATCTTTAGAAAAGGGGTAAAAGTCATACTTTTTAAAGGAAGAATATCCAAATGCATTTTCTAGGATTGGGGAACTTCGATGGGGATTGACCATTGTATATTTTCGTTGTTAGATATTTTCATTCTCATGCTTAGAAGGTTGTTTTTTCAAACCTTAGCTAGGTGTAACTTTATCCCACTTTCATTTGGAATTAGCCAGGATCAAAAGTTTCTCAGTAGTCTATATCCTGGTCCACACTAGATGGGTGAAACATCCTGTTTCACCTATCAACTGACACACAGAACATTCGACAAGTACAAGCCACTGGCACTTTTGCATGCACGACTTGTGGCTTCCCTCCTCCCCTTTCTCCTTTTGGGCACCATCATTAACTCCTCTCCTTTTTGCTTCCCCATGTGAGCACCTTCACACATCCGCCATTGCACGAGCACGATGACATTGCATCATTATCTCGTGAAACCGCTATCTTTCACAAGTACTAGCATTGGCTCCTCCTCGCTCCATGCCTGCATTGGCTCCTCCTCCCTCCGTGCTAGTTCCTCCTTTGCATCAAAACCATGCTAAAACCCTAGCTCCTTCCTCTGCATCAAAACCACATAAAACCCTAGTTGATATGGTGAGTCCTCTCCTACTCTTCTTCCTCTTCTTCCGACACCAACACAGCTGATATAGGTGAGGCCTCTCCTACTTTTCTAGTCTTCTTCCTCTTCTCTCAACATTGACCTACACTGGTGTTCTTCCTCCTTTCCTTCCCCTTCCCCTTCTCTCCCTTGAGAGCACACCGTCAGCACCAATGCTACTGTGTTGAGCCGGTCAAGGACTGGATCTCGGGCATAGCTCGATACTTCAATCCTTGATGGTAAGTATTCCCGTCATAAGCAATATGCAAATGGTATGGTCAGTTATCATTAATGGCGCTTTAACTTAGTTACTAATTACAGCTTTTATTGCCTTGCCCGGTATATAGTGGTTTTTTATTGCCTTGCCTGTTATAGTGAGCTAATTAAACTGTTGACCATTGTATCTGATGATGTATTTGGGCAATATCATTGTCACGCTTTTCAGTTCTAACATCATCTAGTATAAGCAAAACAACAGTTTCATTACATATTGCTTTGTAAATAAATCAGTCAAATGTCTCATTGTCTCATTGCAAGTTTCTGATTGCCTTAGAAACCTAAGGTCTCTTGTACATAACTTACCCAAATATCTCATTGTACGTTTCTGATTTCTGGGTCATCATTTAATCATTGCTTCTGTTTCTTCAGACAAATGACTACTGTGCTGTTCCTCAACAGCTGAAAGATCAAGTGAGCGAAAGGTTTCCTGGAGCTAGGCGAGCCATACTGAGGACAGGTGGTGATTTCCCTTTCCTTTCTCGTCCAGATGAGGTGAACCTATACCTTCAGGTACTGGCAATCTCTTAATTGATTACCTTCATGTTCCAAATTCTGGTTTTTATAACATGGTAAGAAATGGGCAGCTCCATCTAAGACGAGTAGGGGTTGAAGCACAGCTAGATAATATACCAGGAACTTCAAATGATGATGGTGCTGATCAGTCCACTGATGATAACCAGGGGGGAAACAATTTTGACAGTCTTCCTGGACAAAGAAATGACGGAGCTAATGATGGTGCCTATCAGCCCAAAACTTCTGGACAAAACGGGGATAACAATGGTTCTGATGAAACCAAATCATCGGGCCCCAACACTGACAACACCAGTGGAAGTGTTCTAAGCAGTAAAGAAATTGGCATCATGAAGGAATTCATGACCTTCCACCTGCTTGTCCAAGCATCGCTTTTCTCTGTAATGCTGCAACACCAAATGGGTGCATTCTATGCCACTTGTAAAATATTGTTCAATGTTTAGAGACTTTGTTTAGCATACGAATTTCTTGTGCAGTTGTAGTTATGGGTTCACACATACAAGTAATTGGATGAATTTGTTTTAAAAAACATGCTCTGAGAAAAATGTGTTGAACTCATCTACGTCGGGTGATTATTTTACCTTCATATTTTGGTTAAGCAAATGAATTGCTTACAGGTTGCTTTGAATTTGTATTATGTTAAATAAAAGCCGAGAAAAGTATCAACTTACAGTTTCCCACATACTTTTTTGCATATCATGCTGTATATAGAAGATAGTTCTACTGATCTTCCTAATTGTTCTGTGGAGAATTAGCTGCTCTTATTATCTTCATTTGTAGGGAAACTTGCATATCTTTTGTTTTTCGCACAAGGCAAATATATATTGAAACTAAAAATACGGACATATACATCCAATCATAACTTCAAACAGGAAAACATCAGCTTCTATCACTCTCCTTCCTAGTATTATCTCTATAGTAAAAGCAAACTTTGCAACCAATTATTAATAAAAGAGATGCCATCTGAGATTTTCAACTCGCAAGAGGAAGAATTATATGACTAGAATTAGCATCTTTTTGTCGGCATCGTAGTCCAGCCTCGAAAAGAATCCCTAGCCATCATCCTTAACTTTCAACTTGTAGACAACAAAGATATTCAGAGATCAAATCAACACCCACATCCTAATAAGTGAGTGACATACTTTAAATCATAACGGCTCCTTAGAAAGCATCAACAAACATCAATAATAAAGAACCAAAAAGCCAAGAAAATCCAGGTCCAGGCTTGCAATGAAACTTATTAGTTCCAAAATCATAAACCGATAGCCATATAACTATAACACAAATCAGGAGCAAATCACTCCAAGAAGACTGCAAGACTATACCGAGCAGCCATTCCCGCAGAATTGTGCCGAATGCTCTAGCAAATTAGTAATCTGAACATGTTCAGAATCAGTTTATTCCACAAAACAGATAACCTGAATTCAATTATTGGAATATTAAAAACTATTCAATTTCTCTCCTTCCTCTTTGCTCTCGACCTCACTGTGAGCCCTATGAGCCTATGAATGTGGTTGTGATCCCGGCCCAACTTACGTGTCGTTAGGCCGGCCAGCCTGGCACCAACTAAGGTCGAGTCGGATTAGCCTCGTAGGCGCTGGATAGGACGAGGGGCGGAGTAGGGACCCTATCGCTAACCCGGCCTAGGGGAGACCGACCGAGTCGACCTCAGGCGATGCATCAGCCCGAGTTCCCAAGCCTAACGGCCGAGTAACTGACCCCGACCAACATACCTCCCGCAAAGGGTTAGCGCACAAGGCTCCCGTGTCCGAGTCCCAAGCCGGTTGATCGCCCTTTGTACCAAGTCCGCAAAGGTTGTCCGCACATTGCTTTAGTAGGCCCTTCTGTCCCGAGTCGATGAATCCACTCGGGCATCCTCGGACTCGAGCAGAAGCCTTGCTTCACTCGGGAGATGGCACAGGTGACCCTATCTCACTCGGGTAAGCCAAACGAGGGGTCGGTAAGTTACCTCAGCTTCCGTCTGTCTGACCCCTACGCCCTGCCACTGCGTTAAATAGCCCCAGTACGGGGGTCGGCGCAACCCTTACCCCTTTACGATGCACGTTGCGGGTAGCTCATTAAATGACCCTAGAACAGGGGACGACGCGGCCCTCACCCATTTATAGTGCACGTCTCGGACATCCTTTCGGCCCCGTACTTCTTGTATTTCTGTCCAGAGCTGGCACCTTGCTCCATGCCACCCTGACACGCAGCGCGGCGCCACTCAGTGCCCAGAGCTGACAAATCCATACCCCTGTCTCGGCTTGGTACGAAGATTGAGATTGACACGGACAGGGCCCTGTCAGCTCCCTCGGTTATATAAACCCCTCTCCTCTTCGACCCGTAGGTACGCGAACTGTTCATTTTCGGTCCACTGCTTTTGCTTCCTTGCTCTTTTCTCTCGCGTGTGGGCTAACTTGACCGTTGGAGGGCCTGACCGGGGATTTTTCCCGACGGGTTTGCTAACGGTCCTTCCTTGTAGGTTAGCTGCCGGCGTCAACAATTCGTACCGCTTGGGAGACTTTCGCGCTATTGGGATTTCACCTCATTCGGCGACAGGATCAAATTTGGCGCTAGAAGGAGGGACTTTCCGCCTGATCGAGAGTGAGCGATGGAAAACCCTAACCTAGTCGCGATGATGCTAATGCTCGAGGAATACGAGCAACTGATGTCCGCTCGAGCTCGGAAGACTTCCCAAAGGCCTTCACAGGCGGGTAGCCCCGCGCCTAGGTTCCCTGATCAGTTGGCAATCGGCCATTCGAGGGGTCGGGGAGGGCCTACCCGGCTTGAGGGAGGTGCTGCGCCTTTCCCTGAAGCTTTCTATCGGGGTCGCGGAGATGATGCCAATTCGATACCAGCCGAGGCGTCGGCGTCCAACCAGACACACGGGTCGCGCCTAGACAAAGGGAAAGCCCCGACCGACCTCTCTCCGGCCACCATGGTGTGTAGTCCTTTCTCCTCCTGGATATTAGAAGACCCAGTGCCCAGGCATCTACGATTTTTCGCGATCCCCGAGTACGCGGGGACGACCGACCCCGAGGAACATTTGATGAAGTTTGAGAACGCGGCTTTGCTACACCAGTACCTGGAGGGCGTCAAGTGCCGAGCCTTCCTTACAACCCTCTCGGGAACCTCCCAGAGGTGGTTCGACCGACACCCCAGTGGGTCGGTGTCGAGTTTTGAGGAGCTCAAAAGGGTCTTCCTCCAGCATTTCGCCAGCAGTCGGAGGCATCACAAAACCAGCCTCAACTTGTTCGCGATGAAGCAGGGCCCGAAGGAGTCTCTTTGGGCCTACATCAAGAGATTCAACGGGGTGGTACTAGACGTGCTAGACGCCGCCCCGGAGGTCTTGATCAGTGCCTTCTCCTAGGGATTGCAAGAGGGAGAATTTTTCAGATCGTTGATAAGGAAGTCACCAAAGGACTTCAACAGCCTGCTCAGGAAGGCTGTGAAGTATATCAATGTAGAAGAAGCGTAGGCCGCCCGGAAAAAGGAAGTGGTCAGCACACCCGCGCCCAATTCGACTCCACATAGCCGATCTCCGGGCGGACCGATCCGCAGCCTCAAGGGGGCGGTCGACCGAGCGGGGATGGAGCGAAGGCATGTGCAACAGGTAGCTCAGGGCTGCCTACCGACCCGCTGGAGGCCTTACTGGTCCTTCCACCAGAGTCACCCACACGACACGGAGGAGTGTCGACAGATCGGGAGGGGTCAAGCTCCAACCCCTAGAGGACAAGGACGTCAGGCGACCCTCGGACGGGGTTCGGGTTGGGGATCTCCGGCCACCACCCCGACAGTCGGAGAGCCCGGACGGAATCCTCCCCCTGCCCGTAACCTGTTTCCGCAGGAGGAGCGGGCCGAGTCCGAGGGGATGGACGAGGAGCAAGCCAACCGACAAAATGTAGTCCGAGGAGGAGTGCACGTGATATCGGGCGGCCCCACCGGTGGAGATTCAAATCAAGCCAGAAAAGCGCAAGTGCGTCGGCTGGAGATCCACCAAGTCGGCTAGAGCGTCGCGCAGGCGCAGGGGCCCCAGATCAGTTTCGGGCCGCAAGATCTTGAGGGGTTGGAAGTCCCCCACGATGACGCCCTGGTAGTCACCGCCGTCATCGCTAATTACCAAGTTCACCAAGCCATAGTAGACACAAGCAGCTCGGTCAATATTCTCTACAAGAAGGCCTTTGACCAGCTGCAGATAGAGTCGTCCCAGCTCGAGCCGGTGGCCACCCTACTGTTCGGATTTACTGGGAACTAGGTACACCCCTTTGACCAGATCTGCCTGGCCATCTCTCTAGTCGAGGAGCCGCTGAAGAGGACCAGATGGTCCACCTTCTTGATCGTGGACACGCCCTCGGCCTACAATGCGATCTTGGGCCGACCGACCCTCAACGAATTTCGGGCGGTAACTTCTATCTTCTACCTCAAAATTAAGTTCCCGGTCGGAGACAAGGTCAGGGAAGTTCGGGGGGATCAGAGGGTTGCCCGGAGATGCTACGTGGATGACGTTCGGGTAGAAGGTCAAAAGGCCTAACGCACCCTCCCCAACTGCAATATGGTGCAAGCTTCTCCTTGGGTCGAGCTACGAGAGGACAAGGAAGAAGTTCAATTGTTACCCGACCGGGAGGAGACCCGAGTGAAGATAACTGCTGGGTTGCTAGTAGAACTGAGGGAACCCTTGCTGGAATGCTTGACTCGAAACCAGGACGTGTTCGCCTGGTCGGTAAAGGAGCTGAAGGGAGTCCCCCCCCCCCCCCCCCCCCGAGATTGCCGAGCACCACCTCCATGTCTACCCCAACGCCCGATCAGTCAAGCAGAGAAAGCACGACTTCAACACCGAACAAAACAAGGTGATCCGAGCAGAAGTGGAGAAATTGTTGAAGGCCAGGCACATCCGAGAGGTTCAATTCCCGGCTTGGCTCGCCAATGTGGTACTGGTGGCCAAGCCCGACAACAAATGGAGGGTTTGCATCGACTTCCGCGATCTTAATCGCGCCTGTCCAAAAGATTGCTACCCGCTGCCCCGGATCGATCAAATGGTAGACTCTACGGCCGGGAGTGAGCTCATATCCATGTTCGACGCCTACCAGGGGTATCATCAAGTGCCATTGGCGGTCGAAGATCCAGAAAAGGTGAGCTTCATCACGGCAGGCGGGACATACTGCTACAAGGTCATGTCGTTCAGCCTAAAGAACGCCGAGGCCACTTACTAGAGGATGATGAATAAAGTATTCAGAGCGCAGATCAGTCGGAACATCGAGGTTTACATGGATGATATATTGATCAAGTCGGGCTGAGCTGCGGACCTAGTGTAGGACGTGGAAGAGACCTGCCAGACTCTGCGCAGGTATGACCTCAAGCTAAACCCAGCCAAATGTCTTTTTGGGGCTCAGAGCGGCAAATTCCTCGAATACATTGTGACCAAGAGGGGTATCGAGGCTAACCCGGGCAAGGTTCAAACCCTACTCAATATGCCCCCACCAAGGAATCTCCGAGAGGCGCAGAGGCTCACTGGGCGCATCACAGCGTTATCCCGGTTCATATCCCAAGCAGCCGAGCGCGGGTTGCCCTTTTTCAAGACCCTGAGATGAGCCACCAAGTTCCAGTGGGACGTCGACTGCGACAAGGCGTTCACAGAATTGAAGGAGTATTTGGTCGAGTTGCCTGTGCTAGCCAAGCCGGAAGTGGGAGAAGTCTTGTCTATATATCTGGCTGCTTCAGCCGAGTCAGTCAGTATGGTCCTGGTTCGGCAGGAAGGAGCCGAGCAACAACCTGTATACTTTTTTGCCCACTTATTGAAAGGAGCCGAGTGTCAGTATATGACACTCGAGAAGTTGGCTTATGTTTTGTTGCTGGCCACCCGAAGGCTCAAGCCATATTTCCTAGCGCATCCGATTGTGGTACTAACCAACAGCTACCTGGGAAGGGTCGCCTTCAATCCCGAGGCATTCGGAAGATTGATCAAGTGGACGACCAAGCTGAGCGAGTATGACATACAGTATCATGCTCGCCAGCTATCAAGGCGCAAGCCTTAGCAAACTTCTTGAGCGAGTTGCACTCGGACAAGGTGGAGGAGACTTGGCAAATTTACGCGGATGGCTCGTAGGCTCGGCAGGGTAGTGGAATTAGTATTCTTATGATTTCACCCAAGGGAGAGCAGTTCCATCTGTCCATACGGCTGGAGTACCGGGCCACGAATAATGAAGCCGAGTATGAGGCCCTTATAGCAGGACTCCAAGCGGCCAAGCATGTGGGCGCCACTCGGGTGCTCCTATATTCAGACTCTCAGATGGCCACCCAACAACTTTCTGGTCGCTTCGAGGTCAATAGCGACTAATTACAAGCCTTCTTGGAAGCCTTTGAAAAGTTTAAGGCTGGATTTCAGGAGGTCCGAATACAGAAAATCCCGAGAGAGAGTAACCTGAGGGCGGACGAGTTAGCCAAGTTGGCTAGCTCCATCAGCTCCTGGGTGCTATCTCAGCCGAGCAGTCATACCATGATGGTGATGCATATTGAGCAGCAGACCGAGTTGGAATTCGGGATGGACTGGAGGACACCTCTCATAGCATACTTAACAAACGGGGTCCTGTCGGCCGACCGGGAGGAGGCTCGGCTCCTGAGAAAGAGAGCGGGGCAATACTCAATGGTCGGAGATGTGCTCTACAAGAGGGCATTCGCCCGACCCCTACTCAAGTGCTTGGGGGAAGAAGATGCAGATTATGTACTAAGGGAGATACACATGGGAGTGTGCGGAAGTCATGTGGGGGCTTGGGCTGTGGCTCGAAAGGCGTTACTGGCCGGGTACTACTGGCCCTCCCTGCTGAAGGATGCCGACCGGCTGGTCTCCACCTGTTTATCCTGCCAGAAGCATCAAAACCTTCCTCACCGGCCGGTCAAAATGATGAAGGCCTCGGTGGTTTCCTGCCCGTTCGATCAGTGGGGCATGGATATAGTCGGGCCCTTCTCGCTCGCCATGGCTCAGAAGAAATTCCTATTGGTGGTGGTCAACTATTTCCCAAAATGGATAGAGGTCGAGGCCTTGGCCTGCATCACAGAGTAGGCAGTGATAAAGTTTTTGTGGCAAAACATCTTATGCCATTACGAAATTCCCCACAAGCTTGTATCAGACAACGGAAGACAGTTTCAGGGTCGGAAGATAAAGGAGTGGTGCTCGGCTTACGGCATCAAGCATGCCTTCACTTCCGTGGCCTACTTGTAGAGCAATGGCCAAGCGGAAGTGGCCAATCGGGAAATTATAAGAGGCTTGAAGACCAAGCTAGACCATGCAGGAGGCACCTGGGTCAACGAGCTGTTGAGTGTTCTATGGGCTCAGCGGATCACGCCGAGAGAAGCCACGGGTCAGACATCGTTCCAGCTAGTGTATGGAAGTGAAGCGGTAGTGCCTGTGGAGGTCGGTTGTGAGTCCGATCAGCGGAGGGCCAACGATGAGGACAACTCAGAAAGAAGGCGCTTGGAGCTGGACCTGGTAGAAGAAATTCGGGAGAGGCAACTGTGCGGATGTTCGCCTATCGACAAAGAATGAAGTAAAGGTACAATCGAAGGGTGTTGCTGCGAGCATTCCAGGTCGGGGACCTCGTCTGGAAAAGGATTAAGCCAGTTGGGGATGTCAGCAAGTTGGAGCCTTAGTGGGGAGGACCCTTCAAGATCGTCCAAAAATTAGCATCCGGAGCATACTACCTGGAAAACGAGCAGGGCAAGAGGTTGGATCGACCCTGGAGTGCAATCCACCTTCAATTCTATCGGGAGGCAGAGTGAGGACTTGTAAAGCAAATGTACTGCCTAATTGAAGTAATAGTTGGCGAAGGAGGTGCCCATTAAACTTGCAGGTGTTCAGACTCTCGCCCTTGAGCGAGTTATAAGCGGGCATGCCCCCGCGGACGCGTGGTGACCCACGCTCCCTGGGGTCTACCCGACCAAGTGTCCAGACTCTCGCCCTTGAGCGAGTTATAAGCGGGCATGCCCCTGCGCACCTCTCGGCTCAAGTCCTAGTCCAGACGCGTGGCGACCCACGCTCCCTGGGGTCTACCCGACCGAGTGTCCAGACTCTCGCCCTTGAGTGAGTTATAAGCAGGCATGCCCCCGCACACCCCTCGACTCAGGTCCCAGTCCGGACGCGTGGCGACCCACGCTCCATGGGGTCTACCCGACCGAGTGTCCAGACTCTTGCCCTTGAGTGAGTTATAAGCGGGCATGCCCCCGCGCACCCCTCGGCTCGAGTCCCAGTCCGGACGCGTGGCGACCCACGCTCCCTGGGGTCCACCCGACCGAGTGTCCAGACTCTCGTCCTTGAGCAAGTTATAAGTGGGCATGCCCCCGCGCACCCCTCGGCTCGGGTCCCAGTCCGGATGCGTGGCGACCCACACTCCCTGGGGTCTACTCGACTGAGTGTCCAGACTCTTGCCTCCGAGCGAGTTATAAGTCGGCATTCCCCTGTGCCCCCCAAGGCTCAACGCCAACCCGAGCGCGTGGCACCCCACGCCTTCAGCTATAAGCCTCCCAAGTAAGCAACGTCTTACTAGCCCTAATCGGGTGTGTGGCGACCCACGTTCCGAAACCTAGCATACAAACAGGCCCCCTCCCGAGCAAATGAGGGTACCCATAGTTAGTTCATCCTCAGGCTGGGGACAAAGGATAACTAAGGCCCCGGACAGGCATCATCTCGACCTCTTCGCAAGCTCGTGCCTGGTAGGCAGGGTACCCGAGCTAACTCCGCGGAGAAGGGAGGGAAGCTAGCATGTGTCCAAGTGACCAACACTTAGCAGCAAAAACCATAAGCAACTTTGAGGACACAAAGGGAAAGGAGATTTTCATTAAGTAGGCTTGGATTACATAAAGGAAAGGAAGCCAAGCCTCTACAAAAGACAAAAAGGGAAAACGAGAAAGCCTGCAAAAGGCCGACCCTCACTTGAAGGGTCGGAAGATATTTTCCATGTCGTGTGTCAGCCCGGATAGCTTGACGGTACCGGCTGGATGGAAGATACCCGCCTTGCTTAAGCTGCTCAATCGTGTTGAGCAGTTGCCGCTTAAGCACCGGGTGGATCCTCGCGCCTAGTTGTTCACAGAAGTCTTGGGAGTTTATATACTCCAGCCTCCAGGCCTCCCAGCGATCAGCTTCCGCCGCCTTGTATGCCCTGATCTCCTCGAGCTCCACCTTGGCGGCCTCCAGCTCGGACTTGGCCGTCTTCAGCTCGGCTTGGGCCACCTCCATCTCTGACTTGGTGGCTTCCCAGCTAGCCTGCTGTTCCTTGAGCCGGCCTAGCTCCTCCGACTGGGCGTTCCATTCTGCGTCCCGAGCAGTCAGCTGAGTGGACAGACTCGCGTTCTCCTCCGCCCGGGTCGCGAGCTCTTGGTCCTTGGAAGCGAGGTCTGTGCGCAGGGTCGAGGCTGATTGAGACGCATCCTGAAGTTCGGCCTTGATCTTCTTCATATCTCCTTGAATTTGGCTCACGAAGATCCAGGCCTTGCGCTCCGAGTACTCCAGGTTGGAGACTTGAAGGCGGGCCTGGGCCCGGCAGCATCCGCCGAGTTGAGCTGCGCCCGAGTGCTCTCCAGCTGGTCCTCGGAGAAAGCCAAGCGATCCTGCACTGCCAGGACCTCCGCCCTCAGCCCATTCAGGGTGTCCTCGTTCGACACCAGCTCTGAGTGCCGGAGCTGGGTCTCCAGCAGAGCTATCTAGCAGTCTGCTTGGTGGCGGGCTCGGGCGTGGGCCACATAGGACACAGCCAAACTATAAGCCGAGCCAAAAAGTTGCAAATAAGAGTTAAGAGTTAGGCCGCGAGCAGACGAAATAAAAAGAAATATTTACCTAAGGAGGATAATTAAACTTGCCTGGCTGGCCTCGAACAGGAAAGTGTTGGCACGGCTGGTCGGACCGCGGTGGTTGGCTTCCTGGAGGCCATGGTAGAAGTGCTCCCTGATAAGTACCATTTTTGTGATTATTTTAATTGCTAAAATCCATGTTTGATCCATGTTTTTATTGTTTAATTATGATTTTACCCTAGGTTTTAGAACTTACCTTTATTTTGGACTCAATTGCAAAATTGCATTAAATTGGATTATTTGGCCACTAATTTTCTGATATATTTTTGTAGGCATCAAAGGTTCAAGGATCTAGGGCATACTGGGTCAAAACTTGAGTCGGATGTGAGCCGGATCGAATTATCAAGCCTACGATTAATCCGGACCGTTCGATTCAAGAGCGGTCAGATCTGAGCCATCCGGGACGATCTGAAGCAATCCGAGCTAGGGTTAGAGTTGATCAAGCTCTATGATCAAGATCTGAAGGTTTCATCCCAATCAGAGCTAGATCAACCGTTGGATCAAGCAAGGAGGGCTCTAGAGCGTCCAATCACAGATAGAGTTGATCTGGACCATCCGTTGCATATCTGGAGGATCCGAGCTACCACAAGGCAGATCCTGACCCCAGATCATCATCATAAAAGTTTGGCTCAAATCAGACCAAGATCTACCATTGGATCTTCTCAAATGAATCACAGCCGTCCATCGATTCCTATTTAATCAGAAACTCCCCAGCGCTTCTCCCCGTCGCGTCTCCGCCGCTACAGTAGCTTTCATCGGTTCTTCTTCGTTTTCCAGTTGTTTTTCTCCATTTCCGGGGCGCGACCCCTCAATTCTTCATCAAGATCATCTTCTGGATCTTTGGAGGTCAGTTTAGTTGGAGAATTCAGCTCGAATTCGCGCCGGAAGAGGGTTGTTTGAGGGTTTCGGTAGCTCAGCAGTCCAGTCACTTGCGCCTCTTCCATAAGTCATTTCCGACCATCTGAGCCGGCTGTAGGGGTTCTCAGGTGAGCCCAGGTGGTCCGCGAATCACCACAACAACCACCATCGACTGAGACCAAGGAAATTGGGTTGAAATTCCATTATGACGCAGTTTGAGCAGAGTTCATCATGCGAGGCTGATTTCCATCGATTTGCTGTGCCTAGGGGTTCGAAGCCAGCTCTTGCTTGACGACCAAGAGGAATTTGAGCTTAGGGAAGATTGAGGAGTAGCTTAGATAGTTTATTTTCATTGTTTAGCTGTAGATTTCATTTCTGCCGTGAGCTTCTGTTTAGTTTCTGCAATTAGATCAGCAGCTTAATTCGAAGTTACTGAATTGTTCTAGCTTAATTAGGTTCAATTCTTGCAAGTAGTTAACTAGTTAACTTGTTTAGATGACAATTAGATTCAATTTCAGTAGTTTGAAGCTTAACTTCTTGCGTGCCAAACTGTTTTTGCGTGCCAATGTTTCATTTCTGGTTTTTGCAGTTTTTGTGGAATCCGATTAGTGTTTAGTTTATTTCTTGCAATTAGAGACCACAGTAGTGTGTGGATTTAGTTGATCTAACTTCATTTCATTTCTTAATTTGTTTCTGAATTGTTTTTGTTTAGCTTAGCATTTCTGAAATTCCAGCCTGCGCATCAGATTTCTGCACACAACCTGTTTTTCTGCATTCTTGTCTTTATTCTCTGAAATTCTGCAGTTGTTTTCTGCTACATTACGGTTTTGCTTGTGCCAAATTTCTACAAGGTTCCTGACTGATTGGTCTGATCATCTGAGCATCAGTCTAGTGTGTCAATAAATTGTTATTGAACTCATATTTCTGCATTTGATTCATGCGGCAAGTCTGAATTTAATTCAGCATTTGATTTTTGTTCTGAATTTTTATCTGCATTGCTGAAATTCTGTTTTCATTTCTGATTTAATTCATTCATCCACGCATAGCAGTTTATCAATCTCTGTGTCTTCCAAGTGAATCGACAGTGTAAATTTCAGAGTTGGGAGTTTATATTTCCTGCATTAGTATCAATTTTCAGCACATCCATTGTTTCTGAACAAGTATCAAGCTGCTCACTTCTTCTCTTTGTACCAAGTGCAGTTTAGACAATTGTTTGGAGTCAAGTTAAAGGCAATTTTCGAATGTGCTATGGTGTTTGAAGCTGTCTGTTTTTATCAAGATTGTTTCTGAAATTCCAGCTTCAATTCTGCACACCATGTTTAGTTCCTGAAATTGATTTCACTCGAGTTAGTTTCTGCATCTAATTTGCATCAAATGTTCTTTCCTGCATTTCTGAAATGCTGCAGTGTTGTGTGTGTCAAGTTTGTGCAACGTCTTTGCTCAGATCAGCCCACTTTCTAAATGTCAGTTAGGGTTATTAGGATTTCTTTTCAAGCCTGAGTTTATGTATTTGATTTCAACTGATCTTGTGAGTTTCTAATTCAACCTGCACCTTCTTTGATCAGTCTTCAAGTTCGAAATCTCTTCATAAATTCTGCAAGTGTTTTCCTTAATAGCCAAACCATCCAAACTGAGTTGATCGGCTGTGGTTCCTGCACATGAGATGTTTCTGAAGCAGCAGATTTAATTCTGCACATGATCACTCCTGCACATCAATTTAACATCTGAATTCTTGTCTCTGATTTTAATTGCTTAGGATAGCTGCAGTCAATTGGTTTGTTTCGCAACATTTGCCTTGGATCAGTGTGGTTCTGTGTTTATATCAAGCAACAACTTAATAAGTCATGCATTGTTATTTCTGAACTTGTATCAGTCCTTTCTTGCGCATTAGAATTTATTTCTGCACAATCCAGTTTACTCCTGCAATTAGGAATTGATTAGCTTCTGAGTTATGTGTAAATGAGTATTAGTTCTTTGAATCACTTCTGAAACATGAGATAGATGTGCGAATCTGAGTTGTTCTGCTTGTTCTTGCATTTTAGCTATAGCTGAAATTCTGAAATTCAAGTTCTGAATTCTTGCTGTCGAAAGCTGCAGTTCAGTTCATTTCTGAAGTTATCTATTGGTCTGAATTTTATCCATTCATTTCAGAAAAGGTTTTCACTGATAGCAAGGTTTTCAAGCTTAGTCGATTGTTGTCAAGTCAGAGTTGTTAGTATTAGTTTTAGCATTCCATATCAGATTGGGCACATAGGTTTTATTCCATTGCATATCAAGTTTTAGTGGCATTCATCTTGTATTTTAATTTCGATTTCATTTCCAATTGCAACCCAAAACCCAAATTTTGATTTGAAACCCGAAAACACAAACGACACATAAATACAAGCGCGAATCACACAACGTCAACTAGTCCCCGAGAAAAATACGACCTGTGGCCCCTCTGCTACATTCTTATACATTTTGCTTGTAAAAGGGTTTCCAGCTATTCATTTACATCTAAATTTGAGGCCTACTTTTGTGACACATAGTTTGGGCTCGTCACTCCCCCAGGGGAGCCATAGAGATGAACTTCTCAAGCCCTTTCGGTCGGCTCGTCAGTAGGTCTCTCTATGCCCGTGGGCGAGTGAGCTCTCGAAGGCATCACCAAGTACAGCGGTGGCACTGTACTAGAGGGGTCGGCTCCTGAAGATTCTCCCGCGAGAAGTAGAGGGGGGGAGATCTCCTGAAATAGGCGGCGAGGGGACGGAGGATGGACCAGCTCCTTGACTCGACTCTCCAGGAGGGGTTGGCAGGGCAGAGGTCTCCTGTATCGGCAGCATAGTGGTCTCGTGGGTCGCATCGAGGTCTGAGGTATAGGGGCCCTTGAATCGGCAGTGCGGAGGCGCTTGAAGGGACTCCTGGTGGTCGGGCCGCAGTTTTCTTCTTCTTCTTTTTTTCTCTGGGGTCAGCTGTGGAACCTTCAACTCTGCTACTGGATGGAGGCATGACTTCCGAGTCGATCGGACGGTCTTTACTGCGTCGAGTGACTAACGGTTGATCGTCCTCGTCGATGGGTTTTGCCTCCGATGACCCGTTGCCCGAGGAAGACGTCAGGCTGGTGGGGGGTAGACCGAGTGGGGTCGCTTCCCTCTGGGTCAGCTGCTCGCCAAGCCTGGACTCCAGCTCGGTGTCATCAAGCTTGAAACCCTCCTCGAGCACAACCGCTAGCATCATGGGCGCTGTAGAGTAACAAAAGTTTAGTTAGCGGAAAATGTTCGAAGTACAGATGGTGAGGCTTACCGAGTGGTCGTGGTCGGCGAAAAGGCACCGGGCTGAGGCTGAAGACATAGAGAATGCCTTAATTGAGTAGTTGGCCTCCGTGGAAGTGGCGGCCCCCGATCTTTGACAAGGCCAACTGGTAGGAAGGCTGAGCTCGGTAGTTTTTTGGGAAAGGAGGAGGTGGAGGGAGATTGGAAATCCAAGAGGTAGGCCAGCTTGAGGCCGGGATGGGGTTAATGAAAAAGTACCGTTCCTTCCAACCCTTGTTGGAAGTGGGGAGTTTGGACAAAAATGAGGTCTTCGGTCGGGCCTGGAAGAAGAAATCTCCAGGCTCTTGCTTCTTGGGATAGAAAAAGAAATAGAAGATCTCGGGCTCGAGAGGAATTTTGTAGAGAGTGAAGATGATGACCGAGCCACAGATTAACCGAATGGCATTGGGAGCAAGTTGGTAAAGAGGAAGTTGGAAGAAATGGCAGATGGAGGTGATGAAAGGATGGATGGGAAACCGGAGACCGGCTTGGAGGTGGTCTCGGGAAATGGTTATGAAGCCAAGTAGGGTGGTCTCGTGACGATCTGTCAAGTCGGGAAGACGGATGCGGAATTCGCGAGGGATGCGGTAGTCGGCTCGGAGCTGGTCTAGGTCATGGTGATGGAGGTCGGACACCATGGTGGCGTACCAGGGGTCCGAGGGAGAAGAAGGAGAGTCCATGGAGAATGGCCAAGGAGTAAGGAGAAGGAAGGGCCGAGTGAGAGGAGGGTCTGGGAAAGAAGAAGGTCAAGAAGGGAAGAAGGGTCGAGTGAAAGGTTGGCTAAAAGAAAAGACACAACCGAGTGAGAGGAAGATCGAGAAGAGGAAAAGAAACCGAGTAAAAAGAAAAAGTAGCCGAGCAAACAGGAGAACTAACGGAGTGATGAAGGAGCTTGCCGGAGAAGATGATCGGAGCAGGGGACTTCGTTGGAACCCTAGCAGAGTGCGTACCGGCAGCACCTCGGCGTCGCAGTGAAAGAGCAGCGGTAAAACTGGCAGGGTTAAAACCCTATATATAGGGTCGAGCGAGCGAAGACAGTCGTCTGATGGTGATCCTGGTAAAAGGCGGGAGCGAATGGAGGCCGTTCGATCCAATCCTCGCCATTTCTCGAGGCTCGGCATCGCACACGTGAACGCCCATTCATTGAGCCAGGAGGCGGTTGCCTCGGCTGCAGGAACACCAGGGGATGGTCGACACGTGGCCCTGCATTTAAACGAGGCAATTAATTCGAGAGAAGGCGAAGCGACACGGCGAAAGTCGAGGCCAGATTAATGAGACGGGCTGATGGGACACTGACAACAACCTGCTGAATGCTCGGGGCCCAATTCTCGCAGTTCGGTTGGGCCTACGCTCGCTCAGGGGTGCCAGGCTTGCAATACACTGGGTCCAGTGAGTCGGACTCGGCGCCTCCTTCGACTAAACTCGAAAGGGATGCTTATGATCCCGACCCAGCTTACGTGTCGCTAGGCCGGCCAGCCTGGCACCACCTAGGGTCGAGTCGGATTAGCCTCGTAGGCGCTGGATAGGACGAGGGGCTGAGTAGGGATCCTATCGCTAACCTGACCCAGGGGAGACCGACCGAGCCAACCTCAGGCGATGCATCAGCCCGAGTTCCCGAGCCTAACGGCCGAGTAACTGACCCCGACCAACATACCTCCCGCAAAGGGTTAGCGCACAAGACTCCCGTGTCCGAGTCCCAAGCCGGCTGATCGCCCTTCATATCGAGTCCGCAAAGGTTGTCCGCACATTGCTTTAGTAGGCCCTTCTGTCCCGAGCCGGTGAATCCACTCGGGCACCCATGGACTCGGGCAGAAGCCTTGCATCACTCGAGAGATGGCACAGGTGACCCTATGTCACTCGGGTAAGCCAAACGAGGGGTCGGTAAGTTACCCCAGCTTCCGTCTGCCCAACCCCTACGCCCTGCCACTGCATTAAATAGCCCCAGTACGGGGGTCGGCGCAACCCTTACCCCTTTATGACGCACGTCGCGGGCAGCTCATTAAATGACCCTAGAACAGGGGACGGCGCGGGCCTCACCCATTTATAGCGCACGTCTCCGACGTCCTTTCGGCCCCGTACTTCCTGTACTTCTGTCCGGAGCTGGCACCTTGCTCCATGCCGCCTTGACACACTGCATGGCGCCACTCGGTGCCCAGAGCTGACAAACTCATACCCCTGTCTCAGTTTGGTACGGAGATTGAGATTGACACGGACAGAGCCTTGTCAGCTCCCCCGGTTATATAAACCCCTCTCCTCTTCGGCCCGCAGGTACTGTGAGAAAATAATCCAGACATTATCTGCATCTGCATATTTTATTTTTTTTATTATTTTGATAAATTTTACGACTTAGTTTTTGGTTAGCCTTTCCTATCTTAATGGGATAACTAGCGAATTAGTCTTCCAATTTTAATTCCTATTTTAATGGGATTAGTCATAAATAAGTCTTGTTCGTGGTGTATTTAAAGGATCCTAGAGGCATGTGAAACCGTGTCTCAGATTTTATAAGTTTGTTTTTTCCAGAAAAATAAATTCTTTCGTTCTTTCGGTTTCTTCGTTTTCCTTTGTTCTTCTTGCATATTGGTGTGATTCTTGGGTGCGCTATTCTTTGGGTCTAGGCCAACAATTGATATCAGAGCTTTGGTAGTATATAGCAGCCAGGAATCCACGCTTCCACAAAAATGTCGAGCATCCTAGCGAAGGAGAACGACGGAGTGTCATTTCCCTATTCGATGCTAAGCCCTCACAATTATACTGTGTGGGCAATAAAGACAGAGGCAATTCTCGATGCCCAGGGAGTCTGGGAGGCGGTGGAGCCAGAGAAAGAAGCCCAGGTGGATGCAAAGAAGGACAAGAAGGCACGTGCATACATCTTACAGTGTGTCCCCGAAGACATCCTTCTCCAGATCGCAAAAAAGAAGACGACGAAGGAAGTCTGGGACAGCCTCAAGATGAGGTACCTTGGTAGTGATCGGGTGAAGAAGGCACGCGTACAAACGTTGAATAGCGAGTTTGACGCCCTTCGGATGAAGGAGACCGAGACGATTGATGAGTTTGCTGGCAAACTCAGCGCCTTGAGTAGCAAGTTCTCCACTCTCTGTGCCATGCTTGAAGATTCCTCTTTGGTAAAAAAAGTTGCTCGATTCTGTCCCTGATAAATTCTTCCCTATTGTTGCCGGTATTGAGCAGTTCCACGACCTTGAGACTATGCCATTTGAGGAGACTATCGGGCGACTGAAGGCATACGAGGAACGAACACTGCGATTACGAGGCAACACCAACGACACTGAAGGTGAGCTCCTGCTTACTCATGCCGAATGGCAAATGCGACAAAAAGGGAGCAGCGTGGACACTCCGTCAAGAGGCAAGGGGTGCAGGTCCAGCGGACCTAATCATGGCAAGTGGCGTGGGCGAGGGCGCGGTTGTGGTCATGGTACGCAGCGTCAAGACAGTGCAGGAGCCACTAGCAGCAACAACAGTAACACTCGTGGCAAGAGACACATAAAGCGTTTCAATTGTGAGAAAATGGGGCATTATGCGTCCGAATGCTACAGCAAGCGTCGAGATGATGAGGCTCACCTCATTTGCGCCACCAATGAAGAGCCAGCACTGATGATGACCGTGTCCCATGAGGAGTTTCACGCTAGGTGTGAGCAGCAAGATATCATTCTGCTCAGTGAAGACAGGTTTCTATTGGAGATGTATCGCAGCGTTAAGAAAGGATAAGATAAAGACGTTTGGTACCTTGACAACGATGCCAACAACCACATGACTGGCCATCGCGAGAAGTTTCAAGAACTAGATGAAACCATCATCGGGAGGGTGAGGTTTGGCGATGGATCAACCATAGAGATCATGGGCAAAGGGACGATTGTGTTCGAATGCAAGAATGACGATCAAAAGGGTCTCCATGAGGTATACTACATTCCGAAACTTTGTAGTAATATCATCAGTCTTGGTCAATTGACAGAAACTGGGAACGAGATGCACATGGAAAGAGATACCATGAAGGTGATTGATGGGAGCAGGAAGCTCTTGATGCTGGTAAAGCAAACACAAAATCGCTTGTACAAGATAACCTTGAAGACACTCAAGCAAGTCTGTCTCCTGTCAAGCCTAGAAGACCCAACCTGGTTATGGCATGCAAGGCTTGGACATGTCAATTTCCATGACTTAAAGCTATTAGGTGAGAAGAAATTGACAGTTGATGTGCCAATATTGCCCCAGCCGAACAAGCTTTGCGAGGTGTGTGTGATGCCAAGCATGCAATATTGTCGTTCCCGTACCAAGCAAACTTTAGAGCAAAGAAGCCGTTAGAACTTCTCCATGCTGATATTTGCGGGCCAATCTCACCATGTACACTTGCCGGTAATAAGTATTTTCTTCTAATTGTGGATGATTTCACTAGGTGGATGTGGGTATTGGCAGCAAAGAGTGATGCATTCCGGGCATTCAAGAAGTTCAAATTCCTGACAGAGAACAAGACTGAGTACAAGATCAGAACACTCCGGACAGATCGAGGCGGCGAGTTCCTATCCACGGACTTTACTCGATTTTGTGAAAATGAAGGAATCAAGCGACACCTCATGACTCCCTACACACCTCAACAGAATGGTGTCGTGGAGCGCCGCAACCGCACCGTGATGACCATGGCAAGATCTCTCCTCAATAGTATAAATATGTCCACAAGGTTCTGGGGAGAAGCGGTTAGGCATGCTGTCTATCTGCTAAACCATCTCCCAACTAAGGCGCTAGGAGAACACACTCCATTTGAAGCCTGGATGGGGAGAAAGCCACATCTTGCCCACTTGAGAGTGTTCGGATGCGTTGCTTATGTAAAAAACACAACCCCTCACCTTAAGAAACTTGATGACAGAAGCTCACCCATGGTATACTTGGGTGTCGAGGAAGGCTACAAAGCTCATTGGTTGTTTGATCCAAGCCATGGCAAGCTACAAATAAGTAGAGATGTCATATTTCAAGAAAATTCTGAATGGGCATGGAATGCAGGTGCTAACAATTAAGAAAACTTGCCGGGTTTTATGATGTTGGATCCGCTCTACTCCGACGAGGCGATTGTTGCAGCAGACGTTGAGGCAGGGGCGGAAAATGTCATACCATCAGTAGCAGCCGTGGTACCCATGACAAGAGCGTCAAGTGCATCTACACCATCATCGAACTCAAGTCCATCTACACCATCATCGAACTCGAGTCCATCTACACCATCATCGAATGCCCATGCAACTACCTCGCCTCCGGTAACAAACACGCCCGATTCTTATGAAGGGCCAGTCCGCTATAGGTCCCTTGCCGATATCTACGCCAACACTGAGGAAGTAGTTGGTATTGATGAAGAAGAGGAAGAGCTAATGATGGTGGTGTCTAATGAGCCAACATGTAAAATACGCATAATTAATAAAGAATAATATATATATATATATATATATATATATATATATATATATATATATATATTATATATATATATATATATATATATATATATATATATATATATATTGATCATAAACAGGGATTTAAAATTGGAATCAATCACATGAAAATTTAGAATAATTTTCTAAATTTTTGGAAAGAGTTGCGGGATTAATTGAGCATCTAATAATTTTGTTAGGAATTAATTGAGGAAAAGATATTTCCTAATATATATAGATATTCATTTAATATCATCCCGTGCCCTAAGTTTCCCTCGCCGACTCCCCTCTCTTCTCTCCGCTCGGGCGCAGCCATCCGACGCCTGCCCTAGCCGCAAGCGTCGACTCCCCTCCCCTCGCGAGCCTAGCTGCAGGCAGCCGTCGCCCCTTGTTCCTCCTCTTCCTCGCATACTCTCGCCCGCAGCCAAGTTCAAGCCGATTCCTTTCTTCTCCATCTCGTTCGCATGCCCTAGCCCACAGCCGACGCCCGACCTACACCGTCTACTTCCGAGAGACTTCCCAGCAGGTATTGAGTTTTGATTTGTGATACCACCTTCGGATTTGTTTAAGGCTCGATTTCTTTTCTCCTCCCCTGCTGTGATGTTGATCTAAATCCACTAGAATGGGTCTAGGGATTCAGGAGGGGCTGCCGGGAAGAAGATACTGATTCATTAGCTGATTTTTCGAATTGAAGCAGAGATCTTTTGTGTATCACTTAAGGTAAGCTTGAGTTCTTCAAGTTCTTGGTGATAGTTAAACCTTGGATGTATGTTCTGATGGGTGGGTTAGGGTTCAATCAGGGATTCAATTCTTTGATGAAACTACGATTTAAGAATTTGATCAGTCTGTACAGCTGGTTTGGTTTACCTGTGCCATAGGATACCTATACTTCACTGTATGATTTCGGTTTTGGTTTTGTTGCGTGGGGTAAATGCTTAACCTTGTTACCGTAGGATTTTGGTGCTTGAGATCTGGTTGTAAGCTCCATTTGGGGATAAAGCCTGTTGGTTTTGGATAGCTATTGATTAACTTATGGGTTAGGCTTAATTTGAAATTTAAACCTGATGAGTTAACTTGATAAATTCAGATTTCCAAAACTAATTGGAATCTAATCGGGATAATTTGGGATAATTAAGGTCTAACAATTTTATTATGATTAATTAAATGGAAAGAGACGGATTAGGTTAACCCTAGAACAGATTAGGGGTTAATTAGCTAGTTACTATTTTTTGTAATAGTTAATTAAATATATCCTTGATACAGGGATTTGATTTGGATTTAGCGTTGCTGATTATTATCGAGTGGTTCTCTTCTCTTCGCACTTGGATTCTTCTATTTGGAGGCGGGTACCCTTTGACTTATCTTTTAGATATTGTCATATTGCTATGCGTGGTTTGTTATAAATAACAGTAAGATTGTATGTTACATCTGCCTTAGTATACCTGTATTTGATACATGCTGCTTATCCTTGAGGTTATCCCCCGTGTAGATTCATACAGTCTCAATAGTTGACTATATCTGCCTTAATATTCCTGTATTTGATATCTGTTGCATATCTTTGAGGTTATCTCCCGTGTAGATTCATACAGTCTTAATAGTTGACTATATCTGCCTTAGTATTCCTGTATTTGATATCTGTTGCATATCTTTGAGATTATCTCCCGTGTAGATTCATACAGTCTCAATAGTTGACTATATCTGCCTTAGTATTCCTGTATTTGATATCTGTTGCATATCTTTGAGGTTATCTCCCGTGTAGATTCATACAGTCTCAATAGTTGACTATGTCTGCCTTAGTATTCCTGTAGTTGATATCTGTTGCATATCTTTGAGGTTATATCTCTTTTAGCTTCATACAGTCACAGTAGTGGTTATGCGTATATATATTTGGGCATAGATGTAGTGATATTCTCCCTTCGTATTTGACATTGATGGATCATTGGTTATTTTGTTAGTTTACCTAGTAGGTTACTTGTATCCCATGATATAGGATCCAGACCTATACCTAGCACCCTGAGGTGTTAGTTGAGGACTTGGTGGGTGTTATATGTGCTTGGGTCATGCACCATCCTTGCATTATTGCATGCTGACGATCATCAGCTTCTATGTAGTCTGAGCCCGTCGTCAGTTACATGAGGATATGCACACACATCCACTCACGGGTAGTTGTTACCATAGAGTGTGTGCATTTGTCCTGTATTGCTCCGTTCAGCCACTATTTGGAGGGTGGGTCCGGGCGTGGTAGCAGCCAGGGATCCCTTCTCGTACTGAGCCACGAGGAGATGAGAGCTAGACTCCCCCATTGCTTTGGGTAGGAGAGGGATCTCTGCCAGCATCCTGTCCACTCGGTCACTCAGGAGCAGTGATAGCAGGGTGCGTACAATTGTCATAGCTCTACCCTTTCGGACGTCCATTTATGACAGGTGGACGATGATCTGACTGGCGTCAGGGGTGACACATGTCATTGCACCATGTGCATATTTTGCATCGTGCATTGTTTGCTGCATTTGATTTCTGCACTTGATTGACATGCATATACTGGATACCTGTTTATCTTGGATTATATGTCATACTTGTTCTATAGGGATTTATTTCACCCTCTGCAGGATAGATGGATTCGGGTATATACCTTTATTCAGTATTGTCAGTGTTTACCCTTGTCTATGATTTATATGAGACGGTATCAGCGTAGACCCTTATTGTTATTGTAACGCACTATGCATATCTGCTGGGTATCCGCTGAGCTTATGGACTCACACCGTTGCCATTACTTTTTGATTTCAGGTTGATATCTGCCAGGAGGGTCCGAGTCGCCAGTCCCGTGCTTGCTACTACATTCGATTTGGGTTTTATCTACTATTTTCTGTTTTAGGACCATATTACGCTTTATTACATTGCATTGGATTTTTCGTGGACTTGTAGTACTTGTCTTATTTTATGGGATTGTACTTTTGAGTCCTATGTTGGATTATGTGTGTGGTTTTGCTGCATTCCTACCCCTGGCAGCTCAGGTAAGTTCGGGTTTTGGTTTTATGAGCATATTATAATATATATCGTTATTCTGCTTGGATTTGGGGCTTGAGGCCCATATAAACTGCGTGGTTGTGATATATATGTTGTGTGTATGTGTAAATTGTCCACCGGACAGGGGAGGTGCTGTCCGATTTTCTATTGGATCAGCGGCTCCTAGGTCTCGGGGCGTGACACAACAAGTTATCAAGAAGCTGCAACTGAGACTTGCTGGTACGAAGCAATGGAGGAAGAATTGAAATCTATTGAGATGAACAAGACCTGGACGCTAACTGAACTCCCAATAGGCCGCAAACCTATCGGTCTAAAGTGGGTGTTCAAATTGAAGAAAGATTCAGATGGGAAAGTTGTTAAGTATAATGCAAGATTAGTTGCTAAAGGCTATGTACAACGACAAGGCATCGACTTTGAAGAGGTGTTCGCTCCTGTCGCTAGGCTTGATACAATTCGAGTTATTCTTGCACTTGCTGCAAATCGAAGCTGGGAGGTACACCATCTAGATGTGAAGACAACATTTCTTAACGGAGAGTTGGAAGAAGAAATATATGTCAACCAATCGGAAGGGTTTAAGGTACAAAATCAGAAACATAAGGTGTACAAGTTATCCAAAGCCCTCTATGGACTGCGGCAGGCTCCACAAGCTTGGAACATGCGGCTGAATAGGAGTCTGGAAGAGTTCGATTTCAAAAAATGTACTCAAGAACATGCAGTATATACAAGAGGTGAAGGAGAAGCAAGTATACTTATTGGAGTGTATGTCGACGATCTCATCGTGACAGGAAGTAACACAGAAAAAATCAACAAGTTCAAACAACAAATGATGGCAGAATTCATGGCAGCCACAACTGCGGCCTGCCATGCCTTGTGGTTGAGGAGCGTTGCCAACAAATTAACCGGTGTAAAGTCAAAGCCGGTAACTTTGTTTGTTGACAACAAATCTGCTATAGCTCTCATGAAGAATCCGGTATTCCATGGTCAAAGAAAGCACATAGATACAAGGTTTTATTTTATTAGAGAATGTGTTGAGAAGAGACAGATTGTGGTTGAATTCATTAATACCGGAGAACAACGAACCGATATATTAACTAAAGCATTGCCAGGAGTGAAGTTAGCTGCCATGCGACAACTACTCGACGTCCGTGCTTTACAACCATGTCAGGATTAGGGGGAGTAATGTGAGAAAATAATCCAGACATTATCTGCATCTGCACATTTTTTTTTTATTTTGATAACTTTTACGGCTTAGTCTTTGGTTAGCCTTTCCTATCTTAATGGGATAACTAGTGAATTAGTCTTTCGATTTTAATTCCTATTTTAATGGGATTAGTCATGAATAAGTCTTGTTCGTGGTGTATTTAAAGGATCCTAGAGGCATGTGAAACCGTGTCTTAGTTTTTGTAAGTTTATTTTTTTCCAGAAAAGTAAATTCTTTCGTTCTTTCGGTTTCTTCATTTTCCGTTATTCTTCTTGCATATTGGTGTAGTTCTTGAGTGTGTTATTCTTTGGGTCTGGGCCAACAGGTACGCGGACTGTTCATTTTCGGTCTACTGCTTTTGCTTCCTTGCTCTTTTCTCTCGCGCGTGGGCTAACTTGGCTGTCGGAGGGCCTGATCGGGGATTTTTCCCGACGGGTTTGCTAACGGTCCTTCCTTACAGGTCAGCCGTCGGCGTCAGCAGTTCGTACCGCTCGAGAAACCTTCGCGCTATTAGGATTCCACCTCATTCGGCACAGGATCAGGTTGCTTGGTCGCCCATTGCATTCGTGCTACTACACCATCGTGCTCGATCCCCCAAGCATTGCCCACGAACAATGTTTGTCTTCCTCCTCTTCCTTCTTGTGTGAGGAGCAACAATAGCTAGCCCCCTTGCATGGATCCTCCTCGACGGGCCATTCCTAAAAATTCTACTAGATTTTCTCATTTTCGAACTTTTTTCAAAGGTGAAAAAACCGCTTAGCTTACAATTCCAATGACCTCAAGAAAATGCTATTAACATTAGTTTAAATCTCTTCCTTTTGATCTCCTTTAATAAGCTTCAAACACTTTTTAAGTTTTTTGTACTCCTGTTGTGTTGATGCTCATTGATTAATTGGATCCATCATTAGTCAACTGATGTACTGAAAGTTTGGCGCATAAGTCAAAAAAGCTATAATTTTTTGAGATGCACGCACACGTTTCTTCTCTTACCTAACATTATAAGAAAGACAAATAAGTGACTACGAATATGCCACCTTGGTCCTATAATGAGAAACAAAGAAAGAACTTTTTGGCTCTTTGGAAACATTGTCAATAAAGAAAGAAAATGAGACAAAGAAGATCCATTGCAACTCTACCCCTTCACAACGTTGACTTCGGCCCTCCAACTCCATCGATGACATCAACTATTCAACTCAATCCTCCATCTATTAGTCATCGCCCTTTCTCAACTCCGGTGATCGATCGGTATAAGATGAATTCGTTATCTTAGGGGTGTACTTCCAGACAGGACCGTCTTCAGAAAAGTAGAGATGCTAGACTAATTATTAGGTGAAAATTAAAGATCGGTTTGGCCATTATATGCTAAAAAATAATCTATTATCAAATTTAATTGAAATTTTTAATGATATAAATGCACCTAAAATAGAGAGGCCTTAGTTAATTGCTTATGTTGTCTCCCCGGAAGATGACCTTGCTTCAAGATCAATCCCACATATATATATTCTGAAAATGAAATAAATCACGAGGACTTAATTAGTTTGAGTCCAGCGATTTTCCTCTGCAAATAACACGAGATAATCCAAATCAATATTTTTTACATGTCGATAATCGAATCACACCTGTCTAACCACCCGATAATAGACTTGATTTCATGATTTAATTAAAAAAAAATCTAAACGACAAATGACCCATTATTAAAAATCTTAGCCGAAACAATTCTACTTCTCTACAACGTGCGCAACAATATCGATCCAGATTTAGTTCCCATGCCAATCAGTTTGGCCGGCACAACCTTCAATCTCCAACGAAACAGACCCGTTCGGGCCGGGTCAAACCTGATCGAGTCAACCCCGCGCATTTAGAATTTCACAAGTGACTCAATTTTTGGTCTCCCACGGCACCGACCGAGTTGGCAGTGAAACCGCGGGCAGTTGGTCTCTGCCACGTCAGTCCATCCATCCATTTATTTAATTAATTAATCAAACGGTCCTTGCTTATGTAATTACGAGGTCCAAAAAGAAAAACGTGGGAAACGGGATCCGTGAAACGGGAAACGTGCTGCATGCCGATCCCGCATCGCAGCACGCGGACCTTTCGGCGGTTGCCTTCTATTTATCTCCTCCTCTTCCTCATCCAATTCCCGTAATAATTCCCGTCTATCCAATCCGATTTCCCTTCCAGCTTTCTCTCTTTCCTTCCGAGTTCCGCCTTTTCCTCCTACGACTCGCTGCTGCCTCCATTGCAGGCTGGAGGCAGCGGGTTTCGTCGCTCTCTCCCTTCTTTTGTTTAGGGTTTCTTCTTTTTCTTCTTCGCTCTATGGCGCTGATTTTGGATGCGTTCTTGGAGATCTTGCGGCAACCGACGGCGGCTGATGTCGCTGCGGAGCTCGCGGTATTCGTCTTCCTCTTCTGGGTTGCCGTCGTCACGGGCCTTCTGCTCGGATGGGCTTGGCGGCCCCGATGGGTCACCGGGCTGGTCGGCGCCGAGAGGCACGAGTTGCCCATGCAGTTGCTTCCTCTGCCCGAGCCTTCTGCTGGTTCCGTCTCGTTGGCGGCTGAGAAAGCCGATACCAAGGCCGACGAGAAGAGGTAAATTGCTTTTGTCTCGCTCTCCCTCTCTCTCTATCAGATTATGGTCGATTTCTCGTGTTAAGGCGTAAAAAAAGTGTTTTTTTTCCCCTTTTATTGGGGGGATTTGTAGCAGTGACAAGCCGGTTGTGACCGAGGAGGATTTAGAACACCTTTTCCGTCTGGTGGAGGAGACTGATGGGGGACCGGCGTGGCAGAAGATGATGGAAAAGTCTTTGCCAAACATGGATTATCAAGCTTGGAAAAGGGAGCCCGAGGTAAAAAAAAAAATTGAAAATCGATAAGAAAAAAAAATGACTTCGCTTTTGCTTAACCCGAAAATTCTTCGCTGTTTTTTAACATTCGGATGTAGGCACCCTATTCTATGACTTTGATGTAGGTCAGTTCAAGTCGAGGTTTTTGTGACTAATTGTTTTGTGATTCCTATTATGCCTCTTGTTTTCCAATCCGAAAATTGCATAATTTTGTTCACATGGTTCTGTTTATACATCTATGATTGTTTAAGTGTCTCGTTAGTCATTTGTGATTATACCTCCATTATTATGCTTTCTCACATTGGCATAATTTGGTGTTTTTACCAGACTGGCCCTCCACAGTATCGTAGCAGCACTATATATGAGGATACAACCGCAGAAATACTTAGAGACTTCTTTTGGGATGATGATTTCCGGATCAAGAATGGATGGGATGACATGCTCCTCCAGCATGCTACATTGAAGGAGTGCATGAGCACAGGGACTATGATAGTTCACTGGGCCCGAAAGGTATAGTTTTTCTTTCATGAATTTTCTTATGGATACAAAGTATGTTATTGTGCATGCTGTTTGCTTATTGTTTTCTCTCTGCAGTTTCCATTTTTCTGTAGCGACCGGGAGTATATCATTGGTCGTCGCATATGGCAGTCAGGACAGACTTACTACTGTGTAACGAAGGTAAGGTCTACAATTCCCAGCATAAATTTTGTATGCTTTCATGAGAACAATATTATTGTTATGCATGGATGGATTTCCTTTTTCCAATCATTAAGTTAGTTTGGGCATTCAATGATGATTCATATTGTATGAAAAACTGAAATGGCAAAAATCTAATCAGACGTTGAGCATAAGTGTTATGTGGTAGACTCACTAGTAAATGCTTTGATATCATTGGTTCTTTGGTTGGTCATTTGATCATTCCTTATATAAGTACCACATTCTACCTCAACCTACTTGATGTGCGTTTGCAATGCCTAATTCGCAATATCCAACTGAATTAGGATTCTAAAATTGCCTTAGCAAAAGAAGATGTTCTTTCTCTTGTTGTTATCTTCTCGATAAAATTTCATGTGCACCTTTTGGTAACTTATTCTTCTTCCTCATCTTTGATGCTCAACGATGATTTATGAATCATCAGATTGGGCTGAAATATCTAGTTAGAACCCTTTTTTGAGCTACTAGCCTCATAGTTGCCAAAAATTGCCATATGTGCTTCACCTCGGGCAAGAAAAGGTTCTCATCTTAATCTTAAGAGCATGTGTTGTAAGGCTTTGAACTTTCATGTGGATCCCTTAACTACATCCTACATCGTTAATTTGGTTGGTCTCCATGGTTCTTTGGCTCCTAATACTTGTTATTAACTAACACCATTTTCTTTAGATTTGAAAAAGAAAATCTGTGTGATGAACAGGAAAATAAATTAGACTATAAATATCATGAAATGTCTATAGAATTATTTTCTTCCTTTTATACTGCTGTAGATCCAGTATGGTATTTGCTTTTCTAATGTGAAGTGAGCTTTCATAAATATATTCCCTACTAACCATTAGCTATACAGGGAGTGCCTTGCTTGGAGATACCTAGGCGCAACAAACCGAGACGTGTTGACTTGTTTTATTCGAGTTGGTGCATTCGTCCAGGTGCACAGTCATCTATATTTTTTTTTTCAAAAAATAGTAAAGAAACGGTTGTCTTTTAACTCTTCAAATGTTTGTAGAATTTTAACATTATATCCTTTTATCCAGCTGAATCAAAAAGAGATGGCCGGATGACTGCCTGTGAGATTCTTCTGTTTCACCATGAAGACATGGGCATCCCATGGGAGATTGCAAAGCTAGGTGTTCGTCAAGGGATGTGGGGCTGTGTTAAGAAGATTGAGCCCGGTCTGCGTGCCTACCAAGCTGCTAGGAAGTCCAATGAACCATTGTCACGGTTCGCTTTAATGTCACAAATCAACTCCAAGTTTGATGCCGATCAGTTAATATCATCTATCGAGAACAGCACTGATTCATCAACTGACATTGTAGAAGCAGAGAAACCAAAGAGCTGGGCAAGTAACATACCTAGGTTTGTCATAATCGGCGGCGCTGTAGCTGTTGCCTGCAGCCTTGACCATGGTCTTCTGACTAAGGCTGTCATTTTTGGGGTTGCAAGAAGGTTTGCACGCATAGGTAAACAAGGAATATAGGAAGAGCTTAGAGGAATACATTAAGCATTTCTACGTGTCAATTAGATTATTTTTCACTAACATCATCCCTCCTTGTTCCTGAGGGTTAGGCATCAAAAGATGCAGTATGAGAATGAACATTCAACATCTTATTTGGAAAAAAAGGTCCAAATATGCATTCAACATCATCCCCTGTCATGTGTTAATATTCATTTCTCTGTGATATCAACTGGTATCATCAAGGTACATAACCCTGTAGTTCCTACCCATCTCTTTCAAATGTAAGATTCTATTGGAAAATGCTGTTTAATGACGGGCGATTGGTTTTAGAATCAAAGAATGGATTGATTTTGCAGGGTTGGAAAAAAAAAGGAATCTATGGAGGCAACAAATTTGTCCTCAAGAGAAGAATGATCATGTGTATTGTTTGTATCAGGAATCTCAATACGCAATCACGTTTACATCTTTCTAATATGATTCATATTTTCTTACAAAGTTCTTTTGGCTTTAATTGATAAAAATGTGTTGGGGGATGGAGAAAGCTCTCTCTTATTCCCAGTGGTTAATAAAATGGTCTTGATTGTGGATCCATCTGAAATTTCATCGAATGAATTCTTTGCCTCGTTAATTTAAGGAAAAATAAGAGTGGAAATCTCCATTGAAACCATGATATCAGCAGATTTTTGTGCTTCGTACTCGAATGATTTTATCGTGGACTAATGCTCATGGAGGTTGGCTGCTTTGTAAATGATAGAAGGCGATGTCTTTTCCCTAAACCTTCTTGGCCACTTTTGCCGATTCTGGAACTGCATATTTATTGTCAGAAAATCAATTCCTTGATGATCTAAAATATAGATTAAGAACACATTTGTAGTATTAACCCAGAACTAAAATGTCTTCCATGGGACCTTGATCTCTCACTCTCCTTACCTCCACCTGTTTCTGTTCCTGCCTCTGAGGTAGCAAAAGTCAAAAAAAAAAAAAAAAAAAAAAAGCTTATTATTTCTAAGAAGGCGTTTCATTTTAATTTTTTACTCTATTAAAAGTACGTCTCACTCTGTCAGCAATTCATATATAATTATTTAATTGTGTTTTCATTTTTATCCTGGTCTATATTTTCCATCTAAATCTTAAATTGATAGGACATATTATAACTCTAATTATTATAAATACATATTTAATCCGTTCGAAAGCATCCATGTTATAGCAATTATAATTTCATTGACTAAATTAAATCCTATTCATTTACTATTTATGTTATAACAACTATGAAATTGTAATTATTATAATACAAATTTAACTTACTTATTTAATATTCATGTATAATAACTACGAAATCATAACTATCATAACATGTATAGTAGATGTGTAGGACTGTTTCAAAGTGGCCCTAGGCTAAAAAAAAAAAAGAATTTAACATTTTTTTTAAAAAAATACTCAACCTTTTCCCGACTTGAGATCGACAACGAATTTACAAACTTTTTAAAATTTTTTTATTTTTTAAAACTTTTTGAGATGCCAAATTGAATGAAGAGCCAACTATTCTAGCAGTCGACGGAGCCAAATGACGTAGATAGCCGCAAAAAAAAAACAAAATCTAAAAAAGAAGACAAAAAGCAGTCGTAAACAACACAATCAAAGTCAATAGTGCTATTAAAGACTTCACAAAAACTAAAAAGGAAAAAAATAATTTGATATTTCAAAAGGACTAGTATTTAGGGAAGATCAAATTTTAGGCCCGATTCAATAATCAGATATTCAAATATAAATATTTTTAGGTTCGAGTATCAAGACGGATGCTATAAAATCCTATCCATATTTTACCTGATACTCGATATATATAAGCTTCGTTTTTTCTTAGAAAAGAAAAAACATCTCACTTTTGTCTAGGGAAAAAAAACGTATCTTTATCATTTTACTCAGTCACTAACACGTATCTTTATCTTCATTTTCATAAGAAATCTTCACTCAATAGATGGAGTTCGAGATGGAAAAAGCATACGGGTACAATAATTTAAGAATTTAATAAACATCCATAAATTTATTGAAATAATTTATTAAAAAAAGAATTGTAGCTTTATAAGTAGTAATAGAATGATAGATAGGATATGTATATTTGATCTTCCAATGGATATATGGATGTGGATGAAAGTTAAATTCGATGGATATGAAGATGAGTATGAGGATAAATATAATTGATGAGGATGAGTACATAGGCTATACAATTTGACCCCTACTAGCATTATACTTGTGTTGTATGATAAAAAAAACCTCTAATTTATATTCTTATGGAAGAAAAAAAAATCTTATGGAAGAAAAAAAAGAAAGAGCGGAGAAAAATGTCCTTTGAGAGAATAACTGATTAGGGAGGAGATGGGTATAGTTAGTATGAAGGAAAGAAAAGGGCGCGGAGTATTAACAAGAGAGGGAAAATTTACAAGATCATTGACGGTTAAGATTTTTTGAGAGAATAAAAGAGTTGATTAGATCTTATATATAACATATAATTATAAATAATAATTATAAAAAAATATAATAAATGATATTTTAAAAATAATATTAGAAAATAAATATTTTCTTTAAAATAAATTTAAAATGTTAAAAATTATAGTCAATTTTATTTTTTTAAAAAATAAAATAAATATAAAATATAAAAAATAATGGCCCAATTTTATGGGTCTCATTAAAATTGGAGCTCTAGGCATAGGTTTTAATTGACTATGTCTTGAGCTGACCTTATAGCTACGGTTTCGTAAGCTACTACAATGCACTCTATCCCTAGTTTAGGATTTAGACGAGATATAATAATGAGAATAGTGTACAAGAGAATAGTTGGGTAATTATATATAGGTTATTAGTACGGTGTGAAACATTTTTTGATAGAAAATTAAAATAAGCATAATTTGGGAAAAAAATTAGGATGTCTTTTGATTTTTGCCCAACAATTATTATGTCCCAAGTTTTTTCACTTTTGTGGTGCATTGTTTATATTAAGCATTATGCCTCTATCGTTGTTCAGAGATCTAATCATTGTGATTTACCCAACAAAATAAATAGTTGATATGATCATAATTGGGGTCAATGTGAGGTCGCAAAGCCTATATAATCTACGAATAAGGATCGGGCAGCAAACACTTAGCAGCCATTCATCCATTTGACGGCCGTGAACGAATTGCCCAACGTAGTCCCTCTTTTGTCGCCATTGAGAGAATTATTGAATTTGAAATTACAGGATTAAATGAGTCTTATAGAGACTTGAATGAATGATTGCAAACTATCAATGAGGCTAGTTTCTGTCAAGTACTATCAAGTCGGGACGTGAGTCACCCAAGTAGACGCTAAGTTGAGAGAGGAAGATGTCGGGTATAACAGAGTCGGGATTCCTGAGTGGATTCCGAGTGTCCTCGAGTGGAAGTTGAGTCGGGAAGAAGCATCCCCGACTACTCCTGATTAGAAGTCGAGTCGGGATGAAGCATCCCCAGCTGCTTTTGAGTGGAAGCCAAGTTGGGTAAAGAGGATGTCGAGGTTTGCTTTCAAGAAGTTTCCTTAAAACATATTCGCCCAACCTTCGATTGTGCTACAAGGTTATGTGGGTCGTCTATTTCCTAGGATAGGATGACACACGAGTCAACTTGGTTTAGTACAATTCAAGTCCTAGATTTGGACCTCCTATGCATCCTCGTGAGAGAGAGTCTCTCCCATGTATTTGTTTACTTCATACATACATTTGCAATAACATAAATCAACCAACTAGCTTTGAAACTTCCAATATGAGACTAAAGTTCCATTTACGATAAAGTCTCCTTCTTTCTTCCCACCTTTTTTTTCATTCACATATCTAACAATCCCCTACATGAATAAAAATAGAGTGTGTGATAACATTCAACACTTGAGTCCAGAATAGGATAGGTAGGTTTTACCTTTTGGACCTTCCCTTATGAAAATCTGTTTGCTTACTAGTGGATGGTAGACATGATGCCCTTGAACTATTCTGTTGTCGGTGTAAGGATTGATATATCTCATCCAAGACTCTCCCTAATACAACTCAGTTCGTATAAGTGTGTTCGTTTTTGGCCATGAACAAGCCTAGTTTTGTGAAAAATTCTAAGAATGATGCCCCCAATTTTGTTCGAAGCGGCCCCACTTCTTTCTCACATAAGTCATCTCTCCAGAGTATTCCATATTACTCTTCTAGATCATTAAAAATTGTGTACTTAACCTCCATCATTCATTGATCCATTGAGTTGTTCTCCACATTGAGCAACTTTTTCAGTGCAATTATATTGTCTCTTTGAGTTTAGTTTTTGGGATCTCAATCTACATAGGTTGAGTTTCCTTTGTACCAACATTTCTCATCAACATCAAGCTCATCCCTTGTGATGAACTTGCAACTAACTCTCTGTTTAACTCTTTAGTTAATGGATCTGCTAGATTACCCTTTGACTTCACATAAAACAATTGAGAGTAATTGTCTAATGGTATTATGACTATGACGTATATATTTAGACTTACTATTATACAGATGACTCTGTGCTTAGTTAATTGCTGATTAGCTATTGCAATGTATATAAATTACTGACACTGGTTTTGATAATCTAAAAACATCTTCTAAGAATCGACAATTTACCAAAGGGCGTACGTAACAATTGGAAATTACCAAAGGGCGTACCATGGTTTGTATTTTACCAAAGGGCGCAGCCCTTTAAGTGAACTTCCTATTATACCCCTCCCGCCACAAAATACCTTTTTCGAGATATTCGAACCACTTTTGTAGTAAAGTAATAATATGTGGTTCGGATGGACACGAAGTAGAATTTTTGGCCATCCTCTCTCTCACCGCAACAACGTAAATGGTATTGTTGAAGGAGGAGGACATTGTGTGTGCCCTAGTTGTGCTTTAGTCGCAAGCTCATCCCTCGAATCCCTCCGCCCAACCAAAACCTAGGCAACTATCGAAAGTGTTAGTGTGTGATCCTGAGGCAGCTTTAAGTGTTAATGTTGAAGTCCATACTGCTCGGCACTATCAAAGTAGGATATTTTAGGGTTTCTGCAGGGTTGATTTTTATGATAATGGCAGGAAAAAGGTCTGTGGCTGGTTCATCGTCTTCTTCATTGGCATTAATCACCAAGGTATGTTAGCGATAGGCTTAGGTAAGAACAACATAGTTTGTGAAAATGTTTATACTTATTTTTGCTGATAAATTTGTAATGTATAAAAACTGTAGGGTTCATATGACTTTGGGAAAAAATTACATTGGTGCAGTGTTTTAGGCCACTTTAAACATTTTGTTGAAGCATTTGAAATTTTAAATGATCGACACATTGCGAAGATCAAAGAGTCACCCTTCAGTTTTTTCTTGGACATTCAAGTATTGCAGCATATCCGGGGAATTTAGTTAATATATTTGAAAGTTGGGATTCAACCTCGCAAGTTTTTAAATTCTCAGGTAATAGTTTTAATTATGAATTGTGAACAATATCTATAGTAAGATAAAACATGGATATAGATGGCCTTAAATGATTATATTTGATCAATTTAAATGAGTGAATTTCACTTGAAATTCACTTTAGGCCCTCAGTAGGCCTGAAATAAAATCATTTCAGGCCTACGGAGGGCCTGAAGTAATATTACTTCAGACCCTCGGTAGGCCTGAAATGATTTTATTTCAGGCCTACTTACTTCAGGCCCTCCGTAGGCCTGAAATGAATCATTTCAGGCTCACATTGGGCCTGAAATGAATTCCTTTCAGGCCCAACGTGGGCCTGAAAAGAATTCATTTCAGGCCCAAAGTGAAATAAGTTGAAGCCTATATTGTTGATGATAACTTAATATTTTAATTGTTTCAGGTGTACCAGTTGTGTTCACTAGACGAGATGTAGCTTTGTTACTAGGTATAGTGGACCGTGGAGTTTCGGTCCCTATTAATTCAACTAAAGCATCGGGTGACCTCTATCGTACTTACTTCTCAAAAGAAAAACAACCTACCAGAACAAGAATTGAGGACTTACTTAAACATTATTCTAAAAGTGTTGAATCAGAGGATGATGTGTTATTAGTTTGTAAATTATATATTTTGTATATATTTGTTTGTGTTTTATTTTCGTCTAGTACATATAAGGTCCCTCTGGGTCTTGTAGATATAGTAGATGATTATGACAATCTTGGTAGATTCAACTGGGTGGAAGCTATTCATAAATTTTTATCTCCACAATTACTTAAGATTGGGGAATTATTTTCATCAACTCAGGGAAACCAGAGGACCACCAACCTCCCTTACCTAAAGGGATTTGCTGGGCTTTTGGCAGTGAGTAGAATTTTGTTGATAAAATTTATAATATTTTGTTGTCATTAATGTAATTGTCTGGAAAACTTTGTGTAGGCATGATTTTTGGAGCATGTACCTATTCAAAAATTATACAATGTTGAAGGACCCCGAATAAATAAGTGGAGGAATATTCCTTCGCATATTAGTAGGGTGAGGGACCTTGTTAACCAAATCAGGTCCGAAGAGGTAATTATTCTAAACTGTGATCTATGTTAGTTTGATATAGAGGCAGTAAAATTTGTGTACTTGGTAATTGACAGGTGATCGTTGAAATAATTCCTAACCTACATGAAACCACATTGCTTGAGAACCTTGAGATTGGTGATGACATTCCACGGGCAATGGAGACATCAGAAGGACATCACACAAAAGATGTAAGGTCATGTGGGGAATGCATTCTTAAAGACACCATAATCAAGGAGCTAACAGAGGAAAATATATGTTTGAATGAAAGAGTTAAAGAATTAATTTCAATTATTGAAAAAAGGGGATGGAGGGTCAAGAAAGCTATCCTGTAGTCGTTCCTCTTTTTGATCCGGTATCTTGTAGAACAAGGAGAGGACGTGACTGAACTCGGTATGATTACAGGGATACTCCAATTGAGAGTCCAGTATGGCACCAACTATTACATAAGGGGAAGTAGAGAAAGGAAGAAATATCAAATGTCATGGACAAGGGAAAAATGATACTTAGTGAGGAGGATATGGATGAAGCAAGAGAAACAATTACTGTAATGGAAGTCATGTCTAAAGAAGATATAGAGGAGGAAAAAAGAAGGACCTCCGAACTATACAAAATGAGGCAACAAGGCATTGATGTATGTGAGTTATTTTCATAGAAATTATGTAAAATTTATTGAATTTGGTCATTAATTAGGTTGGTCTAAATTTGATGGATGTAGTTTGTGAAGAAGCATTTTATGAAGTCGAAGAAGAAAAATCAAGATAAAGAAGTGGCTAATGAATTTATCTGGCTGATAAATAAATTGGAGAACCTAAAGTAAGTTATGAAACATAGTTTAGTTAATATATTTGAGCCTTTAATATATAATCTTATCAAATAACTTGACAGGTTAGCTAATGAATTTATCTGGGAGGATGCACCCTTTGCTTTGAATTTGCATGCATTCTTACAAATTCTCAATGGAGAGGTTTTTACAAAAGGCGAGGTCATTGATGCCTTCTGTAAAATTATATTTAGGGGAGCATCCACATCTGGTAGGTCATACAACAAATCAATATATTGTTCAACCTTCTTCACAGTAAGTGATGTAAATTAGTATCAATTAATGGATTGTAGAAGACATAATATTATGATATGGTTATTAATAATTTTGATTATGCAAATTTGTAAGCTTCAATAAGATCGTCAAGAAAGTTTTCCCTGCAACAAGTGATGAAGACTGATATGATAGAACAAGGGTTTAGATATATTTCAATACCTTTATGCAGTGATAATACACACTTTCACTTGTTGGCGGTGGATACAGAAGCAATGACTTTCAATCATCTAAATTCTCTTGCTAGTGGTCGTAAGTATAAGCATGATTTTGACTCAACGGTGAGCAACTACCTATATTCATATATATGTTCATCATTTGGTAAAAAATGTCATTGAAAATCATGAAGTTCTTTTACAGGTAAAAGAACTTAAACAATATACTCGCGAGGAACTTACGGCTATTCATCCATATCTATAAAGTTATCATCCCTTGGAAAAATGGCCCTCCGTCAGACAAAAATGCCCCCAACAAGAACATAGGTAAGTAACTGAGGAAGAGTTTCAAAAAATTAAAATCACAAAAGTGTTTTATTACCCCACTTATTGAAATCAGAAATACTGTTTGTTATTTTCAGCGTGGACTGTGCCTTCTTTGTTATGCAATACATCCGATGTTTCCTATACGATGAGAAGATGGATTTCAAACAAAGAGATATGACGAAAATGAGATTTGATCTGACAGTAAATATTATGAGAGACATGTATTGTAAAACATGAGGATGTCAATCACTTGAAGTAATGTTGAAAAAAAATTTCTTTGCTGGTGATTCAGCTCCATTTGTATAGACATTGTGTAATTTGTATGAATATAATTTATTGTCCAGAAAAACAAAACAATTGTGTGATGTTAATTCACATCGAGTTGCTGCAATGTAGGGTACCAACTGATACGGTAAGAAAACATAACTCATAATGATTGGACTAAGTTTGCACACCAGAAATAACATATCTTTGGTTAACTCTAACTACTGATATCGAGTATGGACATAATTCAGCTCCTTTGCATTCAGTATTTACTTAGTAAGATGGAGTATGCCTACCATAAATTTAAAAAACTTATTTCAAATTATAAAAACTGTAAGAATGTTTTGATAAAATTTAATAATTCAATAAAATTAGAGGATTTGGTCACATCTTGTAGAAAAATATAGAATATTATTCTATAAATCATTATTGTATTTAATGCCCAAGGTGAGCATGAACTTAAATGATTTGAGGCCCACGGTGGGCTTGAAATAAAATGATTTCAGGCCCACCGTGGGTCTGAAATAAAATGATTTCAGGCCCACGGTGGGCCTGAATAAAATGATTTCAGGCCCACGGTAGGCCTGAAATAAAATGATTTCAGGCCCAAGGTGGGCCTGAAATCACTTCAATTCAGGCCCAGTGTGGGCCTGAATAGCTTCATTTCAGGCCCAACTTGGCTCATCCCTGTCTACTGATATAGGGTTTTCAGAATTCCAGATATGGGATCAGGCCCAGTGTGGGCCTGAATAGCTTCATTTCAGGTCCAACTTGGCTCATCCCTGTCTACTGATATAGGGTTTTCAGAATTTCATATATGGGATCAGGCCCAGTGTGGGCCTGAATAGCTTCATTTCAGGCCCAACTTGGCTCATCCCTGTCTACTGATATAGGGTTTTCAAAATTCCAGATATGGTAGGTCCATCAGTGAGTTTTGCTTAAAACTCACTGATATACCTAAACTACTCCTATAGCAATGGTGGTACAGCAAGATTAGAGGTTTGGACACCAAAAATATCATTTTCTGGCTCAACCCTGTCTAATGATATAGGGTTTTCAGAATTCCAGATATGGTAAGTCCATCAGTGAGTTTTGCTCAAAACTCACTGATATATCTAAACTACTACTATAACATTGGTGATACAGCAAGATTAGAGGTTTGGACACCAAAAATATCATTTTCTAGCTCAACCCTGTCTAATGATATAGGGTTTTCAGAATTCCAGATATGGTAGGTCCATCAGTGAGTTTTGCTCAAAACTCACTGATATACCGAAACTACTCCTATAGCAATGGTGATACAGCAAGATTAGAGGTTTAGACACCAAAAATATCATCTCCTAGCTCAACCCTGTCTACTGTTATAAGGTTTTCAGAATTCCAGATATGGTAGGTCCATCAGTGGGTTATACTCAAAACTCACTGATATACCTAAACTATTGATGCAGTCTGACCCTGATTGTTGTTTTGATGTTGACATCGATTTTAGTTTAGATTGATGATTTTGATTATGATTGGGTTTAAGTCCTGGTCGTGGACTAGGCATACCTAGTGGGACTAGGTTTGATGAAATCCTAACTTGGAGGGATAGGTGTGAAAAATCCTAGCTTAGAGGGCTAGGTGTGGAAAAGTCCTAACTCGGAAGGTTGGGTGAAAAGTCCTAGCTTGGAGGGCTAGGTGAAAAGTCCTAACTTGGAGGGTTAGGTGAAAAGTCTCAACTTGGAGGGTTAGGTGAAAAATCCTAGCTTGGAGGGCTAGGTGTGGAAAAGTCCTAACTCGGAAGGTTAGGTGAAAAGTCTTAGCTTGGAGGGCTAGGTGAAAAGTCCTAACTTGGAGGGTTAGGTGAAAAGTCCCAACTTGGAGGGTTAGGTGAAAAATCCTGGCTTGGAGGGTCAGGTCCTAGCTTGGAGGGCTAGGTTGGATGAAACCCTAGCTTGGAGGGCTAGGTTGGAGCCCCTGGATCGGTCTGGTGATCGATCACGGAGGTTGGCACGGTACTCCTTCGTGGATCGGTCTGGTGACCGATCCAACGATGACTGACCGATCTGGTGACCGATCAGGGAGTATACGTTTCACTCACTGCACAGCTCCTGATCGGTCTGACTGATCAGGGAGCTCACAAGTGGGTTGAGTTCCCCTGCTGATCTGGTCCTGATCGGTCCGGTGACCGATCAGGGAGCATCCAGTAGGTTTTTGGCAAACCTACTGATCGGCTCCTGATCGGTCTAGTGACCGATCAGGGAGAAATTGTGATCGATCGGATTGAACGATCAACTGTCGCGATGCTTCTCACCCTGACCGATCAGGCTAGAGCCTAATCGGTCTATGAGCAGCCTGATCGGCCTGGTGACCGATCAGCCAGTGGATTCCGGGCAGGATTGTGGCAGGCTGACTTCCGGATCGGTTTGGTGAACGATCTGCTGATCGGTCAGGGTGACCGATTATACGAGCTTGCGATCCCAAGTTTCTCACTGTGGACCGATCAGGTTGGAGCCTGATCGGTCTGGAATAGTCCTGATCGGTCCGGTGACCGATCACTTTAATTCAAATTGCACTGATTTCCAATACTGGAGAGAAGGCTTCTCCACCACCCGACCTCCATTCTTCGATGGCGCTGATTTCCAATACTGGAGATCGAAGATGGAATATTACTTGAAGATGGATATCCACACTTGGTTCGCGGTGAAGGAGGGCTTCACCCCTCCGAAGGATGATGAAGGCAAAGAACTTGAGTCGTGGAGATGGACTGCCGAACAAACTCGAAAGAGTGAAGCCGACGCGAAGGCGGTTGTCACTCTACAATGCGGCATGAACAAAGACCAACTCATCAAGGTTGGTCCTTTCACAAGTGCAAAGGACTTGTGGAACAAGCTCATTGAACTCCACGAGGGCACCCGAGACTCAAGAATCGCCAAGAGGGACTTGTTCCTCAATCAACTCCAAAATCTCTCCATGAAGGAGAATGAAACGGTAAGTGAGCTCCATAGCCGGTTCAAGGAAGTCCTCAATGGGCTTCATTCGATTGATGAAAAGGTCGAGAATCGCGACCTTGTGAGGTATGTACTAAAAGCATTTCCAAGGAATGCTTTGTGGTCATCCATGGTGGATGCCTACAAAGTATCCAAGGATTTATCCACTGTTAAGTTAGATGATTTGTTTTGTGAAATGGAATTGCATGAAATGGCTAACAAAGACCCCAAGGAGAAGGGGATTGCCTTAGTTGCAGGGGATTGATCCAATAAGAAGAAGAAGGAGAAGGAGGTCTCTTCATCTTCATCCTCTTCCGAATCTGAGTTCGATTTCGAAGAAGATGGCAGCGGCTCCTCATCCTCCGAGATAACAAACTTTGTGAGAAAGATGATGAGAAGGGATCGACGCTTCAAGAGTAGAGGTAACTCTAGTGAAGCTAAACTTGATAAGACTAATGCCTCTTGCTTTGAGTGTGGTAGGAAAGGGCATTCAAAGAATGAATGCCCAAAACTAAAGAAGAAGGAGGAGAAATCCAAAAAGAAAGAAGAAAAATTCAAGAAGAAGAAGAAGGCCTTGAAGGCTACTTGGGATGAGTCATCCTCAAGCTTATCCGATGAAGAGAAGGAGGAGAAGAGCACAAGGCATGTGACACTCATGGCATTGGGAGATCAAGAGAGCAGTGATGAATCTTCCAACTCATCAAACGCGGCTTCATCATCTTCGGATGATGAAGAGGTAACTTCTCCCGAACTTGAAAAGTGTTATAGAGCAATTGCATGTTTAACTAGTATGCTTAAGAAGTCAAAAAATAAGGTTAAAGCATTGCAATTAGAAATTGATCAATTGAAATTATCTAGGGATGATAACATTGATGATTTGCATGTTGAATTATTAGAGGATGAGATTAAGTCATTGAAGCTTGAGGTTGAAAAATTGAAATCCTCTAAGGTTGAGGATGTAAATGATTTGCATGATGACTTGCTAGTAGAAGAGAACAAATCATTGAAGAGTGAAGTTGAGAGACTCAAGAATATTCTTGAGAAGTTCTCAACTAGCTCTAAGACCCTAGACATGATCTTGAATGCCCAAAGGGCAGTCTACAATAGGGCCGGTATTAGTTACCGACCCAAAGAACCCTCATTCGTGTCCTTAATGTCTAGGACTGATATGAGACAATCTAGGACACCCAAGGGTCAAAAGAAAGTGGTTAAGGCATGAGTGCCTAAGTCTTGTTTAGTTGGTACTTTAGGTCCCAAAGTTTGGGTACCTAAAACTTCTATTTTTCGAATTGTGTAGGTTATGATTGAGGGGGAGCATCTATCAACTTGGTTCGTTGATAGTGGATGCTCCAAACACATGACCGGGGATAGATCATTGTTTACCACACTTCACAAGAAAAGTAGAGATAATGTTTCATTTGGTAACAATGGTAGTCTTAAGGTCATAGGAATAGGAGACATTCAAATATCCGAATGTCTTAGAATTTCAAATGTCCTTCTAGTCAAGGGGATGAAATTTAATCTCCTAAGTGTCAGTCAATTGTGTGACACGGGTTACACAATTGATTTTCAACCAAGTCAATGTCTAGTTAGACAACATGACACCTTGGACACGGTACTAGTAGGAGCAAGAGTAGACAATATTTATCAAGTTTCATTTAAAAATGCTATTAATGTTTCTGCTAAGTGTTTCATGACAAAAGAAGAAGAGTCCACCCTTTGGCACCGGAGGCTAGCACATGTGAACATGAAGAACATCCGGAAGTTGGCCAACAAGGGGTTAGTTCGTAACTTACCAAGCATCAAGTATGAGAAAGACAAACTTTGTGATGCATGTCAAATGGGTAAGCAAACAAAATCTGCACATAAAGGTAAAAGCGTTGTAAGTACCTCTACTGCATTAGATTTACTCCACATGGATCTATTTGATTGTAGTACTATCATATCATTGAATGAAAGTAGATATTGCTTTGTGATCATTGATGATTTCACTAGATATACATGGACTTACTTTTTAAAATATAAGGACCAAACCTTAGATGTTTTCATTTCTTTTTGTAGGAGGGTAGAAAATGAGAAATCATTAACAATTAAGACAATTAGAAGTAATCATGGAGGTGAATTTCAAAATCAAAGATTTTTAGAATTTTGTCAAGATAGAGGGTATAGACATGAGTTCTCAACTCCTAGAACACCATAACAAAATGGTATTGTAGAGAGGAAGAACCGTGTTCTATAAGAGGCTGCACGAAGCATGCTTAATTAGTACTCACTCCCGAGTTACTTATGGGCCGAAGCTGTAAATACAGCTTGCTATGTGCAAAACCGGGTCCTCATTCATAGGTTTTTAGGAAAGACTCCCCATGAACTTTGGTTTGGGAAACCACCTACGGTTAAACACCTTAGGGTGTTTGGTTATAAGGTGTTCATCCTAAACACCAAGGACCACCTTGGAAAGTTCACGGCAAAGGCTGATGAAGGGATACTAGTCGGGTATTCCCTCGTTAGCAAAGCCTACCGAGTCTACAATAAGAAGTCTAGATTAGTTGAAGAGTCTTCTGATGTTGTCTTTGAAGAAATTCCAAAAGTCAATGATCAACCAGAAGATGATGTCCAATTCGAACTTAGGAGACTAAGTTTGAATGAAAGTCCAAATGTTGTTGATGGTGATGAATCCGATGACGGTGAGCCTAGACAATCCATAGATCAGCCAGATCCTGAGGCTGAACTTGTGTCTAGTGAGCCCATTCACGAAGCACCACCAACACCAAGGCAAACTAGGTTAGCCTCTAGTCATCCCCAAGACCAGATCGTTGGAGACATCCATCATGGGGTTAGAACTAGATCATTCTTCCGGAATGAGGCTAATGAAGTTGCCCTAATTTCCGAAATTGAACCTAGAAAAATTGATGAAGCATTAAATGATCCCGATTGGATCATAGCAATGCAAGATGAACTAGGTCAATTCGAAAGGAGTTAAGTTTGGGACTTAGTCCCTAGACCTAAGAAGACCACCATCATTGGAACCAAATGGGTCTTCAAAAACAAATTGAACCATAAAGGAGAAATCATTAGAAATAAGGTACGCTTGGTAGCCAAGGGCTAAAGTCAAGTTGAAGGCCTTGATTATGATGAGACCTATGCTCCTGTGACACGATTAGAATCCATTCGATTGATGCTAGCATTTGCAGCACATAGTGGCTTCAAATTATACCAAATGGATGTCAAATCGGCCTTTCTAAATGGTCTAATAAGAGAAGAGGTCTACGTCGAACAACCACCGGGGTTTGAGAATTCCGAATTTCCAAACCACGTGTTCAAGCTCAAAAAGGCACTTTATGGCCTTAAACAAGCACCCCGGGCTTGGTATGAGCGGTTGTCGACATTCCTAATTGAGAAGGGCTTCGTTAGAGGCCAAATAGACCCTATACTATTTCTACGAAGAGATGGTGACAATATTTTTGTAGCCCAAGTATATGTCGATGACATAATTTGTGGCTCAAACAATAAGGGCTATTTAAATGAGTTCATTGGACACATGGAGAGTGAATTTGAAATGAGTCTAGTGGGAGAGTTGACTTTCTTCCTTGGACTTGAAATCAAGCAAACTCGCGATGGTATCCATGTGCACCAATCAAAGTATACACAAGAAATGCTTCGAAAATTTAACATGAGTGATTCAAAAGAGGTAACCACTCCCATGGCTACAAATACAAGATTAGACAATGATGAGAGTGGTAAACCCATCGATTTGACTCAATATCGAAGCATGATAGGTAGTTTGCTATACCTCACAGCTAGTCGACCGGATATCCTATTTGCTGTGGGTATGTGCGCTAGGTATCAAGTGTGTGCCAAGGAATCTCATTTGATCGCTGTTAAGCGAATTTTGAGATATCTCAAAGGCACAATTGGAGTCGGTCTATGGTACCCCCGTACTGAATCATTTGATCTAATTGGCTATACGGATTCCGACTACGCTGGATGTAAGTTGGACCGGAAGAGCACAAGTGGGGGTTGCCAATTCTTAGGTTCGTCCTTAGTGAGTTGGTCAAGTCGGAAGCAACATTGTGTTGCTCTCTCCACGACCGAGGCAGAATACATCGCCATGGGAGAGAGCGTATCGCAATTGTTGTGGATGATACATACTTTAGAGGACTATGGATTGAGTTACAAGGGTGTGCAAGTGTTATGTGATAACATTAGCACAATTAACCTAACCAAAAATCCAGTCCATCACTCTAGGACCAAACATATTGAAGTGCATCACCACTTCATTAGAGATCATGTAGCTAGGGGTGATATTGTCCTCTCACATGTAGAGTCCAAATCAAACCTAGCTGACATTTTCACTAAACCACTCCCCGAAAATGAGTTTAGTTTCCTAAGACGGGAGTTGAGAATGTGTCGCGCTTCATAGTTTTCCTAAATGCATACAAAACCCTTCATGATTATTTCGAATTGTTGGGAAATAATTGGGTAACTTTGGGGACATCTCACACAAATTATTAGGTTTACCAAAACATTTTTGTTTGCTAGAAATGGGGTGAGATGTTAGGATCAACTCAATTTCTCAAAATGTCAATGCATCCCTTGAGAAATTAAGTTGACAAGATAATAATCACTTCGGTGACCAAGTATGGGGAAAATCAATGCATAACATATGTGTATTTGGCTCCATGATCATCATTGGACATTCCAATCAAGGAAACTTGATTGGAACCTTGGATTTGGCACAAATTGTTTGAATGATTGTTGTTTGAGTTTGACTCCACTTTGGTGGAGCAAAGTGACTTGTTCAAACCCTAAGGACCTTTGATCCTTGATTGGGGATTAATTATAGACAAGGGACGACTTCCAAGTTCGATATCCTTCACCAAATCCCTATGGAAATCATGTAACAATCTGAAACTGAAAGTTTCAGATCGTATCTGAAGGTTTCAGGAACCCTGATCGATCACTGGACCGATCAGGAATAGGGCTGATCGGTCCCCGGACCGATCTGGCTCCATTCTGTAATGATCGGTCCACAGACCGATCGGAGGGGCAGCAATGACTTTACGAAATCTTGACCAAACTTACTGAGCTAGCCTAGATCGGTCCCCCGACCGATCTGACACCCTATGGTGATCGGTCCACAGACCAATCAGGGGGCTCACAAGTTTCCCTCCAAATCCTACTGTTCGTGTCCTGATCGATCAGCCGATCGATCAGGAGAGCTCCTGATCGGTCACCCGACCGATCAGGCCCAGGTCAATCCGATCAGGCTGGAGCCTGATCGGTCTGGGCGCCATCAGATCGAACGGTGATCCGTTCAAATGCATTAAATTGTGGTTGGTGGACCGATCCACCAACCGATTAATTCCTTCGAAACCTTTCGTTGCCGAACCCTAGTGCCGAAACCTCCCACTTGCGCGATCTTCACTTCGTGCGAGAGCTTCCCCAGTGCCTTCGTCTTCCTATCGTGAGTGTGCGCGTGCGGTTCTAAGAGGGCTCTTCCGAGCTCTGTCTTCTTCATGCGTCCTGCGACGTTCTCTCTTGCTGAGGGGCTTTGCGATCTCTCTTGCGCCGAAGGTTTCCCTTGCGCAAGCCGATTCTTCCAATCATCAAGAACTTCACCAATGGCACCAAAGTGAGTTTTTGGCTTAGTTTCTCTTGCAAATCAATTCATAGATTATGTTTTGAGCCTAACCATGTTTTGTGTTGTGCCGTGACCTTCTTGTGTTGGCTGTGACCTTTCTCTCCATGCTTCATCTTATGATTATGTTCAAATCTCTCTTTCACCTCATTATTGTCCTCCTTTTTGATTCAAATGTCTACCTTGTGATTACTCTTTGTATGATCAACTCTTGAATTTTTGATTCAACCTATGCTCGTGTCAACATTGCCCAATTGATTCAAACTATGTGTATGATCAATTCACTCAATTCAATTCTTTAGAAAATCTTCCAAGGGCAAGGAAGCTACTGAGGGCAGTTCGAGGGGGAAAACCCCTTCTTCATCTGCACCTTCCAGAAGGCCACAGCCTTCCTCAAGCTCCCGGTTTCCAAATGCGGCCTGTGAACGGCCTTCCAATCGAGGACCTTCAAATTATTAACCTGCCGATCCATTGATGTTCCTTTCCTAACTGAGTACTGCCCCTCCGTCTTGGAGATTGTCACTTTTTACAACCTGGGCTTCCTTCTTTCCTTGGAACGGACTATCAATTACGACCTAGTTTCCGAGTTCTATAACAACCTTCAGCAGGGACCTCAAGGAGGCTTCGAGTTCACCACTCGAGTCGCCAAGAGGAACCTTGATTTTTCTTACGAGATTTTGGCAGAGTATTTGGGTGGTCGACGATCACCGAATCTGTATTCGATCTACCCCGAGCTTCCTAATCCTTTACTAGCTCCTTTTGCGGACACTACTCCTGATGATATCTATCAGCACTTCTTTGGTCATCCCCGCCCAGCTGGTCTCGATGAGCTGGGTCCTGATTTTCCTACTTTTGCAGCCCTACGACTTGCTCCAGTTGACTACATCCTTTTCAAGATAATCACAAATTGCATCTTGCCCATCACCTCAAAGCCTTTGACCGAGATCCGACCCTACCATTGCCTTATGCTCTACGGCATGCACCGCCGGATGGACTTCGATATCATGGAGAGCATCTTCCAGTCTATCCTATCCTATCGAGAGCCGAGCCGTCGCACGGTCTACATGCCATTTGGTCATGTCATCACTGACTGGCTTATGTCAGTTGGTGTTGATGTCACCAAGGGCAGGACCGTGCCCATGGTCAGGCAGGATTGTCGGCTGGGTCGGCGTGCTTTTGCCAAGTCCGGCATTATTATTCGAGAGCGCGATGGGGCCTTGATTTGGAAGGATGGGAGAGGACTCGGTGACCTACCTGGCGGAGCACCGCATTTTCAGGCACCACCCGAGGCTGCTGCACCTCATGAGGCTCCTGCTGCTGACGCTGAGTACGACTATGAGCCTGACCCAGATCTACGATGGCAGATCTCCGAGCTGGATCGGATCCTCCAGGAGGATATTCATTTGAGGGAGCTCCATCGAGAGGAGGACCGCACGGATTTCCGTTCCTTTGATCGCCGATTGACCGGCATAGAGTCTACTGTCTCTGGGGTCCAGGCATTGCAGCAGACTTGGTACGCAGAGTGGCGCCGCCATACATTTCCAGGGGATGCTCCTTCAGGCAGTGCTGCACCAGGATCTGCTGATGCCACGATAGATGATCTCATGCACGATGACGACCCCCCCACTGACGTTTGAGTTTGGATGACCAGTGTCTTTTCTGGTGTTATGCGTATTTGACTGGTTGATTTATGTGACTTTCGGGCTGTATGCCCTATGACTTGTCCGTTATGGCTTTGAGCCGCACGTACTTTGACTTTGATGCATGTGTCTTGCATCTTGTTATGATTTGACTTCTCTGATTTTATCTCACATGTTTATCCTGCTTTAGTATGTTTATTGTTGATGCTATGCTGTACTATCTGCATATTTGATACATAGCTATGTTCATGCTTATGATGTCATGCTCATATGATACATATGCTTGTTTTGCCATGCCTATATCTGTTTGTCATATGTATTCATATGCTTATCAAAAATCAATCAAATCTTTGTTGTTTTGGGATACCCCTAGGGTTGAGGGGGAGTATGGTTTAAACTTAACAGCCCTTCTAAACCCCTTTTCGGTGTTCGACAAAGGGGGAGAGTGTTGGTTGGTTAAGTTTAGGATGATTATATTGTAGGGGGAGGATCTTGATTCCCCTATGATTATGGAAGTAGAGAAATTGATTGAGAATCCCTAAACTTAAAATCGGATTGTCAAACAACAAAAAGGGGGAGATTGTTGATGCAGTCTGACCCTGATTGTTGTTTTGGTGTTGACATCGATTTTAGTTTAGGTTGATTATGATAACTATGATTAAGTCCTGGTCGGGGATCAGGCATGGTATGAAAAATCCTAGCTTGGAGGGCTAGGTGTTGGAAAATCCTAACCTGGAGGGTTAGATGTTGAAAATCCTAGCTTGGAGGGCTAGGTGTGTGGGGTGAAAAGTCCTAGCTTGGAGGGCTAGGTGAAAAGTCCTAACTTGGAGGGTTAGGTGAAAAGTCCCATCTTGGAGAGTTAGGTGAAAAAGTCCTGGCTTGGAGGGTCAGGTCCTAGCTTGGAGGGCTAGGTTTGGAAAGTCCTAATCCGGAAGAGTTGGGTGAAAAGTCCTAGCTTGGAGGGCTAGGTGAAAAGTCCTAACTTGGAGGGTTAGGTGCAAATTCCCAACTTGGAGGGTTAGGTGAAAAATCCTTAGCTTGGAGGACTAAGGTGGATGAAACCCTAGCTTGGAGGGCTAGGTTGGAGCCCCTGGATCGGTCTGGTGACCGATCAAGGAGTTGGCACGGTGCTCCTTCGTGGACCGGTCTGGTGACCCATCCAGCGATGACTGATCGGTCCAGAGACCGATCAGGGAGTATGCGTTTCACCCACTGCTTTGCTCCTAATCGGTCTGGTGACCGATCAGGGAGCAAACAGTGAGGTTGAGTTCCCTTGCTGAACTGCTCTTGATCGGTCTGGTGACCGATCAGGATCACTGTGCAGATCGTTCTGGAGAACGATCCAGCATCGCAGGTTCCTCTCTATGATCGATCAGGACGGAGCCTGATCGGTCTAGTCACGACCTGATAGGTCTGGTGACCGATCAGGATGTTTCCTGATCGGTCCGGTGATCGATCAGGAGGTCTGGACTGCGGAGCTCAGAAATCGCCCGATAAAGGGGTGGATCGGACGGGTGATCGATCCACAACCTGGGATCGGTCTGGTGATCGATCCAGGAGAGTCCCAAAGAAATCGCGATTTCTAATTGAGCGTTGGGGACCGATCAGGACGGAGCCTAATCGGTCTGGATCCAGCCTGATCGGTCTGGTGACCGATCAGGAGGCTCTCTGATCGGTCCGGTGACCGATCACTTTAATTCAAAATGCACTGTCAGACGCTCTGATCGCATCTGAACGTATCCGATTCTCTGCGCTTAACATCTGATATATGATTTGCTGTTTGATATGTTGCTCTAACACTCTGATTAAGCTGCAGGTGACAGGGAAGGATTCAAACACTCAAGCAGAAGTCAATGGAGGCTTTCCTTGGAGCAGGTTTGTCCGTTTTCCATCTCAGGTTGCAACGGCTGGAGCTGCAGACTGGAGCTGCCGACTGAAGCTTGGCTGAGGGGAGCTCAGGAAGTCCAGGGAGGGCTCAGTGGTAGCTGGCGTTGGCAGGGGAGAAGCTGGAGGTTGCAGGAGATGCTGTCACCTGGTGCTGAGTGGAGAAACAAAAGGGCGGAAGAAAGCTTTGTTGAAGAAGGGTGTTCAAAAGAGTTCTTGAGTTCGCTGAACTGAGTTCTTGCTGCGCCTTTGTGTTCTCCACATCTTGCTTGCGTGTTCTGAAGTTCCATCATCTTGTGCAAGCAACTACAATCTGTGAAGCGACCATTCATTACTTGAGCGCTTAAAGGAGAGAACAAGAAGCTCCGAGTCCAACAGCGAGAAGACACGAGGAGAGGGCTCTTGCGTGAGATCGTCGCTGGGTGGAGCTCTGAGGGAGCTTGCTGTGTTCTTGTCTTTGCTAAGTGCTAAGTAAGATCTTTCTTGTTGTTTCATTGTGCTTAAACATATATCTGTGATTGAAACGCTGTGGAGAGGTTTCTCCACCGAGAAGGAGGTTGCTTTCTATCCGGTGATAATCGGGGCTTGATCTGCCGACGATCAAGGGATCGCCCACCTTAAGGGCACGCCAAGGAGTAGGGGCAAGTTATCCCCGAACCTTGTAAACCCTCCTTGTTAGCGATCTTGCTAGTTGTGTTTGTTTATCTTCATTTTCTGTCTTTGTTTTCTGCACTGCTTTGTTTCGTTTGTTTCTTCCACTGTGCTACTGATAAGGTTGAGTGCAGAAATTTGATAAGTGTCAAAGGTCAAAGTGTTTGGCTATATTCACCCCCCCCCTCTCTAGCCATCCGGGATCCAACAGTCCCAACTCTGAGAAGCTCTGAACTAAGTCGGTGACCATAACCCGGTGACAAGCCAAAACACTCCGGGATTTTCTGCTCAGTGCATCTGCAACCACATTAGCATTCCTTCGATGATAGCTAATAGTACAGTCATAATCCTTCAGGAACTCCATCCTTCTTCTCTGACGAAGATTCAGCTCCTTCTGAGTGAATAAATACTTGAGGCTCTTGTGATCCGTGAAAATCTCAAACGTGACGTCGTAGAGATGGTGTCTCCATATCTTCAGGGCAAAAATATTTGCTGCAAGCTCTAAGTTGTGAATTGGATAGTTCTTCTCATGCTCCTTAAGCTGACGTGAAGCATAAGAGACTACCCATCCATACTGCATCAAAACTACGTTCAAACCCTGTGTTAGGATGTATACTGAAAGCCTTGCTTTTATATAGACATCTACAATTTGAAAGAGAATCACAAGATCATTGATTGTATGTTTATATTAGTATGTGCATATTGTCTGATACTTTACATTGTAGATAACATGGTGTGTGTTGTCACACAGGAGATCATGTTATCAGTCCCTTGTAAAGTATAAGTAGAGGCTCACAACCGAGAAAAATTTAGACAAACCATCGGGATGGTTGTAGTGTAATTTGGTGTTATTTTATCTTGACCATAGAATTACACTAGTGCACTTTGTGTGTATTGAGCATGACCGACATAGAGGTGATTTAATTTATACTGACTTTATAATTGAATCAGATTTCAGTTTATTAAGGAGTACATGCTCTTAATCCCAATATAATAACGGGCACATGTACTTAATATTTATTTATTTGATTTACCAATGGACGAAATTTATTCTGTTAAATCGATAGGCTAGGTAAGTTAGAAAATAATATTATTTACATGGTGTGTCATTGATTATAAAAGGAAATCATGTCCTAGTGAGTCAGGTTGATGATGTCCCCTTGAAGAGCTCATAAGGTTCATCATGTTAAATTCTGCAGGTGGACTTGGTCCGACATGATGATAAGGTTGAGTGGTACTACTCAAGGAATTAGATGTTGATTAATTAAAATTGTCAGTAATTTAAATTAATCAATGAACATTCGATATCTTAAACACGGAGAGATACTTGTACTCATAATAGGTGGAGCTCATATTTAAATATGGGGGTTAGTGAGGTAGATTAATGAGGATCCTTTAGTGGAATGGATCTTGATTAATGGATCGAGCCTTGATCCATTAGGTGGCCAATACCCAACTCCTCCTCATGGTCTCTATTGTAGCCCTATATATACCCCATGGTATCATGAGACCAAGGCATCCAACACACAACAAACCCTAGGCCTCTCTTTTCTCTCTTCTCTTCCTCGCTCTCTCCTAGGTCAATTATGGCCGGCGGATCTAGGAAGGAATAGGAGGTGGCGCAAGGCTTGGAGAAGGAAGAAACCAACCTTTTCTTCATCTTCTCTACATCCTTTTCCTCCTTTCTTCCCTAGGGTGCACGGCAGCAATTGTAGGAAGAGGAGGCAGCGCCACCTTGCTTCAAGGTGGTCGGCGGTGAGCAAGGGAGAAGGATAGGAGTCGGCGGCTAGGGTTTCAAGGAAGGAGTGGTCTTCTTCTTCCTCTTCTACTTCATCATCTTCCTTTCGATCTTCTTCTTGGTTACCTTGTGGTCAACGTACCTTGGAGCTCTTGGAGTGGCCAGCGGTGCAAGGGAGGTGAAGAAGAGTTGGCCGGCGCAACACCTTGCATGGTGTTAGGGTTTGGCGCATGCAAAGGAGAAGAAGATTGGATCTTTGGTAACTTCGGTTCTTGGTAGATCGTCGCCCACACGACATCCAAGATGGGGAGGGTCATACAATAGAAGATCGTGAGGTAAAAGGGAAGGTATTGTAAGATGTGTATACTAAAAGACATGAATTTCTTTATATGAACATCTTCATTTTGAAAAGAGAATCACAACTACACTAGGTGCCTGTTTATATTAGTACATGCATGAAGTTCAAGTACTCTGTATTGTAGATAACATGGTGTGTGGTGTCACACGGAAGATCATGTTATCAGTTCCTTGCTTAGTATAAATAGAGGCTCACAACCGAGATGGAATTGGACAACCCATCGGGATGATTGTAGTGTAATTAGGTGTGGTTGGTCTTGACCATAGAATTACACTAGTGTGCTTTGAGTACATTGAGCATGACCAAAACCTGAGGTTATCCAATTTGTACTGACTCAATAATTGGATAGGACCTCAAGATTATATTATGGAGTACGATCCCTTAATCCCGATATAATAACGGGCATATATTATTAACTATTATTTCTTTGATTTACCAATGGGCGAGATCTATTCTGTTAGATCGATAAGCCGGGTAAGTTGGGAGATAATATAAATAATATGATGTGTTGTTGATTATTTACGGAATCCGTGTCTTGGTGAGTCGAGTTGATGATGCCCCCTTGATGAGCTCGAAAGGTTCATCATGCTAAACCCTGCAGGTGGATTTGATCTGGCATGATGATAAGGTCGAGTGATACTAGTCAAGGATCCAGAGGTTAATTAATTTTAATTGTCAATAATTTAATTAATTAACGGGGATTTAGTAAAAAAGTGAAACATGTTTAGATTTTTCATGAAAATATATTTTTCTCTGATAGAGTACATCATAAAAAAACATGTTTGCAAAATTTCATGATTTTTTGAATTTTGTGGAATTGTTTATGGATTTCTGAATTTCAGCTCAGAAGCTGAAATGTTCAGACTGATAAGTATCAGTCGACTACCCCTGGGGGCAATCGACTGATCTTTCTGTGGATTTGAAATTTGAAGGCACCAGTCTGTTCGATCGGAGTAAACGATAGAGAGGGGGTGAATATCGTTATAAAATTTTTCAAAAAGTTAAAGAATATACGCACCGGAAAACAACAGAACACACGCTAACACAAGTCAGTTTTACTTGGTTCAGAGACGCGGTCGGCTCCTACTCTAAGGCCCACAGTCCTTGACCATTTACTTTGGGCAATTCTATAATCGCAGTAAGAGTTTTACAAATTAAGTACAGAAGTAGATCAGAAAATTAAACTTGCAACACTTTTTGTTACCGACGCCCGAGGTGGATCGAATTTTGGAGCAGAGGGTCGTCGTCGGCGCTGGAATCTCGAAGTCGGAGTTTGCCGGAGCGTACCGCTTGAACGAAAAGGTTTGGAGCGTTGAGAGCAATTCATGACGAAGCCTTGGGGGTGAACCCCCTTTTATAGCACCCATACGGGCGCCTGTGACGATGGGGGCGCCTAACACGTGGCCTTCCCTGCGCGAACCCTTATCCGCAGGCTCGGTCAGCGCTTATCCATCTCCACTTGGGCGCTTGAGCTGATGGGGGCGCCCGTGACCTCACCGGCGCCGGAACTGCCTTGGTCCAGAGGCTTCACGGCTGTGGTTTGGTGTTTGCCTTTACACTGGGGCGCCTGTATCCATACGGGCACCCGTGTCCATCCGGGCGCCTAGCCCCAGTGAGGCACCTCACTTGCAGAAGACCAGTCCTTCGATCCTACAACTAAGGTTAGTTCCAAAACACAACAAGCAAATGTGTTAGTCATTAGTTACAGTCGTAGCTGTCTTGGTTCTGATTTTAGGTCTCCCAAATGGAACCCTAGGTCGAACCGACGCCTACTGTTCCCTCGACGGGGAACGCGTCCACACCTACTCCTCTCAGGAGAGTTTACCTTTTGCCAACCGGCTCCTCCGGTTGGACTTTTGCCCAATCCACCTGACCAGGTCTTCGTGCCCAACTTCCAGTCAGGTCTTCTTGCCCAACTTCCGGTCAGGTCTTCGGTGCCCAGCTCGTTGCCAGGACTTCTTGCCCAGTCCTCAACCAGGACTTCTTTGCCAGGTCTTCTTGCCCAGTCCTCGACCAGGACTTCTTTGCCTAGTGTACCTAGGACTTTTCCTGCACACTCGGTAAGCATGTTAGATCACATTTACACCTTAACTTCTGAACCCTTTGCCATTATCAAAATCCAGGTTTGACTTAGGTGCTGCCTGCACCAACACAGTCGACTGGTAACTGACGCAGTCGACTGGTGCTTCTGTATTCTGATTTCTGTAAGTTTTCAGAAAAGGAAAGGTGTTCTCATTGATACCAATAGTTAATATTACTTTTGGCAATCCTTTTGATGGTGTCAAAGGGGGAGAATTGGGAGGTTTAAGTTAGGTTTGTAACTTAACTTGTGAAAAATTAAAAATTATGTAGAAGGCATAAGTTAAGGGGAGGATGCATGTTTATGCTTCTTATTATGTCTTTAATTTTCAATTGTTATTATTATACCTAACTTAAATATATTGTCACACATCAAAAATGGAGAGATTGTTGGGGCAATCGACCCAAGTATGATCAAGTAGATCATAGGTTTTGATGTGTGTGTGTCAATGTGATTAAGTTAGTTTGTCATGTTGGTTTGATATGTGTGTTTAAGTCATGCAGGACTTGGTGAATCACACATGAAGTATGCATTCGAGGGACGAGAGCCGAAAGAAGTGGACTCCAAGGGAAAGCCGGGGAAGTAGACTTCAAGGGCATACGCGAAGGATGGCATGGAGGCAAGCTGTGGGCTTGTGTGCGCATCCGAGGGATGAAAGCCAAGGAAGAGAACTTCAAGAGCGAGCCAAGGGAGTGGACTTCAAGGCATACACGAAGGGTGGTCTTCGGTGTGACTTTGAGTGGAAATGTAAGCTGGGCAGTCGACTGCAGGAAAGGTAGTCGACTGCCAGCGCAGAACTGAAACTCACAGAAAAATCAGTCGACTGGTTTAGGCACCAGTCGACTGATTAGTTCGAAAAAATAGCCATTGGGCTAGCCGGTGGCTAGCGACTGGCTGGGCACCAGTCGACTTGCGTCGAGACTGAACTATTTAAGGAACAGTTCTCTCCTCTATTTAAAGGGAGACTTGGGAGCAGAATAGGATTGCGGTTCTTAAGTGTAAGATCTTATTCTAAATGCTCAAAGTCTCATTCTCTTCCTCCAACTTTTATTTTCATCTTGTACAAGAGGAAGGGAAGATCTTGTGAAGGTTTCTCCACCTTGAAGGAGAAGTTCATAGTGGAGCTTGTGTGTGTGGTGTGGATCCTTAGATTAGTCACCTCTTGGAGGTGGATACCAAGTAAATCAGGGAGTTAGCATTGGTTTTTATTATTTATTATTTTTGTCTTGTGTTTTATCTAACATTCTTGTAGACAAAATCGAAAAGTTGTTATTCACTCCTCCCCCCCCCCCCCCCTCCCCTCTAGCTAGACGCTAAGGTCCCAACACTTCTAACATTGCAACAGCAGTTAGCAAACTACTCGATCCCAAAACTAGATTTCTTCACACAAGAATAGAACACCTAAACCTACTATGAACCTCACGGCAAGAAGGATCAAAAGATCAAATCAAAGACCAATTCACGATAGCATAAGGAAGAATCCAAAGAATTCATCTACATCCAATCTGATCACACAATCCATCCTACACAATTTCATCTACAGATTATCCAAACTAAACCTAAACCAAACATGCCTTACCTGAGTTGGTGCCGACGCGAACAGAAGGAACTGAAGAGGGAAGAGGCTTGGCTTCTCCTTCGTGTGCGCTGAGGGAAGAGGCGCTCGACTCTCCTTCGTGTGCGCCGAAGTGGAGGTCGGAGAAGAAAGAGAAAAATATGGAGAAGAACTCGTGTGAAGGGGAATGCACGGCCGCGTCGGTTAGGGTTCCACGCGAGGCAGTGGCGCGGTCCAGGAGTCGGGCGTCGGATCACGGGAAGGAGAAGAACGCCGACGACAGGTCGGCGCGGCGCAGGAAGAAACCGCTCACGCGGTGGTTCGGTGGCGTCGGGGCAGAAATGGGAGAAGAAAAGAAATGGGTTTTTGGGAGGAATTTAGGGTTTTATTATGATTTTTGGTTTTTTGCAAAAAGACCCTCCATGTTTACTTATTTACATACTACTCCCTAATTTTTGAATTTTTCCATTTGAGCCCCTTAACTTTCAATATTTAACGCTTACAGCAAAGTTAAGAATTAAAGGATATACAACCTTAACTCCGGTCCCAATATTAGTTTCAAGTTGGTAAGTCGAACATCAGCAAGAGGTTAAAGAATTTTCTCCTCGATCTTCTTCTCAGCCACAGGTCCCTTCACTACAAACACGAGAAGAATCTGACATATTAGAAAGGTCAGAAAAATGAATGAAGTAATTTTGAGGAAACTAATCATCACTGAAATACTAATGCAGTATTCATTATATCACATAACAGAACAATTGAAATATTTCTCAATGTCAAAGAGTGTGAGCTTTTATGCAATGTGACAAAATTTGAATGGTACCCGGAGAGACGGCGGGCCATTTGTTTGATGAATCAGACATGGATCCAACAAAGCGCGGCGTCCATCCAGATGTAGTCACTTGGTTGTAATCAACAGTGGGGGAAACTTAAATGACCATCTGCCAATTTATTAGAACCAGCACCGTTACCTTTATCATGAGGCAAATATTCTTTCCCATGGCTCAGCTGTATCGTTCCTAAAATATTTGGCTGCAATATAGAGACCCATAATCTGCATTGGACAGTCAACCTGGCCACTGTTTTTAAGATGCTGTCAGTAAGCAATACAAGAATAACAGTCATATCATACAGTTAAATGCAATAATCACGAGCAAATTCAAACATGGTAAATTAGCAAAGGTGGTCCAATTAAATCAGTGAAGTACAAGCAATCGACTAATATGATACCTGTGTGTTTTACTTCACATAAAATACCCTCCCATAATTTTTTAGCTGAAAATGCCTCTATTTTCAATATTGATACGATGGTGCCTCTCAGCTCATTTTAACTGCATAATTCCACTCACATCTCCAGTATACATCTAATCTTTAAACTAGCCATGATCTAGATGTGATGCAAAAGCAAATTATATACAACACATTGTGTGAAGGCATACGGCAAAACCATTTGAGTCAATGTCGGTGAACTATTGGGTGCAGCTGTGCAGTAGAATCACAAATATAGTTCATTAGGCTTTGGAATTAAAACTTATCCAGTGTAAAGCAGTTTTTACTCAACAATATGTCAATTGTAAAGGCTTATGCAAAAAATGGGTCTTTTGACTTTATAATGAAAGGTAAATTGCCCTTTCTTACTTCCTTTAAGTGACTCTACACTAAAGTATCAAACGTATTCATACTGTACATCCTGTAAGACTAAATAAACACGAGATCCTTACACAATGCCTCATTTTATCTGCACATGCCTTGGATATAGCATTGACAGGTTTCTATGGTGAACAAATATTGTGCTAGTATTTCCAACAGTAACCTGTGTTCATTCATGATCAGGATATACACACATCCTTCATCGTTTGAAAGTCAGTCAATTAAATCAGTGGAGTGTATGCTTACCATCCATAACATTGTATACATTATCTGGAAATAAAAGCAGCTAAATTTTGTTGGAATTTCTTGGAATTATCCTAAGTGTGTGCTGCCACAGCCACAAGCATAATTTTTTTTTTCAAATTTTGTCCCAGAATGGGATAAAATCCAAGCAGCCAGCCACAAACAGTCAGAACTCACTGTTAGTAGTCATGATGCCCTCCCTAGAAATAAGCATAAGCAGTAACCATATGTATAGACACAATTTACAAGTCACCTACTACAAATGACACAGAAATTGTAGTCTATTAGGCAAAGGAGTTAACCTTAAAATATTTTTAACTCGCACTTCTAGAACTTCACATTTTAAATCATTTAATCTTTGCTAGACGATTCATTATTTTTGAGAGGCAAATTTCCTTTGAGCAAAAGCTTCTCCTTCCTGCTGACTCTGCTTTCAATTAAACTGATGAAAAATCTATTTGATATAATGTCAAGTGTGCCTCCAGGATTTGAAAGTGGCTTCTTCAATACTGGAGAAGAAACAGTAAAGTGGTGAAAGGATGCAGAACCATCTATAATTGGCTGTTCAACAGTTCCCTTGACCTAGATATAATTATCTCTATTAAGTGGGCTTATTTATATATTGTACATGTAAATACAATCTGAACCCTTTAAAATGATCTAACTTATGTTTATTAACTTTCGGATTATTGGATGTGGGTTTAATGTGTAGAACCCTTTAGCCTAATTATTATCTATGGGTTGATAACGGATTGGATTCCTATATAAAGAGGAGGTCCCCAAGGGTTTAGGGCATCATCTTGACCTAACTTCTTGTTCCCCATTGACAAGAGGTTTTACGACGCTGTCATCCCCTAAGTCCCTTGGAAACCTTTCTCTTGCTTCTGCTTCATATTCTTCCATAGGGATTCAAGCCAACGACGTTAAGATATGACTCTTCAATCAGGTTCCTTGTATTTTATTTATGCTTTATGTTATTATGTTATATCTTCGATGAAACTAGATCATGTCTTATGTTTTTCTCTGTTCGAGCTCTTATTTCATTCCTATAATTCACGTGGATAGGAGAAAACTCGATTTCTATCAATTGGTATCAAAGTCAAGGTCGTTTCATCAACTTTATGACAATAAAGGTATCATCTTTCATCGGTTTGATAATTTTTATTGCTAGATTAAGCTTTCCTAACATAAAATATTTTTCCAACGATAGATATAGAAAGAAAAATCTAAGATAACATATTTATGTTTTTCATGAAGAACATGATAAAACACGAAGAACAGCTACTACCGCTGTTTCAAAACCACGTTTTCTTCTTTTGGTATGGAAATTAGGGCATGCATATCATTTTTTTAAAAAAAACGTGCTATTTTAAAACAAAACAATCTGCCTACTATTATTATTATTATTATTATTATTATTATTATTATTATTTTGTTTTGTTTGTTTCTCAGGATTCTATTAAACAAACAAATAAAAAAGACATGTTTTTTGTTTTTATTATGATATGCATGTCTTGTAATTAGGATTTTATTAAACTTAGATGCTTAATCCTTATTATTTTCCAAATTGTGCCGGATTTTAGCAGCCATGAATATGATCTGGGAACTTTTCTTAATCTTTTATCCCTCAATTTTCCATTGGGAAAATAATTAAGAATCACAAGTGATTGAGGGTTGTCCTTTATATAGTCAGACAACTTAAAATTTTCTTGAGTTTATTTTCACAACGTGCTACTAAGTTGAACTATTATGTCGGCCCAAAGGAAGGCACCTTAGATAGATTTAGTGCATTTTATGTTGATAGATATATATCTATGCTAAGAGAAATCGAACCAAAGGAAGGTTACTTTTATGCCAGATATATGTTCAAGGTAACTTATAACTGTTGAACAAAATTTATTTTTATTCTGATCATGCATAAAATATGGTGGCCCAGAGGAAGACATATTGCATGGTAGATTAAAGTTGTTGTAAGCTATGAACCAATATAACTCATATAAAGTTTCATATTATGCGCACAATGGGTCGCCCTAAAGGAAGACACATTCTGTGGCTAATTAAAGTTTGAGCTATATCAATAGTACCGCTAATAAATTATATTTTAGTCTATATATTAAAAATATAATGTTGTATTTGGCATCTCATAAGGAGTCCATTCATATGCATTTAAATTTTATTTTATTTGCATAATCTTATTATATATTTATATGTTCTTGGCTTTAGTTCAATCGTGAGCTTAAATAAATTTCTCTCTTTAATTTCAGTGCAATTTGTTACTGCCAGTATTAATAACATCCTAACATTAACTGGTTCAAATTTTGCTGAATGAAAAGAATGCGTGATCGTAATCTTAGACTGCATGGACTTAGACTATGTATTAAGGAACAATCACCCTGCACCTCTAACTAGTGATAGCACTATAGAGCAGAGGGCTTATTAAATATCGAAAATATGAGGGGCCTAAATGCTTAAAATCTTAAAATTAAGGGCATATTTTACATTAGCTGAATATGGAGGGTATTTTTGCAATTTTAACCTAAACATATAAACTTATGTTTTTTTCTTTTTCTAGCATTTCCGTCGAAAACTCTCCTTTTTCACTTGACAGTTCCGCCGCAACCTTCCCCTCTCTCTCGAGTTCATGATTTCTTCCTCCCGATCGTCTGTGTCGCAACCCTACTTCTCCTCCTCCTCACGCGCGCAAGCCGACTCCTCTTCTCCTCTTTGCATGCCCTCGCAAACCACTCCTCTCTTCAATTTGCCAATTGCCCGACGCTGAACCCTTTTCTTACAGTTCCGTTCCTTGCGTGGGCAAGTAGGCCCCGCAACCTTTTGCTCCACGCGCGATCGAAGCCACCACCGAGGTAAGGATGAATTCCGGTGTTGAGGATATGTTGATTCCATTTTTTCCATGAACTTCACTTTTTCGGAAATTAGATTTGGTGTTAAATCCTATAATCCCACCTGTGCCACGAGTCTTGTTCTTGGTTGGGTGGATAATGGGAATTAGGCTTTATGTTCTGATTAGGTGATCTTGAATTTAGATATGTGTAGCCCTTTCTTTGTTGTTGGGTGACTTGCTACATGGAGGTTTTATTCTTGCAGAGGTTGTTGGGTTTGATCATATTAGGATACTAGCGGATCACTACATCATATTTCTATCATAGTTGGTTTTGTTCTATTTGGAGTTTGGGTGTGGAAGAACCTTGTGTGCATGAGACACCCCATGCCGTAAGCTTTTGCTGGGGGAACATTTCTATTTATGGCATGTTGCATTGTGTAAATTAGTGATTTAAAGGGGCTGTTGTAGTGACCCGAATGATGGGTTTTTGGAGTTGGTTGGATTTTTAGTTTTGATTTGGATCGTGTGTGTGTGTCATGTGCCACTTGGGGGATTTATTTTGGAATTTAACCTAATGACCTAAATTTTGTTAACTACGTTTAGAAGAAATCAACTGTGGTTTAAGATTTAATTAAACGGATATTGTAATTAGAATTTATTCTGAAAGGAGTCATCGACAATGGCCAGTCACCGAGGCTTTTACCCACGAGGAAGTTGCTGCGCCGGGGAGGAACTTGTGTTCCTATGAAGTTAACACGAGCATTAGGGGACATACCGGCAGAAGTCCGACGGAGTCCACTCCGACGCTCAAGTCAGTATCTGCCTGGAAGGAAAGGTTGCGAAAAAGTAAAGGAGAGGTTTAGAGTTGAGAGTCCGTAACCCCTTACCGGAGGGGTTGGACTACCTTTTATACCGATAGCGACAGACTAGACGTGCCCCTTGGCCGGTGCCACATCTACCGTACTTAAGTCACGTCCTCCCCCCCCCCCCCCCCTCATTCGATGATCATGGGATATCCTTTGGAAAAGGTCTGCGCCGTTATCGTCTGCGACCTGTTGTGAGATTCAGGGATCATGAAGACCTTTTCTGACGGAGGGTGCTTATCCGTACCTCGAGGGGGGTCAGTATCTGAGGTTGGTTATTGTGGGGACTCCGCCCCCCGAGGAGAGCTCGGGGTTTTCACCTGCCACAGCTCCCGAGGGGTTCTCGGGGCCTAACCTCTCGGGGAGCTCCCGAGAGGGATCTCCCTCTGCCCTTCCTGGGCGCGCCGCCCTCGGGGATTCTCGAGACCCGGGAACGAGTGTTGTCTCAAGCTACTGCTGTTGTGTCGGGCAGCTTCTTCATCCTTCATCCTGGCCAGGGATCATTCAACCCTATCACAAGTCCCCCCTTCAAGTCTAATCGAAGGAAGTGTGGCTGACTGATCGGACTAGTACAAAGATGAAGAAGTTGCGTTCTTACAGGCCTCCGCCTTTTAGCCCTCAGCGGTCATGAGGGGATTTTGGATCGCATCATCCTCGACCGGTGTTCCTAAAGATCCCCTTTTGTGTCTTCTTCCTTTTCCAAGAAGGTTGTTCCGATTCTCGAAGGCTTATAAGGATGCCTATCTCCACATTATAGAGGCGCATGGTTTCTTTTCGAGGGCAACCGGGCGCCCGCGCGAATGCCTTACTGCCACGTGTTCTAATGGCCCTCTTCACGAGTCCTTATGGCCTCGTGTCGATATGGCTGGCCCGCGACAATCGATTGCCTGGGCGAGGCGGTTTCTTGTTTTCCACGTGTTACCTCTCCGTTGTGCCCTGGCAGGTAACCAGGGTATAAGAGAGGAAAATGGCGGATGTTAGCCTCCACTTCCAATTCAGCGACTAGGCGTACTTCATCTTCCTCCCTTGCAAAGCTTCTGCTGCGCGTGAGTAGTTTGTCTTCTTCTTGTCTTTTCTCTTGTCTTCTTCCTTAGGGATTATAGAAAACTACCGCGCGGAGTGGTATGAGTCCCTTTCCTCGAGAGTGAGACCTGAAGCCTTACAGGCGGCCACCAAGGTCTATGGCGTCCCTGTTGGTGCAGGAAGCACCATATCGAACCTTGTTTTGATATTGGCAAAGGATTCAAAGTTAAGTTTATTTGTGATCTAATAAAGTTACTCAAGTGTGCAGGAAAAGTCCTAGCGAAGGGCTGCTAGGCACCTGGCGAAGGGCTGCCAGGAAACAAAGTCCTAGCGAAGGGCTGCTAGGCACCTGGCGAAGGGTTGCCAGGAAACAAAGTCCTAGCGAAGGGCTGCTAGGCACCTGGCGAAGGAATGCCAGGATACAAAGCCCTAGCGAAGGACAGCTAGGCACTGGGCGAAGGACAGCTTGGTATCCAAGACCTGGCGAAGGACCGCTAGGCAAAAGTCCAACCGGAGGAGCCGGTTGGCATCAGGTAAATTCTCCCGAGAGGAGTAGGTGAGGACGCGTTCCCCGTCGAGGGAATAGTAGGCGTCGGTTCGACCTAGGGCTCCATTTTGGAGACCAAAGTCAGAACCAAGACAGCTAAGGCTGTATAAAACTAACAACTTACTGCTTTATGTTGTTTTCGGACTAACCCTGGATGCAGGACCAAAGGAACGAGTGTCTGCAGCTCAGAGAGCCTCAAAGGAGTGAGGCAGCAGCTGAGTAGGGCGCCCTGAGTGTCCCGGGCGCCCCCAAGGTGAATACAAAACAAATGAAGCAAAAGGAGCTTCGGCTGAATACTGGCCGGGGCGCCCTCAGCAGCCAGGGCACCCTCAGTAGCCAGGGCGCCCCGAACGCCCAGGGCGCCCCCAGCCACCAGGGCGCCCCGCGCTTGAAGCCAGCGAAGAGGATAACATTATCCAACCGAGACTTCCGCATAACAGGTCAGCCAAGGCGCCCTCAGCTTCCCGGGCGCCCCCGTCAAGGACTTATCCCGATTTTGGAGGGATAACTCGCTGATCGCGAAGTGAGCGGATCACAGGCCACGTGGAGGGCGCCCCCGTGCTCTAAGGCGCCCTCAGAACCCTATAAAAGGCCCTCGACCCCTCAAGCCTGAACACAACTTCTTCCAACGCTGTTACGTTCTTCTGCTCCTGCGCTTCGCCCCAGAAACCTTCCAACTCGACACGAAAGCGCCGACGACGTCCCTCTGCTCCGAGAAACATCCGATATCGGACGTCGGTAACAAAGAACTGATTTTTCATTTCTGTTATACTATTACTGTACTACAATTGTAAATTTTTGTAAGAATCTTTGCGCGATTATAGAATTGCCCTCAGTAAACGGTCAACGACCGTGGGCCTTGGAGTAGGAGTCGACCCAGGCTCCGAACCAAGTAAAATCCCTGTGTTTGCGATTGTTCTTATTCCGCTGCATACTTACTCTAATTCACTTCCAAAAATTTTTCACGATATTCACCCCCCTCTATCGTGTATCTCGATCCAACAAGTGGTATCAGAGCGGGGTAGTTCAAACTTGGTGCAACCACCAGTTTGAAAGTTTTTCGGATTTACAAAATTTTTAATCTTATTTCTTTTCTTTCTAGTTAATCAACACCACTCGATCTTTTTCGCCTTTTATTTTAAAATAAAAAATATCTGTAGATGGATTTAAAATATCCTAGATGGATTTAAAATATCCTTACGCCTTTTTCAATTTTGAATTCTTATTTTTTCACCATAAGTTAGAATTGTTAAAACGATCAACTTTTAAAAATTTGTCATAAATTTTTTTATTATTATTTTAATATTTTTTTCCCGAAATTCGTGCTACCCTAATTCGAGCAAAGTCTTTTTTGACATTGACTTCTTACTTTTTCATCATTAATCAGAAGTAATAAAATCAACATTTTCAAAAATTTGTCATAATTTTTTTATTATTATTTTACCTCAAAATTCGTGCAATATTTTTGTTGGGCTATATCTTTTCTCTCCCACACTACTAATCCAAGACCAAGTCTTGGTATATTTTTTTTGTTATTTTGTTTGTGTGCAAGGTTTATATTAAATGGTCAACCAAGAGTGGAACAGTGCACGTCCACCGCTATTCTCCGGCGAGAACTTCACGTTTTGGAGATGTCAAATGGAGTCCCTTCTGAAGGCCCACATGGACTTATGGCAGATCATCCAAACGGGATTCTCATTTCCCGTAGAAGATGAGTAATCAATCGAGTGGGACAAACTGGATGAACACACCCTCAACCAAATCGAGACCGATGCAAGGGCAACTGCAATTCTACAATGTGGCCTAACCAAAGAGCAACTCGAGCTAGTAGGTCCATGCAGATGTGCTAGAGAAATCTGGGAAAAACTGATTGACCTTCATCAAGAGATCTCAGATGAAGAAGAAGATCAGGTAAGTTATCTTGCCCTTTCGGTCCAAGCACAAACAGCCGAGTCAGAGTCTGAACCCGAAGTCGAACCAGAATCAAACGACGAATTGACTGAGACGGTAACCGATTTTGAATTCTTTTCAAAATTAGAATTAAATAATCAAACAGATACTGTAATGGTCGAGGAAGGTGTAAATTCTTTTGTAGGGAAAAATCCTAAAGAACCACCAAAGAAGGAGCTTCAACTAGTACCCGAGTCTGACTCAGACACAGAATCAGAAGATGAGCCTAAATCCGAGGCGGCAAGAATCAAGGGGGAGATTCCCAATAAAGAACCAAATGGTAAAAGTGTAAATTCAGATTTTAAAAATCATGTAATTTGTTACACATGCAGGGAGAGAGGGCACTACCAAAGTGAGTGTCCTACTCGTAAGATTCAAACAACACCACCGATGGCAACAAAGGAACCAGTTCCAAAAGCACGAAGGGACAAAAGTCGCATCCAATGCTTCAAGTGCCAGGAGTTCGGGCATTACCAACGTGAATGCACAGATAAAAGAGCTACCAAGAATGCCGGACAAACAATCGACAAAGGTAAATTTACAGTATTTGAAAATCCGTTATTTACCTTGAATAATGTGATTGATTCATGTAAATTAATTAAGGCAAATTTTAGAAAATTGAAACAAGAAAATGAAACCCTAAAACATAAGGTCAATATGTTAGAAAATTTAATTCATAATCTTGCGGATTTCAAAAATCCAAAGTATTACTCCAATTGTGACCTCACTTAGATAATTGTTTGCTTTAATTGTGTGTTTCTTTTATTTTTAGTATTGTTTTTTTTTTGCTTAGAATTAGGACTGGTTAGTTTAAGGACTGAACCAACTTAACTGAAATTTAAACAACATAGTATTGGGTGGAGGTGAGATGATAGTACGTTAGGGAAGTCTCTTCTAATAAGGTCAAGTATACTCTACTTGATCTGTTTAGACTGGTGAAACTAGCCAAAGCTACCGATCCAAGACCCAAACTAGTTAGATCAGAATTTACCAAAAAGTAATTTTGAAAATGAAATTTCACTAAAAGGCTTTGTCTAGGAAAGGGTTGATGATCCAATAAGGCTACAGCCAAAGAAGGCCTTGTGCCTCGCCAAGACCTGGAAGCCAATTTTTGAAATTCAAATTCAATTTACTCTTTGTTAAATTCGAATCTAACACAAATTTTCAGTTAATTTTAGATTCAAATATATCTTTTCAAAATAAATTTAAATTAGGTTTAAAAATTAATTTAACTTTTCAAAATTAATCATGACCTTTTCAAAATAAATCTTTCTATTAAAATATGCATCTCACAAAACAGTTAAGGATATCCTGTTTTGTTACTTAGAAATGGGTGAGATGCTTAGGACCTAAAAGTTGAGTCCAACCCAACCAAATTAATTCAATTAAATCAAAATCAAATCTTAATTAAATCAATTAAATTCAATTAAATCTTAATTAAGTCAATTAAATTCAATTAAATCTTTATTAAGTTAATTAAATTTAATTAAATCTTAATTAAATCAATTAAATTCAATTAAATCTTAATAAATTAAATTTAACTCAATCATAATTCAAATTTAATTCATCTGACTTTTAAAATTCAAATTTAAAACAACCTTTAAAATTCAAATTTAATTCAACCAAACAACTTTCAAAATTAAAATTTAATTCAACTAAACAAACTTAACCCTCTAAATTTTAATTTTCTCAAAAATCAAATTTAACTTTTTAACTAAGAGTTAATGTTTCAAATCATTGTAATTAAAATCAAGTCTCTTTTGTTCACTAACTTGAAATTTATTTCATAACATTTATTTCTTTCCTTTACCATTATACAAATATTTCTTTCAGACATTCAGTTTATTCTTGTATGGCAAAAAGTCACCTTGGGATTACTTAGGATTTTTTTTTTGTCTACAGTTCGGGCTTAGATATTTATATTTTTTTTGGGACTTAAAAAAAAATTTCTATTTTTTTAAATCATTTCCCCTTTTCAGTTTTCTATATTCATTTTCTCAAATAGGAGAATGAAATTATGTTTCAAATCATTAAAACAAAATTTTTTAAACTTAGTTCTCTTCTCTTTTTGTTTGAATCAAACCCTAAGACTAAGAGGAGGATTAACTTGTGGTCAACAAGCCTCCTAGGACTGTGTCAGGTTTAGGGAGAGTTCAAATTAAAAGAAGAAGTTTAAAAATACTATGTTTTCAAACTATCACTCATGTTTTTCGAAAACTATGCTATCATATGTCTTTCAAACAATCATTTTTTTCAAAATGTTAATACTTCAAAATTCATTTTAAGAATTGTGCTTTTGATTTTGACAAACCCTAAAGACACAGAGTAAGGTCCACTTCATGACCTACAAGGACTCCGAGGATGTGTCAAATTTAGGGGGAGTCTAAACCAAAAGAAATTATATTCTTTTGATCTGAACTGAACCCTAAGAACTCAGAGGAAGAATACTTGTGGTCAACAAGCTTCCAAGGACTATGTCAAGTTTAGGGGGAGGTAAATTAAAAGAACTATTGAGCATTTCAAAATAAGTTGTGTTAATACACAAGTTTTCAAAGTTCTTTTGAAAATACAACTAATTTGCCTTTAAAAATACCAATATTCTATTTCTCAAAATATTTTTGAGGCTTAGTAAATCTTTTTGAAATACTTTTTGAAATTTTCTTGAGTTTGGAGAAATTTCCAGGACACTTAGGAAAATGTCCTTGTAGTCAACAAGGTTTCCTAGGATTGTGTCAGACTGGAAAAAGAAACCTAGTCAAGTAAAATATTATGTTTTCAAAATGCATAATACTTTTCAAAAATTATTTATATTTTTCAAAGTCTAATAGTTTTCAAAAACAGTACTTAGACTTTCCAAAAAGGCTCAATCTGTTTTTTTAAAGTACTTGCATATTTTTCAAAAATTACATAATATCTTTCAAAAGTACTTCTATTTTTCAAAATAATGTTTTCAAAAGTACTAATACTCTTCTAAGGCAATAGTATTCTAAGTACGTGAATTTTCTAAAGATTTGCCTATAAACACAAAATATTTTTTTAAAATTGCACAATACCTTTCAAAGTGGAGCTTTGTTGGTGCAATTTAAGCTTTTTGCTAGGCTTTCAAGAGTTATACTAAGTATTTTTATGTTTTCAAAACTCATAGGCTCTGATACATAATTTTTTCTTAAGACTTCTTTCAAAATATATTTCTTTATTAATAAACAGCTAAGGAGAGAAAAAGCTCAAACTGTTCAAAATCAAAATGTTTTTCAAAAGCTTTCTCTTATTCAAAAAGCAAAAGTTGAATTTCTAAGTATGCTTTCAAAAATTTCTAAAGAGCATCTTTTTGCAAATATTTCTAAGTAGATTTTTCCTTAATAAACAAAATTTGCCTGAGCAAATATTTTTAAAAAAAAATTTTTTGCAAATGTTTGTTTTAGTGAAAAACTTGTCTAGAAATTTTTTATACACAAAGTATTTCCAAGCAAAGTTTTCTCCCAATTCTCAAAGTTGAACCATTTGTTAGGGAAATTTGGCTTCAAAATTTTGCCTAAGTAAAATTCTTTCTGCAAAGCCAAGTAAAAGTTGTTTAACAAAATGTAGGTTTGCAAATTTTTTTAATTTTTACCTTGTTCACCCATGTTTGTTTTTGATATATGTCAAAGGGGGAGGAAAGGTCAAAGTTAAGTGTTAAGTTAAGTATTTTATAACACAATGATTCAGGGGGAGTATGAGAAATTTTTTTTCTGTTCAAATTACATTGTGGTTTTAGACTGTTCAGAATTGCTATGTTTTATTGATCTTAACCTTCTTGCTTAAACTGTTGTAATTTTTACTTAACTTTGAATCGTGTTGCCATAAATCAAAAAGGGGGAGATTGTTGGTGCAGGAAGCACCATATCGAACCTTGTTTTGATATTGGCAAAGGATTCAAAGTTAAGTTTATTTGTGATCTAATAAAGTTACTCAAGTGTGCAGGAAAAGTCCTAGCGAAGGGCTGCTAGGCACCTGGCGAAGGGCTGCCAAGAAACAAAGTCCTAGCGAAGGGCTGCTAGGCACCTGGCGAAGGGCTTCCAGGAAACAAAGTCATAGCGAAGGGCTGCTAGGCACCTGGCGAAGGAATGTCAGGATACAAAGCCCTAGCGAAGGACAGCTAGGCACCGGGCGAAGGACAGCTTGGTATCCAAGACCTGGCGAAGGACCGCTAGGCAAAAGTCCAACCGGAGGAGCCGGTTGGCATCAGGTAAATTCTCCCGAGAGGAGTAGGTGAGGACGCGTTCCCCGTCGAGGGAATAGTAGGCGTCGGTTCGACCTAGGGCTCCATTTTGGAGACCAAAGTCAGAACCAAGACAGCTAAGGCTGTATAAAACTAACAACTTACTGCTTTATGTTGTTTTCGGACTAACCCTGGATGCAGGACCAAAGGAACGAGTGTCTGCAGCTCAGAGAGCCTCAAAGGAGTGAGGCAGCAGCTGAGTAGGGCGCCCTGAGTGTCCCGGGCGCCCCCAAGGTGAACACAAAACAAATGAAGCAAAAGGAGCTTCGGCTGAATACTGGCCGGGGCGCCCTCAGCAGCCAGGGCGCCCCGAACGCCCAGGGCGCCCCCAGCTACCAGGGCGCCCCGCGCTTGAAGCCAGCGAAGAGGATAACATTATCCAGCCGAGACTTCCGCAGAACGCGTCAGCCAGGGTGCCCTCAGCTTCCCGGGCCCGATTTTGAAGGGATAACTCGCTGACCGCGAAGTGAGTGGATCACAGGCCACGTGGAGGGCGCCCCCGTGCTCTAAGGCGCCCTCAGAACCCTATAAAAGGCCCTCGACCCCTCAAGCCTGAACATAACTTCTTCCAACACTGTTACGTTCTTCTGCTCCTGCGCTTCGCCCCAGAAACCTTCCAACTCGACACGAAAGCGCCGACGACGTCCCTCTGCTCCGAGAAACATCCGATATCGGACGTCGGTAACGAAGAACTGATTTTTCATTTCTGTTATACTATTACTGTACTACAATTGTAAACTTTTGTAAGAATCTTTGCGCGATTATAGAATTGCCCTCAGTAAATGGTCAACGACCGTGGGCCTTGGAGTAGGAGTCGACCCAGTCTCCGAACCAAGTAAAATCCCTGTGTTTGCGATTGTTCTTATTCCGTTGCATACTTACTCTAATTCACTTCCGAAAATTTTTCACGATATTCATCCCCCTCTATCGTGTATCTTGATCGGCGTCCCGACCGAGATGGCCATGATCATCCCAAATGTGGGCCAGACGCCTGTGGAACCCCCTACGAGCATGCTGACCTTTTTCTTAGGGCAGATGGAGTTAGGGCTCCATTTCCCTATTCCTCCTTTTTTCACGAACATAGCTTCTTATTTTGATATCCCCCTTCACCAGATGGCTCCCGATGCCTTCACCCAGATGGGGGGAGCGTATATCATTTTTAAGCTTTTCGATCTTCCTCTGACCCCGCATCTCTTCTATTCTTTCTTCGTCCCGTTAGGGTCGAGAGAGGTCTTTAGTTTCGCGGCCCGTCTAGGCCATAGGTTTTTAGGAGGGTTTCCTTCCTCGCATAAGGGGTGGAAGGAGAAATTCTTCTTCATCGGACTGCCGTCATTACCTTTCAGTCCTCTATGTTGGATAGCAGATTTGCCGACTCCTCCTCTCCTAGAGAGCTTTCTTCGCAACCCAGTGTACCAGCATGCTAGAGAGGTACTTTCTGGTATGGAGTTCAGTGGTCTAGGCCTGTTGCAGAGTGAAGAGCTTATGTATCGGGCGGGCCTTAGCCCTAAAGTAACGCGGATCAACTCTACCCTAGGTATGTTCACCTTGTTCTCCCATGCACATTGGTTCTGACTGATGTTCTCTCTGTTTGGCTTCTACAGAGGAAGTCATGTTCACCAAGGCGATGAGCCGGCTCATCAAGTGGGAGGAGCCTAACAAGGAGGCACTGAACCCTCCTCTGGTCACTCCCGACGCTCCACTGGCTCCCGCAGAGTCCCTTGAGGGGACTGCTGTCTCGCCCCGTGGGGTCGCCTCACCCGAGAGGGTCGAGGTTACTGTTACATCCCCTCCGGCTGGGGCCCAAGGGTCTCCGGTTCAACAACCTGATCAAGCAGTGGATCCTCCCTCCGAGGGTGGCTCCTCCCCGAGAGGAGTCCGCCCTAAAAGGGTGGACGAGGAGTCTACCCCTTCAGATGCCCCTCCGGCTGCCCAGTCCTTCGGTCGGCAGAAGCGGCGATTCCCTAAGGGCTTAGGCCCTTCATGGAAAAAGTGACGTTCGGCACGTCCTTCTCCTCTCCCCTCGGTACCAGAGGAAGCGACTCTACCAGCCGAGGCAATAGCTTCTCCCTATACTCCTCCGGCCTCCTATCCAGAAGCAGTCGTCCCGGTGCCTCCTACCAGCTTCCTCGATCCAGCCACCTCCCCCACGGGTAAGAAGACATTGTGCACTCAATATCGGATGAAAAGGGAGAGGTTGGATGCAGCGTTGGAGGCCTCCTTGCGATCCTCCCCTCCGGTGCACTTAAGGGAAACCCCGACTGAGGGGGTTTTACCGGAGGAGACTTCTAGTTCTGAAGGGGATGACTCCAGCCCCTCCATCGTGCCACCGGAAGCTCCAGCCGTCCAACGACTTCCCCCTCGCCCAAGTTCACCGCTGCCGGAGGGGCGAGGCGACACACCCAGTATTTTGGAAAGGGTAGTCGTGCGAGCCTCGGCTGGACCGTTAGCCGGTCATCGAGAGACACTCCTGAAGGTGCGAGTTATTATTGCATCGGCTACTTTCTTGCCCGCCTGTTAACCTTTCGGTGCGATGACATGCAGCTGAGGATTGCGTAATAGTTGGCCGGGGCCTGTATTCCGGGCCCTAAGTGGAGGCCTTACTCCATCGAGCCTTGCGAGCGGAAGCGGTAGCTGTTTATGAACATCAGTCAGGAGTGAGGCAGGCAGGCGTCAGTAGAGCTCTTCTTGAAGAAGTCGAGCGCCTGCGGAAGCTCCTGCAGGACCAGGAGCAGGTTCTTCAAAATTCCCGGCATAGAGAATGTTGGCATCCAAGAAGGTCGTGTCGGTCGTCGAGGACCTTCTCCGAGTGACGCGGGAGAGAGATCAACTCCAGGCGAGAGAGAAGTAGTTATCAGCCCAAATGGAGTCTGGCCTTCTAATGGTCACTGACCGAGCCTCTGTCCTGGAGGATCATCTGATCCAAGCTCGATCGGACGAGCAGGCCACCTCAGAGAAGCTCAGGGAGGCTCTGTCCGATCAATCGGAGATGGCTGCTGAGTTGGCCTGGCTAAGGCATTCTTACGAAGCTGCCGAGGCCGAGCTCCTGACCCTTAGGGCAGCCAAAGCTTCTGACTCGAAGGAGGTTGACTGGGCTTCAAAGCGAGATTCCTGGAGTCAGAGGAATTCCGCGCCATTATAGCCGGCCAGGTGATGGCGCGCTTACAGCAGGGCTTCCATGGGGTCATCGATAAGCTGAAGAAGGAGCAGCTCCTGCTTTCTGACGCTGACCCGAGATTGTAGAGGCCCTCCAAACTAGGCAAAGGTCTTTCCCCGAGGCCCCGAGCGGCCTAATTGTTGCCCGGGAGACAAGTCCGGTTGTACTGACTTTGACTGAGTGTAATCATTTTCCCTGCTCCTTGTGTGTGTGCTCTTGCGAGATGCGCCTTTTGCCTTTATGTATGTACTCAACCAGTCGTAGATTGTCTTCGAGGTTGATTCTGGTGTTTGATAATTCTTTAAGTCAGATCTTCGTACCCTACATTTATGTCTGCGACGGGTTCTCGCCAGTCCTTCCTGCTGAAACGTGTGGACGGTTTCCGAACCGTCCCCTCCGTATTATTCGCAATCTCACTTATTAGACTCATTAAGAGTCGCGGGTTCCTAGGCGCAACATGGGCGTGCTAGTCGAAACGACGTTTTGGCAACCGGTGGCGTGATTGCCTCCTCCCTACATTAATTGCTTGGATAGGCAGTCATCCCTATAAATAGAGAGACACAAACAGACGTTCTGAATAAATTGTAAATCTTACCCAGACCAGAAGGATCCAAGACCACAGTCGGACCGAGACCTCCTGAGTCTTATATCATTCTTCAGCAGCTACTTCTCCAGCCCCCATGGGTTCTTCCGAGATTCTGACCTGACCTCTCCGCTGTAGCACCGACGAGACACTAGTTGATCCCCTCGGACTTCCACCACCCGATCACCCACCGGGAACTTGATCTTCTGGTGGTAAACTGAGACCACCGCCTGGAAAGTGCTGAGCGCTGGGCGGCCAAGGATGGCATTGTAGGAGGAGGACGCGTCGACGATTAAGAAAGGAGTCCTCCAAGTTCTCTCGAGCCTGTCGCTACCCAATGAGAGTGACAAGGTGATTTGCCCCAACGGCTGTACTCGATACCCCGTGAAGCCAAATAGTGGGGTCGAGACGGGGAGTAGTTCCTCCTCGTCTATCTGCATCTGCTCCCAAGCCGCCCTATACAGAATGTTCACGGAACTCCCCGTGTCTACGAAGATTCACTTCACCTCGTAATTGGCAATGCGGGCCACGATCACTATAGCGTCCTCATGAGGAGCTTCCACTTCTTCAAGGTCGGATGGCCCGAACGAGATTGTAGGGCCCGACACCTGGCTTCGGCTAGTCCTGATTGAATAGTTTTCCAACCGCCGGGTGTAAGACTTCCGGACCCGGTTAGAGTCACCTCCAGTAGGTCCTCCGGAGATGACCCCTACATGGCCTGAGGGAGGACCCCGCATAGAGGTTTTGCCTTTTTGGGGATCCCTTTCTAAGGAGAGGGATCTTCGGAGTGCAGGCCCCCGACTCCTACCTCTCGATCGCGATCGGGACCGAGGTCGGACCTCGTTCCCCCCGGCGGGCCATCGCCGAGGGAAAAAGCTTCACCTTGGCGACCTTCGGTAATACCCCGACTTGTTCCATTTTCTTCGAGGTTTGATATCTGCTTCCTCACTGAACTTCTTTTTCAAGGCATGACACTCCTCCGTGGAATGAGTCGAGCTACCATGATAACTGCAGTACTTCGGCAATGACTCCGGCTACTCGGTGTCTACCGTCTCCACCTGCCGATGCCTGCCGGTCCATTGGTTCGTCCCGGGCGGAAGGTCTTTTCCCCGCACAGGAGCCGAGGGCTCCCTTCTATCCGACCGGTGGGCTACCGGAGGAGGTGCTCCGACCGGATCCTTGCGCCGGGCGTACTGTACTTCTTCTAAATTGACATGCTTGACAGAGCGTCCCAACAAATCGTCGAAACTAGCGGGGGGCTTCCTCACCAAGGACCGAAAGAAGCCCCCTTCAGCGAGCCCTTGGGTGCAAGCACTGACTAGTATCTCCGATGTCGCGCTAGGCACATCCTGCGCCACCCGGTTGAACCTCTGTATGTATTCCTTGAGCGGTTCCTTAGGCTTCTGGTTGAGAGCGAACAGGTTAAATGTCGTCTTCTGGTAGCGAAGGTTGCTCACGAAATGGTGGAGGAAGGCTGTCTTGAACTCCGCAAAGGAGTTGATGGAACCTTGGGGCAACCTCTGAAACCACCATTGAGCTGCTCCAGACAAAGTGTTCAAGAACACCCGACACTTCACCCCGTCGGTATACTAGTGTAGGAGTGCCGCATTCTCGAATTTACAGACGTGATCCTCCGGATCCGTCTTCCCATAATACTCAGGGATCCTAGGCCCGCGAAACTGCTTTGGCATGGGGTCCTCGACAATCTCGGACGAGAAAGGGGTAGAGGGAGCCTTATGGAAGGTCATGGGTCCATCTCTCTTCCCCGGTCCCCCTTCGTGCCTCTGAGCGCTGGAGGCTACCGAGTGGGCCTTCTCCATGTCTCCAGGGGATTCTCGTTGAGGGCCCTGGCATGTCTCCAGGGGATCTTCGGGAATGCGAGGCAGAGACTCTGGGGATCTCCTCCCTCGCCAGACCCCCTGGTTGCGGGGCAGCCTGTTCGACTTAGTGTTGCTCCAAAACTTCCTTAATGGCGTTAGCCACTAGGTGATCAAGTTCCTCTCTTGTGAGGGTAAGGGGTTATCCCTCCGATCCTGCCATCGGTGCTCATTCAGGTGCTTTGCTAGTTTCCCACAGACGGCGTCAAATTTGTTCCGGAAGGAGTCGTCGACGATGGCCAATCACCGAGGCTTTTACCCGCAAGGAAGTTGCTGCGCCGGGGAGGAACTTGGGGTCCTACGAAGTTAACACAAGCGTTAGGGGACACGCCGACAGGGGTCCGGCGGAGTCCACTCCGACGCTCAAGTCAATATCTGCCTGGAAGGAGAGGTTGTGAAAAAGTAAAGGAGAAGTTTAGAGTTGAGAGTGCGTAACCCCCTTACCGGAGGGGTTGGACTACCTTTTATACTGATGGCGACAGACTAGACGTGTCCCTTGGCCGGTGTCGCATCTACCGTACTTAAGCCACATCCTCCCCCCTCGTTCGGTGATCATGGGATATCCTTTGGAAAAGGTCCGCGCCATTATCGTCTGTGACCTGTTGCGAGATTCAGGGATCATGAAGACATTTTCTGATAGGGGGTGCTTATCCGTACCTCGAGGGGGTCAGTATCTGAGGTTGGTTATTGTGGGGACTTCGCCCCCCGAGGAGAGCTCGGGATTTTCACCTGCCACAGCTCCCGAGGGGTTCTCGGGGCCTAACCTCCCGGGGAGCTCCCGACAGGGATCTCCCTCTGCCCTTCCCGGGCGCGTCGCCCTCGAGGATTCCCTGGACCCGGGAAGGAGGGTTGTCTCAAACTACTGCTGGTGTGTCGGGCAGCTTCTTCATCCTTAGTCCTGGCCAGGGCTCATTCAACCCTATCAAGATTTATTCTAATTTTCATTTATCTATAATTTAGCTATTTTAATTAATTTTATAAATAGCTAAACTATTTCCTTGATATGGGACATTGATTTGGATATGTATTGTAGATCATGAGGAGGTTCTCTCCGATTCGTACACTTCATTTATAGGGCGAGCACTTCTTACTTGTATTCTGTAGTTATTGATCTTAAATGCATGGTTGTTTTCTTGTTTGAGTAGATTAATTTACCTTAACTCTATTCTGCTTGCTTTTCGTGCTTAATATTTATTCTTGCTTAACCTTTGAGCACTGTTCGAAAACTCGGGCTAGGCGAGCGCCTAGGCGTCGCCTAGCCGCTCGACGCCAATCGGTCGCCGCGAACACTGTGTCCGCGGCCAGGCTAGGCGTAGGGGCCGCCTAGGCGGCCTGTGCGGCGCCTAGGTGGCGCGACGCGACGCAGGCAACGCGTCCCGCCGAAAGCATCACGGGTGTTTCCAGCGGCACCGAAAGCGTCGCAGGAGTTTTTCCGCGGTGCCGGATGGCTCCGGCAATGCGTACGGCGCCGCCCAAATCCTCTCACGACGCTTTTGGCGCCGCCGGGCGCGTCGCGGGAAGCGTCCGGCCCCGCCGGACTTGTCGCCAGAGACATCTGGCACCGCGGATGTCTCCGGCGACGCTGCCGGCACCGCTAGATGCTTCCCGCGATACGTCCGGTGGCGCAATAGCGACCGATCAGTCGGCGTTGTTTTTTTAAAAATTTTATTATTTATATTTATTATTTAATTTTATTTAAAATTTTAAACATTTCCTTAAATAAATAGAAATTTTGAATTATAAATCATATTCTTATTCAAAAATTTATATTCAAAATTTAAAAAAATCAAAAATTTATGTTTAATTTAAATTTGATATTATTGTGTTGGACTTGGAGTTATAATATGTGATTTATTATGTTAATTATGTAATTTATGTTGATATCGATTAATCCGCCTAGCGCCGATTAATCCCCACTTAGGCGACCTAGGCGCTAGGTGCTAGTCGGGTGCTAGACTAGCGCCTAGGGAATTTTAGAACCTTGCCTTTGAGTAATAATCCAAAATGTTAAGTTATACAATCTCAACTCTTATTTTTAGATCTAAAGAGTATCACTTGTATGCATGTACTTTAGAATTATCATGTGACCTATTTAGGATGTGGTTGACATTAGATATACCCTTCTCAGTAGATTAGTGCATGTTTATTTATGATGGTATTGATTAAATACATGTGTATCATATTAATTGCATGGTTTTGGTCTGATTGACATTGTGTAAGTGACATGTACCATAACATTGTTTTTATACTGACGACTACTGGCTCACTTGTGATTGAGATAGGTTGCTAGTCATATTTTTTGTTATACTATGCTCGACAAGAGTTGTGTGCAGACAATTGATTCCCTCAGGTATTTTTTTGGGGTTTTATAGCTACAAGTATTATGGCTTCTCATGCATAACTACAGGCATTATGACTTTTCTATATAGCCATAGATTTTTGGCGCTTGTATCTTCTCCACCCGACCTATCCAGTGTAGCGGTAGTTGGAGTGTGTACAGATCATGTGCATATTATGCATTGTGTATTTTGCTTGTGTTTGCTGTATTTATCTTAGCTATGATTGTCGCATTTGATTGACATATTTATTCGGTTATGATTTACATTTATTATATGATCTAGATCTGCTCAGCAGTACGAGCAGTTTATTGAGGTATTATGGGGATTTCTGATCATGCCCCTGCGTGTTACATTTTCAGGTATATTTATTCATACAGATGCATTTGATTTATATTCTAAATCTCAGAGACTATATATCTTTGTTTCTATCTGCTTATTTTGTCCTTATTATACCATGTACTCTTATACTTGTAGAGTCTGCCCAGACTCACCATCTTTTACCTTAATTTTGTTTCAAGTAGTTGATAGTTGTGTCTCAAGCCGTCAGGAAAAGATTCACTTGCCAGTCCCCCGCTTAAGTATTTTTAGTTGTTTTCATACTTTCTTAGTAATCTTGCGTTATTTGTGTCGCTTTAGTTTGTTTTTCATTACGGATTGTATTTTATTTTCTATGGAGTTGATAGTGTGAGTAATTTTATTTAGAGTTGGATTTACGGAGTTGATGGTAATTATTTCATCATTATTAACTGAATGGTTATGTTATGTCAGTATTTATTTCTGTTATTTCTAGCCATGTTGGTTGTATATATATTATGTGTGGAGATGTATGTATATAAGTTTCAGATTATTCGCCGTACAGGGGAGATGCGACCCATTTTTTTAGCAAGAATGGGCCTTTGGGGGCGTGACGGGGGTGAATTTCAGCTGTGAGAGAAATCAAATTGCATGAGTCTAAGCATCATGAAACTTTTCATACCAACACAAATAAAGGACTCAATAATAAAGAGAGAAGATGTTAAGGGTTTTTCCTTAACCATCTGGCAGACCGATTCACCTCAAATGAAAATGTCGAGATTACCACATTTCTTACGATGTTGGTAACCATGCGGTATAGTGGTGAGGGAAACATAAGGGAGTACATTATGGAGATGTTCAATATATCGACAAGTTTGAAAGCACTAAAACTTGTATGTCTTAGAGTATATTAGTGCATTTCGTTTTGATGTCTCTTCCTACACGGTTCACTCCTTTTAAGATATCGTATAATACTCAAAAAGCAAAGTGGACATTAAATGAGCTCATTGCTCAATGCGTACAAGAGGAGGGGAGACTGAAGATTGAGACACCTGAGAGTGCTTACTTAGCATCTGGTTCTCAAGGTACGAGCAAGAAGCGAAAGAGGATCAATAACAAAGGAAAAAAGAAAGAGAACTGCAGATTCTACAGGCAATGACTATAAGGGGCATAAGAACCTGTAAGTACCCTTGGTTGGTTTTGATGTGATCAACAGATTTAAGTTAGGTCCTGGTGTATTTAATCCCTGTGTCTAAGTGTACAGAAACTTAGGAGCGCAGTAAGTCGAGCAAATGACGTAGCAGTCGAGAAGGATGACATGGAAAGGGAGTCGACGGGTTCGGTGCATTCGAGAGACTCGGAGCTCTGCGGAAGAGTACGCCGGTGGAGCGAGAAGGACGCGCGCGGTGTCCGAGGAACGAGAAGTCGGGAGGAAGGACGCTCGAGGGGCGAAAGGCCGGAATCGGGTTCGAGTGAGCCTAACTCCGGTTAGCCAGAAATCACCCAAGAAGGAGAAGCAAGTCAAGCCGGAGACTGATCAGCATTGGCTGACCAAGAGGACTGCTGGGCGCCCGTAATCTCACGGGCACCTGGGAGTTCGGGCGCCTGAGCACTAGGCGCCCAAGCACTCAAGCGCTTGTGTGGTATCTATCATGCCCCGAGACCAACAGAGTCGCTGATCCAATAGAAAATCGGACAGCATCTCCCCTGTTCAGCGGATAATTTACACATACACACAAACTCCCACGCAGTATAATTGGCCTTAGGCCTCAAAACAGATACATATATAATATGAAAACAATGACATCGCAATGCAGAATATCATAAAAACTCACCTAAGCTGCCCCCAGGGCAAGCGCGCAGCAAAACCACATCTCAAGAGTCCAACAATGGACTCAAAATACAATACCGCACAAATAACTCAAATAAAAGTCCACGGTATCGTAATGAATACAAAATATATACTAAGCTATAAAAACGAAACAAAACACAGCGGAAGCACCCATCCTATAGAGTCGTGGGGACTCGGGACCGGCAATTGGGCTCCTCCGGCGTGCTATCAACCTAAAAACAAAAGCATTGTAACGGGTGGTGAGTCCAAGTGGACTCCGCGGGTATATAAAAAGATATGAATGACTAAAACAAAATAGTTGAATAATCTATAAAGAAACAACAGGATACAGTCTTAACAGGAATATCAGGATATGCATAACTGAAAACAAAACTGACTGTACATACTAGAAATCAGTCTATCCTGATCATAAAAGGACTCGTACCACACGAGAAAGTGCAGGGTCACCAACCACACAAATGGTATATCCTGTATGTGTTGGGATGTATACTAAAAGTCTTGCTTTTATATAGACATCTACATTTTGAATGAGAATCACATGATCACTGTTTGCATATTTATTGGTTGTTTATGTGCATATTGTCTAATACTTTACATTATAGATAACATGGTGTGTGGTGTCACACAGAAGATCATGTGATCAGTCCCTTGTAGAGTATAAGTAGAAGCTCACAACCGAGATGAATTTGGACAAACCATAGAAATGGTTGTAATGTAATTTGGTATTGGTTTATCTTGACCATAGAATTACACTAATGCACTTTGTGTGTATTGAGCAGGACCAACATAGAGGTGATTCAATTTATACTAACTTTATAATTGAATCATACCTCAGTTATTATGGAGTACATGCTCTTAATCCCGATATAATAACGGGCACATGTACTTAATATTTATTTCTTTGATTTACCAATGGGCGAGATTTATTGGTTAAATCGATAGGACCAGTAAGTTTACATGGTGTGTCGTTGATTATAAAAGGAAACCGTGTCTTGGCGAGTCGGGTTGATGATGTCCCCTTGAGGAGCTCATAAAGTTCATCATGTTAAATCCTGCAGATGGACTTGGTCCGATCGACATGATGATAAGGTTGAGTGATACTACTCAAGGAGTTAGATGTTAATTAATTAAATTATCAGTAATTTAATTAATTAAGGGACATTCGATATCTTAAACACGGGGAGTTCTTATACTCATAATAGTTGGAGCCCATATTTAAATATGGAGGTTGGTGAGGTAGATCAATGAGGATCCTTTAGTGGAATGGATCTTCATTAATGGATCGGGTCTTGATCCATTGGATGGACAAGACCCAACTCCTCCTCATGGTCCCTATTGTAGCCCTATATATACCCATGGAGTCATGAGACCAAGGCATATAACACACAACAAATCTTAGGGCTTTTCTCTTCTCTCCCTCTCCTTCTCTCTCCTAGGGCAGTTGGCGGCAAGGAGCAAGAAGAGAACTCTCTCTTCTTTCTTCTCTCTTCTTTTCTCTTGGTTGGTGGCGCAAGGGAGTAGAGAACCTTCTCTTCTCCCAGTTGTGGCCGGTGCAATCTTGAGAGGGATAGGAAGAAGCACCCGGCGGCAAGGAGAAGTGGCACTTGGCGCCAGCGGTGAGGAAGGAAGTGGAGGCCGGCGGCGGGTTTATTTTGGAAAAGGAAGATCTCTCTTTTCTCTTCTTCTTCTACTTCTTCATCTTCCTTTCCTTCTTCATCTCAGCTTCCTTGTGGCCAACACACCTTGGAGCTTGGGAGTGGCCGGCGGCGCAACGGAGGAGAAGAAGAAGTTGGCCGGCGGCAACCCTAGTCCTAGGGTTTCGGTAACCTTGAAGAAGGGGGTGTTGGTGGCCTTGGTGACTTCGGCTCTTGGGAGATCGTCGCCCACACGTCGTCCAAGAAGGGTGGGGTCATACAGTAGAAGATCGCGAGTAAACTAGAGGTATATCTTCTCTTATGGTTCCTTGATCTTGTTTGATTATTGTTTAATCAATCATCATTTCATGTTGATTATTATTCATTATTTTATGTTGATAATAATCTTGGACCCCGATGATAAATACAAAAACCGGCGATCCACTCATCGTCTATTCCACAGCTAATCGGTTGGACGAGATTGATCGCTAAAACAACACGTTTGTTCACGTGGTCGGTCGAATCGGTTAGCACGATGATGAGACAGTCTTTTGGGAAAAAGGTCTCCATTCGGATTGAATAATTTTAATCCATGGACATGGAGAGGTTTCCCATGCGTGAACCGATATCCGCCTCGGAACCCTACAGTATGTGCATGTCAAACAAGTGTATCAAATAAATGCAACAGTCACAATCAAAGTACACAATGCATCGTATGCACGTGATGCAATGGCATGGTCACCCCTGACATTAGTCAAGCCACCAAGACATGTGATAATGTGTCGGGTGAGTGGGTAGGGTTGTGACATTGTACACACTCTGCCATCACTGCTCCTGAGTGACCGAGCAAACAGGATACTGGCGGGGGCCACCCCTACCCCATGTATTATATGAGGGAGTGTCGCTCTCATCACCTCTGATCTATGGAAAGAGAAGGGAGTCCTGCCTGCTATCACGCTCCGAAACCACTACTTATAAGCGGCCGAGAGAGCAGTACAGAGCTAATGCACACACCCAATGGTATCCACTAACCCATAAGTGGTCGTGTGTGCATATCATGTACCGGACGACGAGCTCGGACCACAAGGGAGCCGATGATCGCCGGCGTGCAACAGTGTAGGGATGGTGCATGACTCTAACACATGCAACTCCTCCCGGTCATCATACATAACTCAACCTAACATGCACAGGTATAATAACCTAACCATCATGCATCTAGGTGCACATGCAAGTAATAACAGCAATCAACTAATGCAGATATCAAATAACATGTCACTATATCTACATACACATTCATACATGAATACTATACAGAGTCAGATACCAAATATAGAGACTGTATAGATAGGAATTTTGATCATCTCAAAGATCAAGCAATAAGTATCAAGCAGGATAACAAACGGTAACAGATTTAAGATAAATAAACCTACTGCAATAAACATGAGTAGCCATGCATAAAGATAACGCGGATCTAAAGAAGACAACCAAGAAGTACCCGCCTCAATGTAGGAGTCCCTATCAAATGAAAACCTCCCGTCTAAAAGTTCAAAAGCAATCAGTGTCTAGTACCAAAGGATATAGTTTAGCTCAACTGATACTAACCAAATTAAGTACTCAGTCGTATTAGGATTAACCCAACTATCCCAATTAGGTTTAATTCCACAAAGCTAAACTCAAACCTAACCCCTCCAAGAACCATTCTTGGAACCTATCACTAAATATCACATAAACCTCCTACTGTAACACATGGTAAAACCCCACAAGATCAAGACTACAAAGCTACCATAGTTCATCCATACTCATCAGAAAATATACAGTAACGGCTCCAGCACCAAAAGTAATTTCAATATGAAACTCAGTCAATAAACACAATCACACATCACCCACAGAATAGAGCTGCAACTTAATCCTCCAAAAATCAAATTCTATCTCAACAAGATTTCATACCATCACAATACCACCAAGGAAATTGTTTCCTCTGATCTAATCCAAAACACAAGCCACCACACAGCTCACGGTAGCCACATCAACACCTAAAGTTCATAAGATAGCTAAACCATGATCCAAATCAGTAGCTAACCCGAGAACCAAAATCATTCTACGACCAATCAGGTGAAGATCCATAAGTAATCCATCAAGCACCTACTATATGGAAACCAAGCAATCCAATTCTCAGTTCATTTTTAGAGCTAGATCAGATAGCAAAATCCAAGAATAAACATTCCATTACAACTATTGATGATAAGGATTTACCAGGTTCAATCTCATGTGAATTCCAACTTCCTAATCAAACAGACAAAAAAACCTATCATGATTCAAAACCTACTTAATCAATCCAACCACATGAATGTAATAAATCCATAACTCAGTAGTAAATCAAAAGAGCAGCTCACGCCCAATCAATGAAGCAACATCACTAAGGTAACAGGAACAAACCCAATAGAAATCCAGAGATCACCCATTAAAGCTCACGACATCACATCAATCCAAAAGAAATAAGACATATCAAAACTTCACAGATTTTCTTCAGATTCCAGAATCGATTTCCCCGAAACCAACTAAGAAACCAGAATCAACCATATAGGTAGAGCTCCAACTACACTCAGAAATCAAAATCACATCCATTTCAATCTCAACTAATCCAACCATAGATCATCAAAAAAGAAACAATACGCATATCAAATCTTACCCGGAATACGATCACCCCATGAACGCCTCTCTTCTGCTCAAAGCCGTCGATCTTGAACCCATCACAGAGCATACAGAGAGAAGCACCTTCCCTTCTGAGCGTTTGCCCCCAAGTCTCCAAATCTGCCTTCTTGAAACTAGGTAGATTATCGCGTGGGCACGTTGCACCCTGGAGGAGGATTGGGCGAGGTGGTAGTAACCGGATGTGAGAGGAGAGGGAGGAGTAGGTCGTCAATCCTGGGGAGAGGAGATGTCTTGTGTGGTCGACACCGACGGCGTCGCGCTCCGGCGAGGCAGGGATGGTGTCACAGGGGAGAAGAGGAGAGGGTAAGACAGGATAGGGCTCGGGCGAAGGATAATGTGAAGGGATCGGGTCTTCTGGGTTGCGGCGAAGAAGAAAGGAAGAGAAGAGAAGGGCTACGGGATTTTAATAGGGTTTATTTTGCATTAAACCCCTCCGGATTCAACAAATTCCACCCAAGCCCTCAACTTAGGTTAATTTCCATTCTAGTCCCTCTCAATTACTATATTTATACGTTTTAGTCCCTCTCGGTGTTTAGTTTTATACTAGTTGAACCCCGAAACCTCGTCCAAGAGCTCAGAAACCCTAGGCCCTTCTCCAAAACATTTTCCGAAGCCGAGTAAAAATGTCGAATTTAACAGTATTAGGTGCTCAAGAAGGCTATTTCTAGCCGTTTGCGACCGTTGCCTTTGGATAAAGCTTCGGGCCACGTATCAGGCGCCCAAAACCTCTCGAGCGCCCTGTAACTGCCACGTCAGCAAATGGATAGTTTTCACCGGGGCTATAAATAGACCCCTGAAGCTCAGTTTCAACATCCAACACATTCCAAGCAATAGCAAACTAGTTCGTTGTATTATTTTCTTCTTTTTCTGAGCTTTCCACATGTAAGAGGCTTCTCCGCCCAAAGGAGATATATTCAGGAGAATTGAGCTATATTTAGTCTTGGATTAGCAACCTCTCCGGTTGCAAACCAAGTAGATCCGATTGTCTCTTTCTTTCAGTTTGCTCTATTTGTTTTATGTTTAGTATTTCTGCTTGGACTAACAAATATCTTTGTCAAAGTTAGACAAAACATTCATTTTCTTTTTCAGGGGTAATTCACCCCCTCTTGCCGACCCTCGATCCAACAGAAGCAGGATAAGGAATCCACTTGTTTCTTTTACAAGAAGCAAGGTCATATGAAAAAAGATTGCCTCAAGTACGCCCCTTGGTGTGTAAAGAAGGGTAAACTTCTTAACTTCGTTAGTTCAGAAGTTAATGCTATTGTACCCACTGACACTTGGTGGATAGATACTAGTGTTGCTACTCACATAAGTATCACTATGAGAGTTGTCTCAGGAGCCGACTTCCACTTGATGATAAAAGATACATCTATACGGAGAATGGGAAGAAGGTTGCAGTCAAGTCTATTGGTATTTTTAGACTCTATTTAGGAATTAATGTCTATTTAAATTTAGAGAATACATTCATTGTACCATCTTTTAGACAGAAATTATTTTCAATTTCTTATTTGGACAAATCAGATTATTCTTGTTCATTTGGAAATGAAATGTTTAGTATTTTCTTTAATTTAGTTTTGATTGGCAATGGTTCCATGGTTGATAAACTTTATAAATTGAATATCTTTACTCCTACGGTTGACAACGTATAATACATAATATAGGTACGAAACGTAAATTGACCGACAAGAATTCTTCCATGTTATGACATAGATGTTTAGGATATATATTCAAACAATGCCTAGAAAGGTTAATGTCACATGGAATTCTAGATTCTCTTAACATGTCGGACTTTGATGTCTGCATAGAGTATATTAAGGGGAAGACTACTAACAAAAGAAACAAGGAGACTAGCCGTTGTAGTGACATTTTGGAGCTAATACATACAAACATTTATAGACCATTCCCTAAGGCATCTTGGAATAGACATATATATTTTATTAGCTTCATAGACAACTATTCTAGATTTGAATATTTGTACTTATTCATGAGAAGTCGTAGTCTTTGGACTTGTTCAAATTTTCAAAGTCAAAGTTGAACTTCAACTAGGTAAGAAAATTAAAGTCGTTTGACCCGACTGTGGAGGAGAATATTATGGTCGATATGATAGATTAGGTGAACAACGTCCAGGACCTTTTGCGAACTACCTTACTGAGTGTGAGATTGTGTCTCAATATATCATGCCTATTACACCCATTCAGAATGGTGTAGTTGTGTGTCGTAATCGAACCTTAAAAAACATGATAAGAAGTATGATGACCTTTACTTCTCTACCGGAGTCTATATGGGGTGAGACACTCAAAACTGCAGTTTACCTACTTAACAGAGTACCTAGCAAAGCAGCAACTAAAACCCTATTCGAGATGTGGACGGGTAAAAAGCATTAGACATGTACACGTCTGGGGTTGTCTAGCTAAGGCTAGGTCTTATAAGCCTAATGAAAGGAAACTAAACTCAAGAATAGTTAGTTGCAATTTTATATGTTCCTTTGAGAAATCAATGGGGTTTAAATTTTATGAACCCTCTAATAGATCCTTCTTCGAAATGGAAAATGCCAAATTTATTGAGGACAATAGGAGTGATAAATTCAGGAAAATATATTTTAAGGAAAGTGTTGGCGATCCTCCTGAGGTTACTACTAATGCGATCAGTAGTGGTATGGTTACCATACCACACATTATAGATATTACACATCTAGTGAACGTAGTAAACCAAGATATCTCCATGGCATGTCTAATGCAATTAGAGGAGTTTACCACTGAAATTGAGTTATTGCCTCATATTGATGAGCAAGTACCTCAACCACCTCAAATACAAGTACAAGGGAACGGAGAACCACAAATTCTCGTGATTATGTTTATCTCTAAGAGCATGATTTTGACATAGGGTTGAAAATTGATCCTACATCAAGTTAAACAATGCTCTAACCCTGAAAGGTGGATTAATGTCATGCAAGATGAGTTGAAGTATATGGCGGACAATGATGTTTGGGAACATCGAATTGCCTAAATGTTCAAGACTCGTTGGTTGTAAATGGATATTTAAAACCAAACATGATTTAAGGGGCAATGTAGAAAAGTATAAGGCTCGTCTTGTTGCCAAGAGATTCATTCAAAAGGAAAATAGAAATTACGAGGAGATTTTCTCACCTGTATCGACAAGACTTCCTTAGGCTAATCATGGAACTTGTAGCTCATTATGATTTGGAGCTACACCAAATTGACGTAAAGACTACAACTGGAGAATTTTTAGTCCTCAGGCTCAAAATACCTAGTATGTAGATTAAAGAAGTCAATTTATAGTTTAAAAGAGGCATCCCGTTAATGGTACCGAAAATTCAGTGTGTATATGTCAAGTTCGGTAGGAGAAAGTTTGTTATACTTGTTCTGTTAATGGATGATATATTGCTTGCGAACAGTAATAAGGGGTTGCTACATGAAACCAAGTCATTTCTATCTGGTAAATTTGAAATAAACGATCTTAGTGAAGCATCCTTTATTTTAAACATACAGATCTGTCGTGATCGTTCAAGAGACATTCTTAGACTTTCACAATAGACCTATATTGAAAAGGTGCTTATGAGGTATTACAAGTTCAAGAGGTAACAAGTTCAGTTTATAGCAGTGCCCATGACTTGAACTTAAAATAAAGGAGATGGAATAATTCTCATATACGTAAGTAGTGGGAAGTCTCATATATGCACAAGTTTACACTCGATTAGATATAACATTTATAGTTACGATGTTAGACAGATATGTTAGTAACCTAAGACCGTCACACTAGAAAGCGATTAATAGAGTGATGCAGTATTTGCAAAGAACTAAAGAACACATGCTCATGTCTAAGAGGTTAGATCACCTAAAGGTGATTGGTTATTCAGACTCCGATTTTATTGGATGCTTGGATAGCAGGAGGTACACTTCAGTCTATATCTTCATGTTTGCTGGAGAAGCTATATCTTGGAAGAGCATCAAGCAAATGTTAGTAGCCACTTCTACTATGGAGGCAGAGTTGATAGCATACTATAAAGCATCCAATCATGGAATTTGTCTGTGGAATTTCATTACAACATTACATATTATTGATGGCATTGACAAGCTACTAAGGATCTATTGTGATAATAAGGCCACAGAACTTTATGTCAAGAACAACCGTAGTTCGTCAAAGTCCAAGCACATCGACATCAAGTTTTTAGCGATTAAAGAGAGAGTTTAGAGTCGTCAGATCATGGCAGAGCACATCGGCATAGATTCCATGTTAGTCGATTCACTCACTAAGGGTTTAGTGCCTAAGATATTTCATACGCATATTGTGGATATAGGAGTTCTTCTTATGGGAGAAAAACTCACTTAGTGAGAGTCTATATTTATGTTAATAAAGACAAATATTTTTATTTTGATTATTGTACGTACTTAAAGTTCAAAATATTAATGGAAATTTATATGTTTGTTTGACACTCTAAATATGATATCATAATTTACTGCTGTTGTTTAGCATTTGGTGTTTGTAAATATGATACAAACTCCTTTTTGGAATCATAAAGTTTGGATCATAATTTGCTATTGCAATTTAGCATAAGATATTTGCAAATATGATTAGACTCTGTTATATCACTTTGGACTAGTTGGAAATTGACATGTATTGATCACATTTCATGTAATTTCCACTCTATGCTATTAATGACATTGGTATTGTGATTACTGTTAGGGCTTGTTACGATCATATATAGTAGCTATGACCTCTTTAGTCTTATACCAATGAAGTTAATGGACCAGATTATTTATAGGGGCATTTTATACCCATAAAATTTGATATCAACTAAAGTTTATTTATATTTCATATACAACTCACATATAGCCTAAGTGGGAGATTGTTGAATATAATTATCCCTATCAGATGGGCTTATTTATAAGTTATACCTGTAAATACAATATGAACCCTTTAAAGTGATCTAACTTATGTTTATTAGATTTCGGGTTATTGGATGTGGATTCAACGTGTAAAACCCTTTAGCCTAATCCGTTATTATTTATGGGTTGATAATGGATTGGATTCCTATATAAAGGGAAGATCCCTAAGGATTTAGGGCATCATCTTGACCTAACTTTTTGTTCCTCATTGACAAGAGGTTTCACAGCACCGTCATCCCCTAAGCCCTTTGGAAGTCCTTTCTCACGCTTCCGCTTCATCTTCTTCCACAGGGATTCAAGCCAACGGTGCTAAAGACAAGGATATGACTCTTTAATCAGGTTCCTTGTCATATTTTTTTTATGCTTTATGTTATTATGTCATATCTTCGATGAAACGAGATCATGTCTTGTGTTTTTTTTTGTTCGAGTTCTTATTTCGTTCCTAGAATTCATGCGGTTAGTAGAAAACCCTATGGAATAAAACAATAATTAGAAAAAATTTCCTAAAAGAGTTTACATGACCGGTATTTATAGACTATCTAAGGCCTAAAGCCCATAACACTACGACATGAATAAAGCCCAAGAAGTTTAAAATCTAACACACACCCTCAAGTTGGAGCATAGATATTAAGCATGCCCAACTAGTTACATATAGATAAGTAAAATTACCAACATCAAAACCCTTTGTAAACAAGTCAATGAGCTCATCTCGAGATGTTACGTGATGGGGAGCAATAACACCTTTCATAAGAAAATCACGGATATAATGACAATCCACTTTAATATGTTTGGTACGTTCATGGAAGACATGATTGCTTGCAATGTGGATGGCTGCTTGATTATCGCACATCTTCATAGGAGTCTGACATGGAAAACCCAACTCAAACAAGAAAGATTGGATCCACATCATCTCACAAGCAGTGTGTGTCATAGCCTTGTACTCAACTTTGACACTAGCCCTAGACACAACTCCTTGTTTCTTACTACGTCAGGTGACAAGATTGTCACCAATATAAGTGCATTATCCAGAGGTAGACTTTTGGTCACCACGATCACCAGCATAACCAAAGTCAGAGTAAGCAACAATATCAACATGGCCATAGTTGCAATAAATAAGACCTTTACTAGGACCTCCCTTCAAGAATTGAAGAACACGAAGTGCACCAGTCTAATAAACCTTGTGAGGTTGGTGCTTAAACTAAGACAGAAGACAACTGTATAGGAGATATCAGGTCAAGTGACAGTCAAATAAATTAATTTGCCAACCAAACGATGATAAGACTTAGGTTTATCCAGAAGAGGTGAAGTTTCATCCCAAAAAGGAGGATTTCGGTCAATGGGTGTGGTATGAGGCTTACAACCCAGATGTCCAATCTCTCGAAGATGACCCAAAATCCTATCCTTTCCATAGGCTAGTTCAATGCCCAAGAAGTACCGCAAAGGCCCCAAATCTTTCATGACAAAGTGACGCTGTAGAGTGGTCTTGAGGTCAGAAATAGCAGTAGAACCGCTGCCAGTAATCAACAAATCATTAACATATATAGCCACAATCACACAACCAATAGGAGTAGTTTTAGAGAAGACCGAGTGATCAATAGCACACCGACGGAAACCAACACTTTCAAGCGTAGAACTAAATTTCTGAAACCAAGCTCGAGGACTCTGTTTGAGACCATAAATGACTTTCTTCAATAAACTCACTTAATCCGCCCCCTGAGCAACATACCAAGTAGGTTGCTCCATTAAGACATAGTTATCCAAGTTGCTATAGAGAAAGACGTTCTTAACATCCATGTGCGAAAAATGCTAACCACAAGAGTGAGAGAAAGGGTAATGCGAATCGAATTGAGCCAAGCAATAGGTGCAAAAGTCTTGGTATAATCCAGACCATAAGGCTGGGTGAACCCATGCATGAGTGACCAACCGGGCCTTATAGCGCAGAACAAAGCCATCAACATGATGCTTCATACTGAAATCCCAACAACAAGTAACAGGAGTAGATATGGGCGAGGAATAAGAGACTAGGTAGCATAGGAATGAAGCGTGTGCATCTCCATTGATCACAACCTTCCAAGTAGGAGACGCAAGGGCTTCCATAAAAGAACGAGGACTAGGGATGACAAAAACAGATAAAGCAAAGTGATGAAAAACAGGAGCTAGGCGATCATAAGTAACAAAATGAGAGATAGGATGAGCAGTACAAGAGTGCGTTCCCTTACAAAGAGCAATAGGAAGATCCAAGGCAAAGGATGAAGCAGGAGGTAATGCTGCAGGCATGGAGGAGGGAGGTGGCTCTGCAACCACAGAAGAGATAGCTGAGGGACAAGGACTTGTAGAAGGAGGAGGATGACAACGATAAACCATGAGAGGCGTCAGAGGCGTTGGAGACTGAGGAACATCAGAAAAGGGAATAGACCATGGAAGGGGAACACAAGAACCACAAGAGGGGGAAGAATCTGTTGGTGCAAGTTGCATCAATGATATTCCTCTTTAAGTGTTTTAATGTTTGACAATACACTTAAGTCAGTGATACATTAAATAAACAAAGGGGAGCAAAAGAAAAGTAACCTTAGTTGAAGAAAAGTCCTAGTTAATCTAGGCATCGAAACCCTAAGTCCCAGCGAAGGACTGCTGGGCACCTAGCGAAGGGCTGCTAGGTATCGAAACCTTAAAACCTAGAGAAGGGTTGCTAGGCACCTACCGAAGGGCTGCTAGGCACCTAGCGAAGGGCTGCTAGGTATCGAAACCCTAAGACCTAGCGAAGGGATGCTAGGTATCGAAACCCTAAGACCTAGCGAGGCGACCTAGCGAAGGGCTGCTAGGCACCTAGCGAAGGACTGCTAGGGGACCTAGGATGGCGCACCTGGGAGCTGAAGAAGCGAAGGCTGCTAGGCACCTAGCGAAGGACTTGGTCCGAGGGACTAAGCAACTTAGTTGAGCGATTACTAAGGACAGGAGTAGAGACGGGTCAGGGTTTAGGCGTCTCGAGGTCCGGAAGTATCGGAAGCTAAGCAAAAGTCCACCCGAAGGGCTGGGTGGCAACCGTCTCCTGAAAGGAGTAGGTGAAGGGCGAGTTCTCGGGGATAGGAACTCGTGCCCATTCAACCTAGGGTTTCGTGGAGATCCGAAGTCCGAACCAAGTCCTTAAGACTAAAATTATATGTATATGTGCTATGTGGTTTTGTATCTTGCAGGTACCAAAAGTGGAAGAAAGAATAGGCTGCTGGAGGCCCTAAGCAGGGCGCCCCCAGTGTTGGGGGCGCCCCCAGCCATCCAGGGCGCCCCCAACAGTGGGGGCGCCCCCAGCCAAAGGTAAAAATGCATGTTATGGTGAAGCAGGCAGAACAGGTGTCAACCGGGGCGCCCGGAGCATCCGGGGCGCCCGGAGCATCCGGGGCGCCCGGATTCGAAGCTGTTTTGCTGTTTCGAAGTCAGAACACAGGATAAGCCCTCACGGGGGCGCCCGGAGCGTCCGGGGCACCGTGGTCAAAGCTGTTATCAGCTGCGGCGAGGTAGGCGCAGGAATAAAGTTTGACCGAGTCTTCCGGGGCGCCCCCAGCGTCCAGGGCGCCCTCAGGAGGCCTATATAAGGGGCTTCAACCCCTCTGCTTCAACAACGACTTCCAAGAACCATTCCAAGCATTCTGACCGACGGCAACGCACTAGAAACGAGGCTCTACGACCGGGCGGCTCCAGGAGGAAGTGCGCGGCACTTCGGAGGTCCAAATCGGCCGAGCTTCAAACTTGTTCTATTCGGTTTGCTTTAATTACACTACAATTAGTTTTCCATATCTTTTGATTGTAAACTTGCACTGTAAGTCGGGTTTCTCTGCCTCCGGAAAGTCCGGGAAGGAGACCAATAGTGGACAGGCGTTCCCGTGCATAGGCCTTGGATGTACTGACCCTGGGGGGTCGGGAACCAAGTAAAAATCTGCTGTGTTTTTCGTTCTATTTATTTTCCGCTGCGCTACTAATATTCTAAGTCCAGAATGAAAATTTTACGAAGAATTCTGAAAGATTTTTCACGATCGATATTCACCCCCCCTCTATCGACGTCACCGGTCCTTCAGAATCAAGAGAAGGGGAAGAAACAAACTGGGGTTCAAAAAACGTGACATCCGTATAGACAAAGTAACGGTGAGAAGGGAGATGATAACAGCGATAACCACATTGGGTACGGGAGTAATCAACAAAGATACACTTGAGGAGAGTGATCCTGTACAAAGGCAGTACACCAAAAAAGCCGAGACAGTAGAGAAAAGAGCTTTGGATTAGGATAGAGACGACGCAGTGGAATCCCCCCCTGCTCCCCAAGTGGAGTAGACGACAGGCGATTAACAGGATAAGAGGTAGTACGAATCACATCAACCCAAAAATGCTTGGGAACCTTCATTTGAAACATAAGAACATAAGAGTACTAGTAATGTCAAGGAGATGACGATGCTTACGTTCAACCACCCTGTTCTGTTTAGAGGTATATAGGCAGGTTGTGTGATAAATGATGCCGTGGGAGGAGCAAAAGGATTCAACAGAAGTTTGAATAAATCCCAAAGCATTATCTATACGAAGAATTTTAGGTAAAGTGGAAAACTGGGTTTGTTGATCTTTCAACAAATATGTATCCAACAAACACGAGAGTAGTTATCAACAAAAATGATGTAATAACGGAAACCAAAAGGAGAAGAATGACAAGTAGGTCCCTAAATGTCATAATGAATAATATCAAAAAGTTGATGACTCGAAACTAAACCTAAAGGACGATATATGACCCAATGATATTTGCCAAGCTGACATGACTCACAATCAAAAGGAGAAAGAGGAATCCAAGGTAAAGCTTGCTGGAGATGCCAATGGGAGAGATGATCCAAACGCTGATGCCAAAGGATGGAAGGATCAACAAAAGATGCATGGAAAGCAAGACCTGGAGTAACAACATCTGGAACAAGTTGATAAACACCAGGAGAGGTGCTACAACCCAAACCAATCCTCTTCCCCATCTGCAACTCCTGAATAGTACAATGAAAAGGATAAAAAGTTATAGAACATTGCAATTGGTGAGTCAATGCATACACGGAAAGAAGATTAATAGGAAAATCAGGGACATAGAGAACATAATCGAGGTGAAGATGAGAGGATAAGAGAACAACACCTTAATCAACCACAGAACATTTTTTACCATTGACAATGAAAACAGAAGAAATAGAGGAAGAAGGAACCAAATTAGAAATGAGATCGCGATTACCTGACATATAGGACGAAACATCGAAATCAAGAATCCTGGAAGGAGAAGAAGAGGCCACAAGAGTGTTACCTGTCGAAGTGGGTATAACATGTGAAGCAGAGGTCAAAGATTGTTGAGCTTGATAAAGCCGGAAAGCAGCATATTCATCACCAAAAAGTGTGACTGAGGGAGATAAAGAAGAAGAGTCAAACATGGGCGTAGCAGCATTAGCCCAAGCAGGGTGACCAATTTATCCCAGAAGTAGTCAAAATAATGATTAGTGCGACCACAATGTTGATAAGGTGGACGAGAATCAATAGAAACATGAGAGCCACTTCTACCATTTGGAGCAAAACGACTAGTAGAATCACCGAAGCGGTCACAAGAAAAACGACCACCATGACCTCCACGAGGGAAGCCATGACCACAAGTTCCATAGGCAATAAGAGGCGAAAATGCAAAGAAATAATTACCGCTGGAGGAGATTGTGCCTTAAAAGTAAAAAAATGATCTTGGGAAGATCGATCACCTTGTTTAAGAGTAAAAAGTTGCTCATAAATCTCAAAGAGACGACAAATATTTTTTTCATAACCATAAGCAGTGCGAAAGGGATCCCAAATCTTCTTGGTAGGGTGAAAAAGCATATAAGAATAAGCAATATGAGACTCTATACTATTCAACATCCAATTAGAAATGACAAGATCCATAACATACCAATCAGCAAATTCAGGAGAAGTACGCGTCGGTAGGGGATCGGTAAAATGACTTGTCTTACGATGCGCAACAAGAAAACGCTCAAAACTGTGAGCCCATAACAAATAGTTCTTGTCATCCAATTTCTCAAAAGTACCACTTAAATTACGAAGAAAAGGATCAGCAAATGTGAAAATGGTTGACGCAACCATAGAAGACACGGTAGAGTCAGAGATGCCTTAGCGAACAAAAGATATCAAGAGCTCATACAGAGCAGACAAGGAGATAAGAACATAAAAAGACCACCCGCAACTGAGAGCGACTTCACATCAAAAAGAAGACAGGAGGAACTCACATAAAGGGGTAGCGAGAAACATAATCGGGTATAACTTGACACACAAAAAAAAACGGAGTGAACAAAAAACTTGCACGGAGGAAAGAAGAAGAAGGAAAAAAACTATGGCGCTGGAAAGAAGAACAAAGATGTGTAGCGTTGGAAAGAAGTAAGACGATGCACGGTGATGGCAACGGTAACCCTAGGAGTGGTGGCTATAACCCTAAAAGAGTTTATATGACTAGTATTTTTAGACTAACTAAGGCTCAAGACCCATAACACTAAGACCTAATAAAGCCCAAGAAGTCTAAAATCTAACAAACCCAATTTCTATTAGGCTAACCTCAAAACCAATAAAGGTGAAGAAAAAATGTTAGAGAATGTGTAGAGAAAAAAGATAACAAATAGTCAGGCAAATGTTGTATCTTATAAAGTTTCGCATATGTAACTAGTAGTGTCACAATCAAATGTCCTAATAGTGAATAACTTTTGCAACGATTGTCATACTGGTTTACATCCAACTTTGCTTGGACTGGAAGTAAGCTATGGAGTTGATTGATTTTTGAAGGTCTTCATGGGTCATGTTTTGTAGGTTTACTATAAGGCTAGCTTCAAGGTAAACTTAGCTTATGTAAGGGGGTGAATTCATGTTATCAAAGCTTAAGTTTTAGAGTGTCGAGCATTAAGGGTTATGATATGCTTATTGCATACGCAGTGAAACTTTTCACTTGACCTTACATAGCTTTTAATGAGGGGGTTCTTTAGTGATTTTATATTCTTGGATTTGATGTCTCTGGAGCTTGGTGCGATGGTAAACGGATAGATGATTTTCCCAAATAACAAGTATTCAATTTTTACAGGTGCAAAGAAACGCCTATGACGCTCAATTCACTCGTGGTGCTGGACTATTCCATGTGATCCATCCGTACTTTTTGGATTTACCTAATGGTCGGTGGTAAAAGAGTAATTCTATGGGGTTGGACCAATCAACTCAAAGTGAATGAAAGATAAAAATATCTGGACACCCAAACTTAAATTATATTCATGAATTTGATTATCATGATCACTAGGAAGGTATAAGAGACTTATCCTATATTATCATATTGCTATTGTGAATTAATTTATTAAAGCATTAGTTTTGTACTAAAAAAGATCATTAATGAGACTTTTTGCACGTTTATGGACTTTGACCATTTTATATAAGATGTTTTTTCTCATTGGGTGGATCACGAGTCCTTCACACATAGGTTGGGTAGTACTTTTCTTGAATGATTGTTCACCGTTGATGTTATTCTAATTGAAATTTTGGCCCAGTTAATATTAAACATTTCATGCTAAATTGATTATTTAAAAAACAAACTTAAAAAAATAACAAACAAAAACTGAGTAATAATAAGCAAGGTTCGTAGAATCGCGATCCTACACAGGATCGATTTGGGGTCAGGATCGGATCGGTCAGGATCGGATCGTAAAATCGTACGATCCTATCAAAAACCCTTAAAATGAAAAAATATACAATTTTTATTAACACTATAATGAAAATAATCACGTTTAACTTCAAGAATATTCTATTTATTACAAGATGATCCAATTTAATTGTCAACCTATTAGATAATAGACATCTAAAGACTCATCATTTTAGAAAAAAGATATAACATAATATTATTAATCAAAAACTAACTAAAAAATAATTAAATAGATATTTAAATAATCTTAAAACACTAACACTAACGATGTAAAAGATAAAAAAAATAATAAAAAAGATTAATAATCTTCTGGGCCTCTGAAAAGGCTTTAAACAATATTTTTTGGGATTCAATCTTAAAACTAACTTGTAGATCTTTGAACGAGTTTCAATTTGATATATTATAGGTCACGTGGTTCAATCCGAGTCAAAAGTTATGACCTTTTAAAGCTTTCATCGATCCTGTTCCGATTCTGTTCCGATCCTGTCCGATCCTATACGATCCTATCCGATTCTGTCCGATCCTACCGATCCTGCTGCGATCCTACTACAAAAACGATTCTGCGCGATTCTGGATCGTTTTCTACCGTAGGATCGTAGGATCGTACGATCCTACGATTCAGGATCGCGATTCTGCAAACTATGATAATAAGTGAACATAACTTGAAAAGAAGAAATGAAGTTGGTACGTTAGCAACGGTGTTATTAGTTAGGTTAACCAACAAAATTCAAACTATATTTATGTTATTTAATTCGGGATTATTAAAAAATTTAGATAGATAACAAACAAAATTTCTAATAACATATGTTTTTCAAAAATCTATATTTTAATAGTTAAAAGCTTATCTTTGACATTTTAAAAATTCAAAAATTGGTTTGTTGAACTTTTAGTTTTTGAAAATTATTTTTTAATGATTTTTAAAATTCAAATATGATTTATTTCTGATTTTAAAGTTCAAGTTATGATTTTTATTATTTTTAAAATTTAAATTAAAATTTAAAAATTTATTTTCTATATTTTTAAAATTAAAAATTATGATTTTTGAAGTTCTTGGATTTTAAAAAATTCTTTTTCTAGTTTTTTAAAATTTAAAACCTATTTTTCTAATTTTTAAAATTTTGAAAACTATTTTTCTCTTTCTATAACATTCTGATTAATTGATTATTGTTAATTAAATTTAAATTAGTATTAATCAGATTCGAATTAATTAATTTTTGAATAATTAAATTATTGATTACATTCGAATTGCTTAAATTAATTGATTTAAATATTTGATTATTTATTTAAAAAAATAACAAAAACTTCAGGGGATGTTTGGTTAACTTATTTTTCATTTTCATTCTACGTAGAAAATACTGTTTTCTGAAAAACATATTTGGTTTGTATTTCTATCCTTGTTTTTCAGAAAATGAAAAATTAAAGAATGAAATAAAATCATTTTCTAGAAAATAAAAAAAATATGATTTTCTAGAAAATGAAAATAAAAAATAGAACAAACCAAACGCCCTCTTAGCTATCTGCATTCCTAACAATTGGACCATTTTCAACCATTACTATGTCTCTTAGAAAATTGCATCCGTTGCTATGGTGCAGCTGTAGGTCGATTAATCGTTATCTCAAATATCCATAGTTCGATCCTCAACTACGACATATTTATAAAAATTTTTCTATAAACAGGGCGCCAACTCTATTATCCTTAATCATTTTTTTTTTACGTCTCTCAAAAACCAGCGGCGGGCCCATTTCATTCCACCGCCCCCTTTCTTTTCTTTTCATTTTTCGTTTTCTAATTTTTCGTTGCATCACCTTTAGCGGGAAAGGTCTGCCCACTGCGTTTCAGGAGGTCTAATCGTCTTCCTTCTACTTCCCCAAATCGATGCCTGCTATTTCACGGATATCTTTTCTAGGGTTCTAATGCTATTCTTTCTAGTTTCTTTGAGGCAAAGTTGAGCTATTGAAAGGGATCCAAGGTATCACTCAAAGACAAAGACTCTCTGCTTGGGTGGAGGCTGAAGTGATCGATGTGAAGGACAAGTCGGTAGTTGTACTTCTCCCGCTCCAGAGGAAGAAGGTAGCTTGCTTTTTCTCTGTCTAGTTTTCTTGATTCTAAAGTTTGTTTGATTCTTATTAGACGCGTTCTGTATTTTCTTGGTTGTCAATTTCGAGAGCTTCTTTCTAGGTTTTATGTATCCTTTGAGTTCTTCCTGGTGCATTGTAGATTATAGTTGCTGCGGATAAAATATTGCCTAGGGATACGGATGATGATCTAATGAGCTGGGCGTTCTTTATAATATCTCAAGAAGATATGCACTTAATTAGTTGTTTGGTTCCATATTTTCCAGTGTAGGCACTTTTGTTGATTCCTTAATGCGCACATAATTAGTAATGTTTTATTCTAACTATAAATGAACATGATTGGTAGTATGTTATTCTTATTATTTTTCATTTAATTATAGATAACTGTGATTGCTAGTAATAATGATGGCCATTCGTTCTGCAAAGCATCAAATTTTCAAAATGGCTAGATGAGTTCTTTTGCCATTTGTTTTCCCTGCTTCAGCATTTGGAACAATCTAGTGTGACGTAAGGAGTTATAGTAATTTTTATTTGGTGTTCCTTTTGGATGTCAGTGTGTTGATTTATTGGTGATTAATTCAGCAATGATGTTCCATTAAACTCCACATTATCAAGAATTTTTCTTGCGGAGAGTCTAACTACTTTTGTATGCTCTAAATCCTGCTTGGAAAATTGCCAAAAACATTATCTGATCATGTTTGTGTCATTTTTTCTTCAGAAACTACTTGAATGCAGTGATTTGCAATTTTCTTATGCGCTCATGCAAATTCTCACTCTTAGATATTTTTAGGTCATGAGGGAAAAATCCATCTTTGTGAATTCAAATATTCTTCTTGGAGCTACCACTGAAGATGGACTTCTTTGCGCCTCTGTTTTGTTAAACTCTGAAGGCAATAGTCCACCCTATTAAACCAATCTTAATGGCCGTATTATCATCTATTGAAGGTTACATGTTTTGGCGGTGAAAGAGATTTTAATGCATCTCTAACTAGAAAAGTTTGTTTATACTTTTTATGTTTGTTTTGCTGTCATATGCACTCTCTGAATTATTGTACATTATTGCAGGCAATGGTTTCGTAGGACTAGTGCTATTGCAGTTTCGGGATGAACTGAACATTTCAGGCCCATCCTGGAAGCTTTTAAAATAATTATTATAGAGAACTTCATTATAGCCTGACAACTAGTTTAACTTTTTTTATACTTTGAAGGTTGGTAAAAATGATTTAGTTGTGATATGACAGGTAAATGGAGCTAGCAATGATGTCCTTTGCTCCCTTCTTGCAAGTCTGATTCTCTATTACCCTATCGAGCAGTTTAAGTATGCAGAAAATTTTCCCTTTAGTATTAAGACTTATACAGTTATTTCTTATGTATTGCTTGCTTGCTTCTTTTGGATGTGTAGGTTGTCTTATAGTAAGCTTGCTATTTCATTGATAAGAGAATGACCTTTTAGCAAAGTTAGTGAGGATGAGGTGAATGAATAAGTGGTACCCCTTCCTTTGGTGCATATTACTACTCATGATGAACTCTTCTTTGTAACTGAACTCTTGGATATTCATTCTCAATGCCACACAAAAAATGCCCATGGAGGTAGGTGGGATAAAAATCTCTTAAAACTCATAATCATCTGGCAGCAGTTTGTTGTTGTCAACCAACTTACATATTAAATAAGTTTTTTAATGTTGTTGGCTTAAAAATTTTGCCTAAAATTTGAGTTCTATGTTCTGATCCCTACAAGCCATATATACATCGCATAGGGGATATAATGTATCTTACTATTCAATTCGGAAGTTGTTCCTTACTCTATTCTCTGTGCATTATGATAATATGACTGGTATATGTCACATAGGGGGTATGAGAAGGAACATTTGAAGGTGACATTGTTATGTATTTACTCTTCTTTGCAAGGTGTAATGTCATGCTTGCTTAATATGCACCCTTCCTGCAAAAATAGAGAAGCTAAAGTAATTGATTTGGATAGTTCTGTTATTGCTGGGGCTGGTGGACCAAGTATTCGTTGTGCAGAAATGAGGGAGATGGCTGCTCAACAGATACATGCTTGCAGCATGCAGGTATGCCTAAATCCATGTGTATCTGTGTCAACCTAATTTTCTGCTGTAATTTTGACAGATATTTTCTCGAAGAACGGTTTGAAGATGCTTTAGGAAATTTTGGTAAGTGGTCAGCACTATAGATAGATATCTAACAATTTCTTAATGAGAATGATATCCTACTGATATAAATGGTTTGCCATTTGTTGTTCTTTCCTTTTCATAATGTAGGAAGGTTGGAATATGACAAATGGTCAAGTCACAATCAAGCATTGAAATTGGAGTCAGCTACTACAATTGAGCCTCCATGTCACTTCATTATATCTTCTCATGCTAGAAGGAAAAAAGGTACTTGCTCTTTATGTATTCTTGGAATACTAATCTCAATATTATGTACTATTGCATTCTTGTAGGCCAAGATGGGCACTTATTGACAAGGCATACATGCATAACACGTGGAGATCATCACAATCGTCATATCACCTTTGCACAGATGACAATATACTATTAGAGGATCTTCTATATCTCTCTTTGCACAACTATGAAATTATTCGCTTATAAATTGTCTCATAGATTTTCAGCTGGTTATAATTTCTCTATCTATAAAGATTTGAATGTATATCTCAATCACTAGCTATCATAGTCATTTCTGTATTTATAAAGTTTCATTTACTCCACCTACCATTGCCACTAGCTAGTTGCTAGCTTTCATCATACACTAATCTTTAAGATACTAACAAAGGTAGTTTGCTACATGCATGTGCTTTAATGTAGGTAATGGGCATGGGTAGAGGATCTTTGGGCATGTGAGTAGATATATAGAAAGATATTCTTAAACAATGTTAGACATCATAATGCATTTATATTTCTCACCCGATAGACTTTTATTTTTGTTGTTAGTCATTGTTCTTATTTTTTGTAATTTCCTATAATTTCTTTAATGAAGGTGAACCTTGGCGATGATAAAGTTTTTGCCGTGTGACTCACGAGTATGAGTTTCGAATACAACCTCTTAAAAAATAGGATAAGGCTCGTACAATAGACCCTTTCGCGATACCTACATTGACGGGAGTTGTGCATCGGGCTGTTTTTTTTTTAATTTCCTAATTTCTTTAATAAGTTATGATTCTTCAATAAAATATATCTAGATGCAATGCACAGATTGTTTCTTTTTATGCACACAAGGGTGGTCTTTCACAAACATGATTAGGAACAAACATAATACCCATTTCTCCTACATCAACTTTTTGTTGTCTTGGCACGGAGATTTATACCAATTGTTTAGGAAAGTTGATATGCTTCGTCTAAAGAATCTTTATTCCACATATTATGTCTTTGGTGCTTTCCACATATATATATATGGAAAGAAACAACTTATTCCTCTGTGCTCACTTGTTTTAGTTCTCTTGTGAGACAAACACGTCTTCCAATTTGTATGATAGAAGGTATATTTTGCGAAAACAGTTGAAATTTGTTGAAATATGGTTTTTAAGAAACTTGATTGAACTAGCAACGCAGGTAGGAGAGAGTCTATTGCATGCTCAAGGATTAATTTCTTTTTTTGTATCGGTTGGTGATTAATCATATATTTATTGTTCAATGTTGTTGAGAGAAATTATTGTTGATTAATCCGTAAACATTTAATCATAGCCAATCCAATCCCATGCTTGGACGCAAATACTTGGATCCCTAAATTTCAACTCCATTGTTGGTGAAGTTTTGAGTTTGTTTTATTGTTTGGTTCTCTAAATTTGCAGTGTTGCAATCTTGTATATAATTAATTCCACTTATAATTTCTTTCTTAGAAAGAAGAAGAAATGCAGATCTCTTAAAAGTAGCTATTGAAACTATACTAGATTTCCATAAAGTTGCCCACAACTCCACATCTTGTTTCACTCTTGATAGGAGGTGCACTCTCTTGACTTTCATTTTTATTATATTGCTGTCCTAGTTAATTATTATTTGATTCAAGAGGTAATATTGATACTTGGACTACAATACCTATATCAAGAACTGATGTATCTCTTTTTTGATCTAAATTTGCCAAAGAATTCTAATTTATTGGCTAGATCTTAATTATTGGTACAACATTTGCACAAATTGTAATATTGTCACCACTTCTATTCACTATGCTTATTATCATTTTTAAGAGTGTCTTATGTACAAAATATTCAGTTTCTTTCCTCCAATTACTTAGGAATCCTACCAAAGGCCACCTATCTACCTTGTCTACAGGTTGTGGTATTTAGTTATATGGACCCATTTTTTAAATTTACTTTCTCACTTTTGAACATACACCTCAATCAAATGCTATCCTAGTCAGTACAATGAAAAAGAAAGAAATAAAAAACTTAGCATTTAGGGATTGATCAGACAATTTATATTGTTATTTAATCATTTTAAGTATTAATGTTATCATTTAGGGATTGCTAATATGAATCATTGGAAATTATGTCCATTGAACAAAGATAGAGAAATATGAGTTCTTAACTTTTAATGTAGTAGGAAATTATTAGAATATGACAAATTGACATGCCACACTTCAACTTAAGTAGAGTTTCCATGTGTTTTTATTAATGTGTAAAATTTTCTTTGTTATTTCTCAATGTCTCATGTTTTATATTGATGTAATGGGATTATATATGGAGGTTTTTTCATGCACTTTTCTTTATTTTTGAGTTGACAACTTTGAAACAATCAAATGCTATTTTTTTGTGTCTATGAAAAGCTCCATGAAGTTGAAGTACTAAAGTATAATAGAGTTAAGAAAAAAAAATGATGAACTAGGCAGCAGACAAATTGAACCTGGGGTGACCGGCTCGGCTCTACGAAAATTTCCCACCGGTCACCAAGGTAAATCGGGAAGCACTAGCGGTGGACAGTCTAGAAGCCTAGCGTCCTAGGGTTCGCACCCTATTTGGAGGAAGTATAATAGAGTTAAGAAGAACTATAACTCATTTGCTGCTTATCTATCTTTCAGAATTGGGATCTCGGTTTATGGTGTCCTTTTGGAATTTAATTAATGTAATAAATGTTTGGTTGGGAAACAATATTTAAATTTGAATTTCAAATTGTTTAGTATGAAGTATGAAGAGTTCAAGACTGTGGTCCTCCCATCACCAATTAAAGTTTTAAAGAGGAATCCAGAGATAGTATTGGAGTCTATTGGAGTTCAATTAAAATTGATCAATCTTGACTTGAGCAAGTACCTCTACAAAACACAAAGATTCTAGGATGAATTTAAAAAAAAAATCGTCCCAGAAAATTTAGAGACGAATTTGGCGACAAAAAATTTTTTCGTTGCAGATTTGCCGTCGCCAAATTCTGGGACAAAAATCTAGATTCATCCCTGAATTTGGCGACGGAATTAATTTTTCGTCTCCAAATTCGTTGCCAAATTGCAACGAAAATAAAATTCGTCCCAAAATTCGTTGCCAAATTGCAACGAAAACAAATTCGTCCCAAACTCCACAAATCTAAACTTTGCGACGAACCTGTTTCGTTGCAGAATCTGGGACAAAAAATATATTCGTCCCAGATTCTGGGATGAATCATCAAATTCGTCCCACAATCCAAGACGAATCTTCAACATCGACCCAGATTCTTGGACGAATATTCATATTCGTCCCAGAATCTGGGACGAATTTGAAGATTCGTCCCAGATTCTCGGACGAATTTGATGATTCGTCCCAGAATCTGGGACGAATATAGATTCGTCCCAAAAATGTAATTTAGTTAATTTTGTAAAACATCATTTCTCATCTCCGATTCTGGGACGAATTCACTAATTCGTCCCTGAATCTGGGACGAATTCACTGATTCGTCCTAGAATCTGGGACGAATATAGATTCGTCCCAAAAATGTAATTTAGTTAATTTTGTAAAATATCATTTCTCATCTCCGATTCTGGGACGAATTCACTGATTCGTCCCGGAATCTGGGACGAATCTTTGAATTCGTCCCTGATTTTGGGAAGAATCCAAAAATTCATCTTTAATTTAGGAACGAATCCAAAATTCGTCCCTAATTCAGGGACGAATCCAAAATTCGTCCCAGAATCAGGGATGAATAAGTGGATTCGTCCCAGATTCAGGGACGAATCTTTGAATTCGTCCCTAATTTAGGGACGAATCCAAAATTCCTCCAAGAATCAGGGACGAATTAGTGAATTCGTCCCAGAATTAGGTGTTGATGCAGTCTGACCCTGATTGTTGTTTTGGTGTTGACATTGATTTTAGTTTAGGTTGATGATTATGATGATTATGATTAAGTCCTGATCGGGGATCAGGCATGGTATGGAAAATCCTAGCTTGGAGGGTTAGGTGTTGAAAAGTCCTAATTCGGAAGTGTTGGGTGAAAAGTCCTAGCTTGGAGAGCTAGGTGAAAAGTCCTAACATGGAGGGTTAGGTGAAAAGTCCCAACTTGGAGAGTTAGGTGAAAAAGTTCTGGCTTGGAGGGTCAGGTCCTAGCTTGGAGGGCTAGGAATGGAAAGTTCTTACTTGGAAGGTTGGGTGAAAAGTCCTAGCTTGGAGGGCTAGGTGAAAAATCCTAACTTGGAGGGTTAGGTGAAAAGTCTCAACTGGAGAGTTAGTGGAAAAACCCTGGCTTGGAGGGTCAGGTCCTAGCTTGGAGGGCTAGGTTAGATGAAAACCCTAGCTTGGAGGGCTAGGTTGGAGACCCTGGATCGGTCTGGTGATCGATCAGGGAGTTGACACGGTGCTCCTTCGTGGATTGGTCTGGTGACTGATCCAGCGATAACTGATCGGTCTGGTGACCGATCAGGGAGTATGCGCTTCACCCATTGCTTGGACCGATCAGGGAGCAAACAGTGAGGTTGAGTTCCCTTGCTGATTTGCTCCTGATCGGTCTGGTGACCGATCAGGATCACTGTGCAGATCGTTCTGGAGAACGATCCAGCGTCGCAGGTTCCTCTCTATGATTGATCAGGACGGAGCCTGATCTGTCTGGTCATGACCTGATCGGTCTGGTGATCGATCAGGAGGCTCCCTGATCGGTCCGGTGACCGATCAGGAGGTTTGGACTGCAAAGCTCAGAAATTGCCCGATAAAGGGGTGGATCGGTCTGGTGATCGATCCACAACCTGGGATCGGTCTGGTGATCGATCCAGGAGAGTCCCAAAGAAATCGCGATTTCTAATTGAGCATTGGGGACCGATTAGGACGGAGCCTGATCGGTCTAGTGACCGATCAGGAGGCTCTCTGATCGGTCCGGTGATCGATCACTTTAATTCAAAATGCACTGTCAGATGCTCTGATCGCGTCTGAACGTATCCGATTCTCTGCGTTTCATCTCTGATGCTCGATTTGCTGCTTGATATACTGTCCTAATACTCTGATTAAGCTGCAGGTGACAGTGAAGGATTCAAACACTCAAGGAGAGTCAATGGAGACCTTTTCTTGGAACATGTTTGTCTGTTTTTCCATCTCAGGTTGCAACGGGCACTGGCGCTAGCTGGAGCTGCTGTCTGGGGCTGGTCTGAGGGAGGCTCAGGGAGTCCAGAGGAGCTCAGAGGTAGCTGGTGGTTGCAGGTGAGCAGCTGGAGGCTGCAGGGAGATGGTGTCACCTGATATTCAGTGGAGGAACAAAAGGAGCGGAGAAGAGTTGGCTGTGTAGAGTTCTGCTGCTTGAGTTCTTGTTGCGCCTTTGTGTTCTCCACAACTTGCTTGCATATTCTGAAGTTCCATCACGTTGAGCAAGCTACTGCAATCTTGAAGCAACCATCCCTTGCTTGAGCACTTGGAAGAAAGAACAAGAGGCTTCGAGTCTAACAGCGAGAAGACACGGGGAAGGGTTCTTGCGTGAGATCGTCGCTGGGTGGAGCTCAGGAGGAAGCTTGCTGTGTTCTTGTCTTTGCTAGTGCTAAGTAAGATCTTTCTTGTGTTTCATTGTGCTTAAATCTATATCCTTGATTGAAATGCTGTGGAGAGGTTTCTCCACCGAGAAGGAGGTTGTTTACTATCCGGTGTTCACCGGGGCTTAATCTGCCGACGATCAAGGGATCGCCTACCTTACGGGCACGCCAAGGAGTAGGGGCAAGTTATCCCCGAACCTTGTAAACCCTCCTTGTTAGCGATCTTGCTAGTTGTGTTAGTTTACTTTCGTTTTCTGTTTTTCTGCATACTCTGTGTTTGCTACTTCCGCTGTGCTATTAACAAATCTAAGTGCAGAACTTTGAAAAACTTAAAGTCTAAGTGTTTGGTTATATTCACCCCCCCTCTCTAGCCATCCGGTTCCAACAAGTGGTATCAGAGCTTGGGGCTCTGTTTTTGCGGATTAACAACCGAGAGCTATCATCCATGGCATTGAGAAAAGGGTTTTCCACCACCCGACCTCATTTCTTTGATGAGGTTGATTTCCAATATTGGAGATCAAAGATAGAGTATTATTTGAAGATGGACATCAACACTTGGTTCGCGGTGAAGGAGGGATTCACCCCTCCAAAGGATGATGAAGGCAAGGAACTTGAATCATGGCGGTGGACAACCGAACAAGCTCGGAAGAGTGAAGCCGACGCGAAAGCGGTTGTCACTCTACAATGCGGCATGAACAAAGACCAACTCATCAAGGTTGGTCATTTCACAAGTGCAAAGGACTTGTGGAACAAGCTCATCGAACTCCACGAGGGCACCCGAGATTCAAGAATTGCCAAGAGGGACTTGTTCCTAAATCAACTTCAAAATCTCTCCATGAAGGAAAATGAATCGGTAAGTGAGCTTCATAGCCGATTCAAGGAAGTCCTCAATGGGCTTCATTCGATTGATGAAAAGGTCGAGAATCGCGACCTTGTGAGGTATGTACTAAAATCATTTCCAAGGAATGCTTTGTGGTCATCCATGGTGGATGCCTACAAAGTATCCAAGGACTTATCAATTGTTAGGTTAGATGATTTGTTTTGTGAGATGGAATTGCATGAAATGGCTAACAAAGGTCCCAAGGAAAAGGGGATTGCCTTAGTTGCAAGGGACTGATCGAACAAGAAGAAGGAGAAGGAAGTCTCTTCATCTTCATCCTCTTCCGAATCCGAGTCCGATTCCGAGGAAAGATGGCAGCGGCTCCTCATCCTCCGAGATGACGAATTTTGTAAGAAGGATGATGAGAAGGGGTCGACGCTTCAAGGGTAAAGGTAATCCTAGTGAAGCTAAACTTGATAAGACTAATGCTTCTTGCTTTGAGTGTGGTAGGAAAGAGCATTTCAAGAATGAATGCCCAAAGCTAAAGAAGAAGGAGGAGAAATCCAAAAGGAAAGAAGAGAAATCCAAGAAGAAGAAGAAGGTCTTGAAAGCCACTTGGGATGAATCCTCCTCAAGTTCATCCAATAAAGAGGAGGAGAAGAGCACGATGCATGTGACACTCATGGCTCTTGGAGAGGAAAGCAGTAATGAATCATCCAACTCCTCAAACGCGGCTTCATCATCTTCAGATGATGAAGAGGTAATTTCTCCCGAACTTGAAAAATGTTATAGAGCAATTGCATGTTTAACCAATATGTTAAGAAGTCAAAAAATAGGGTTAAATCATTGCAATTAGAAATTGAACAATTGAAGTTGTCTAGGGATGATAACATTGATGACTTACATGTTGAATTGTTAGAAGATGAGATTAAGTCATTAAAACTTGAGGTTAAACATTTGAAATCCTCTAAGGTTGAGGATGTAGATGATTTGCATGATGATTTGCTAGTAGAAGAAAATCAATCATTAAAGAGTGAAGTTGAGAGACTCAAGAATATTCTTAAGAAGTTCTCAACTATCTCTAAGACCCTAGACATGATCTTGAATGCCCAAAGGGCAGTTTACAATAGGGCCGGTATTTGTTACCGACCCAAAGAACCTTCATTCGTGTTCTTGATGTCTAGGACTGATATGAGACAATCTAGGACACCCAAGGTTCAAAAGAAAGTTGTCAAGGCATGGGTGCCTAAGTCTTGTTTAGTTGATGCTTTAGGTCCCAAGGTTTGGGTATCTAAAACTTCTATTTTTCGAATTGTGTAGGTTATGATTGAGGGAGAGCATCTATCAACTTGGTTCGTTGATAGTAGATGCTCCAAACACATGACCGGGGATAGATCATTGTTTACCACACTTCACAAGAAAAGTAGAGGTAATGTTTCATTTGGTAATAATGATAGTCTTAAGGTCATAGGAATAGGAGATATTCAAATATCTGAATGTCTTAGAATTTCAAATGTCCTTCTAGTCAAGGGGATGACATTTAATCTCCTAAGTGTCAGTCAATTGTGTGACACGAGTTACACAATTGATTTTCAACCAAGTCAATGTCTAGTTAGACAACATGACACCTTGGACACGGTACTAGTAGGAGCAAGAGTAGACAATATTTATCAAGTTTCATTTAAAAGTGCCACTAATGCTTTTGCTAAGTGTTTCATGTCAAAAGACGAAGAGTCCACCCTTTGGCACCGGAGGCTAGCACATGTGAACAAGAAGAACATCCGGAAGTTGGCCAACAAGGGATTAGTTCGTGGCTTACCAAGCATCAAGTATGAAAAGGACAAACTTTGTGATGCATGTCAAATGAGTAAGCAAACGAAATCTGCACATAAAGGTAAAAGCGCTGTAAGTATTTCTACCGCTTTAGATTTACTTCACATGGATCTATTTGATTGTAGTACTATCATATCATTGAATGGAAGTAGATATTGTTTTGTGATCATTGATGATTTTACTAGATATACATGGACTTACTTTCTAAAATATAAGGACCAAACCTTAGATGATTTAATTTCTTTTTGTAGAAGAGTTGAAAATGAAAAATCATTAACAATTAAGACAATTAGAAGTGATCATGGAGGTGAATTTCAAAATCAACGATTTTTAGAATTTTGTCAAGATAGAGGGTATAGACGTGAGTTCTCCACTCCTAGAACACCACAACAAAATGATGTTGTAGAGAGGAAGAACCATGTTTTACAAGAGGCTGCATGAAGCATGCTCAATGAGTACTCACTCCCGAGTTACTTATGGGTTGAAGCTGTAAATACAGCTTGCTATGTGCAAAATCGAGTCCTCATCCATAGGTTTTTAGGAAATACTCCTCATGAACTTTGGTTTGGGAAACCACCTACGGTTAAACATCTTACGGTGTTTGGTTGTAAGGTGTTCATCCTAAACACCAAGGACCACCTTGGAAAGTTCACGGCAAAGGTTGATGAAGGGATACTAGTCGGGTATTCCCTAGTTAGCAAAGCCTATCGAGTCTACAATAATAAATCTAGATTAATTGAAGAGTCTTCTGATGTTGTTTTTGAAAAAATTCCGAAAGTCAATGGTCAACCAGAAGATGAAATCCAATTCGAACTTAGGAGACTAAGTTTGAATGAGAGTCCAAATGTTGTTGATGGTGATGAATCCGATGACGGTGAGCCTAGACATCCCATAGATCAGCCGGATCCCGAGGCTGAGCTTATGTCTAGTGAACCCATTCAAGAAGCACCACCAACACCAAAGTAAACTAGATTAGCCTCTAGTCATCCCCAAGACCAAATTGTTGGAGACATCCATCATGGGGTTAGAATTAGATCATTCTTCCGGAATGAGGCTAATGAGGTTGTTTTAATTTTCGAAATTGAACCTAGAAAAATTGATGAAGCATTAAATGATCCCGATTGGATCATTGCAATGCAAGATGAACTAGGTCAATTTGAAAGAAGTCAAGTTTGGGACTTAGTCCCTAGACCTAAGAAGACCACCATCATTGGAACCAAATGAGTCATCAAAAACAAATTGAACCATAAAGGAGAAATCATTCGAAACAAGACACGCTTAGTAGCCAAGGGCTATAGTCAAGTTGAAGGCCTTGATTACGATGAGACATATGCTCCCGTGGCACGATTAGAATCTATTCGATTGATACTTGCGTTTGCAGCACATCGTGGCCTCAAGTTATACCAAATGGATGTCAAATCGGCCTTTCTAAATGGTCTAATAAGAGAAGAGGTCTATGTTGAATAACCTCCGGGGTTTGAGAGTACCGAATTCCCAAACCACGTGTTCAAGCTCAAAAAGACACTCTTTGGCCTTAAACAAGCACCTCGAGCTTGGTATGAGCGGTTGTCGACATTCTTAATCGAGAAAGGCTTCGTTAGAGGCCAAATAGACCCTACACTATTTCTACGTAGAGATGGTGACAATATTTTTGTAGCCCAAGTATATGTCGATGACATAATTTGTGGCTCAAATAACAAGGGCTATTTAAATGAGTTCATTGGACACATGGAGAGTGAATTTGAAATGAGTAGTGGGAGAGTTGACTTTCTTCCTTGGACTTGAAATCAAGCAAACTCGCGATGGTATCCATGTGCACCAATCAAAATATACACAAGAAATGCTTCGTAAATTCAACATGAATGATTCAAAAGAGGTAACCACTCCCATGACCACAAACACAAGATTAGACAATGATGAGAGTGGTAAACCTGTTGATTTGACTCAATATCGGAGCATGATAGGGAGTTTGCTATATCTCACATCTAGTCGACCAGATATTCTTTTCGCTGTGGGTATGTGCGCAAGGTATCAAGTTTGTGCCAAGGAATCTCACTTAATCACTGTTAAGAGGATTTTGAGATATCTTAAAGGCACAGTTGGAGTCGGTCTTTGGTACCCCCGTACCAAATCTTTTGATTTAATTGGCTATACCGATTCTGACTACGCTAGATGTAAGTTGGATCGGAAAAGCACAAGTGGGGGTTGCCAATTCCTAGGTTCATCCTTAGTTAGTTGGTCAAGTCGAAAGCAACATTGTGTTGCTCTCTCAACGACTGAGGCATAATATATTGCTATGGGAGAGAGCGTATCACAATTGTTGTGGATGATTCACACTTTGGAGGACTATGGATTAAGTTACAAGAGTGTGCAAGTGTTGTGTGACAACATTAGCACAATTAACTTAACCAAGAATCCAGTCCATCATTCTAGGACCAAACATATTGAAGTGCGTCACCACTTCATTAGGGATCATGTTGCTAGGGGAGACATTGTACTCTCACATGTAGAGTCCAAGTTAAATCTCGCTGACATTTTCACTAAACCACTCCCCGAAAATGAGTTTAGCTTCTTAAGAAGGGAATTGGGAATGTGTCGCGCTTCATAGTTTTCAAAATGCTTTCAAAACCCTTAATGATAAGTTCTAATTGTTGGGAAACAATTGGGTAACTTTGGGGCATCTCACACAAACTATAAGGTTTACCAAAACGTTTTTTGTTTGCTAGAAATGGGGTGAGATGTTAGGATCAACTCAATTTCTCAAAATGTCAATGCATCCCTTGAGAAATTAAGTTGACGAGATACAAATCACTTCGGTGACCAAGTATGGGGAAAACCAATGCATAACATATGTGTATTTGGCTCCATGATCATACTTGGACATTCCAATCAAGGAAACTTGATTGAAAACTTGATTTTGATACAATCTTGGTTAAAGTTTGATTGAATGATTGTTGATTGAGTTTGACTCCACTTGGGTGGAGCAAAGTGATTGTTGAACCTATAAGGACCTTTGATCCTTGTTCAGGGATCAAGCTTAGTCGAGGAATCACTCCTGAGATCGATATTGTTCATCAGATTCTTTCAAAATCGTGTGAAAGTCTGATACTGAAAGTTTCAGATCGTATCAGGAACCCTGATCGGTCACCCGACCGATCAGGAGTAGGGCTGATCGGTCCTCGGACCGATCTGGCTCCCTTCTGAGTTGCGGACTCTTGGCTAAATACGATCAGAGGGATCAGCCGAGACTTTGCGGACTCTTGGCTAAATATTCTGTGCTAGTCTGGATCGGTCCCAGGACCGATCTGGCACATTGTAGTAATCGATCCAGAGACCGATCAGGAGGGCTTCTCGAAAATCATCTGACCCTACTGTTCGCTTCCTGATCGATCAGCCGATCGGTCAGGAGTCTGCCTGATCGGTCTCCCGACCGATCAGGACCAGGCCAGTCCGATCAGGCTGGAGCCTGATCGGTCTGGGCGTTTCCAGATCGAACGGTGATCCGTTCAATCGCATTAAAGTCTGGTTGGTGGACCGATCCACCAACCGATTAACTCTTTCAAAACCTCTCATTGCCGAACCCTAGCGCCGAATCACTGCTCTTCATCGTGAGCAAGACACCTCCCTGCGTCCTCTTCTTCCTCGAGAGAGCTTCTGTGCGTGTGATCCTGGGAATGGCTACTACAAGTTCTTCCTTCTTCCTGTGAAATCTCTCTCTCGCTGAAGGTTTTCTTGGGCTTATCTCTTTCGGCGAGAGCCTTTTTGCTGCGCAACCTCTTCTTCCAATCTTCAAGAAGTTCGTCAATGACACCTAAGTAAGCTTTTGTCTCAGTTTTCCTTACAAATCAGTCTATAGTGTTTATATTTGAAGCTAACCATGTTTTGGTGTGTTGTGCCGTGATCTTTGTTTTGGCCGTGACTTTTGTTTTGGCCGTGACGTTCTTGATCAAATGTTTCACCTTATGATTATGTTCTCTGTGACCAAATCTCTCTTTTATTTCATTATTGTCCTTCTTTTGATCAAATGTTTTATCTTATATTCTCTAATTGGGTCTTTGATTACATCTTATATTTTGATCAAACCTTAACTTATATCATGATTCGATTCGCTTCTCTTGATCAAATCCGCTGTCATGACCTATTCCAATCTTTAGAAAATCATCAAAGGGTAAAGAATCTGTTGAGGACAGCTCAAAGGGGAAAGCCCCTTCATCATCTACCCTTCTTTCAAGGCCTCCACCACCTCCACATACTAGATTTCAGAATATTACTTTGGCTCTAAACTTCCAATGGCACAATTTCAAACTCATGCCATGTCGAACTGTAGACCAAACTTTTATCTACGAACATTGTCCAACAGTTCGACAAAGTATTGAATATTATAATCTTCAACCCATTCTGTACCTTGAGAGGCCAATCAACCTTGATTTGGTCTCTGAATTCTATAACAACATGGTCAGTGGGGAGGGTACAGGGTGGAAAACCCGTGTTGCCAGTGTCGACCTTGATTTTAATCTATCTATTTTCACTGATTTCCTTGGCTGTCGTCGGTCAGAGAATCATTTTTCTCTCTACCCTTATCCTCCTGATCCTCTTCCGGTTCCCTTTGATGGAGTCACTCCTGATTCCATCTACGAGTAGTTTCTAGGCCATCCCAGGCCAAGGGGTTCCGGTGAGTGCACCCGTGATTTTCCCACATTTCCTGCTCTTCGCCTTTCCCCCGTTGAGTATGTCTTATTTAAGATCATCACCAATTGTCTCCTTCCAACTACTTCGAAACACCTAGATGAGATTCACTCGTTCCACTGTTTGATGCTCTACGGGATGCATCAGCAGTTAGACTTTGACCCGGTGGCTTCGGTCTATTTCTCCATCATCGTCTACAGTATGCAGTCCGCCCAGACAGTCTACATGCCATTTGGCCATATCATCACTGCCTGGCTGGAATCGGTTGGCATTGATGTTTCACAGGGCTGCATTATACCCATGGTTCGACAGATCGTCGCATGATGGCCCAATCTGGCATTGTTGTCGGATCACGGGGGCTGCGGTGGAAGGTTCGACGACATGAGGGGGAGTTACCGAGAGCAGTCCCTGACCAGGAGCCACCGGCTGATGCTGAGGATTATGATAAGTGGGCTCCTGATTTACGATGGCAGGTTGCGGAGTTAGAGCAGTTGGTGCATTGCGAGCTACACATTTCCGAGCACTGGCGCCAGGAGGTCAGCTCGGAGTTTCAGTCTTTCGATCGCCGGCTCGACGCTCTCGCATCCGACGTCTCTGAGATCAGCTCACTACAGGACACATGGTATGAGGAGTGGTATCATCATACGTTTCCTGATAGTGCGTCCTCGAGCAGCCCTCCGCCAGGAGGTGTTATATATATTGCTGATTCTTCAGACGATGAGCATTGATGGCATTGATTATTTTGATGACTGTTATGTTTGGTTGTTTGGTTTGATGCACTGATATTTTGCTTGTCTTATCATGTTTAGGATGTTGGCTTATATGAGTTCGCATGATTACTATTTGTCTATATGCCTCATTCTATATTATTATGCATGTTTATGATGTTTCTTATGATGTTTTGCCCATATGATACATATGTTTGTGTTATCATGCCCTACTCTTGTCATATGTGTTCATATGTTTCTCAAAATTCAAATCGTATCTTTATTAATTTGGGATACCCCTAGGGTTGAGGGGGAGTATGAGTAAACTTAACAGCCCCTTTAGACCCTTTTCGGTGTTTGATAAAGGGGGAGAGTGCTGGTTGGTTAAGTTTAGGTTGATTATATTGTAGGGGGAGGATCTTGATTCCCCTATGATTCTGAAAGTTGAGAAATTAACTGAGAATCCCTAAACTTAAAATCGGATTGTCAAACAACAAAAAGGGGGAGATTGTTGATGCAGTCTGACCCTGATTGTTGTTTTGGTGTTGACATCGATTTTAGTTTAGGTTGATAATTATGATGATTATGATGATTATGATTAAGTCCTGATCGGGGATCAGACATGGTATGGAAAATCCTAGCTTGGAGGGCTAGGTGTTGAAAAGTCCTAATTCGGAAGGGTTGGGTGAAAAGTCTTAGCTTGGAGGGCTAGGTGAAAAGTCCTAACCTGGAGGGTTAGGTGAAAAGTCCCAACTTAGAGAGTTAGGTGAAAAAGTCCTGGCTTGGAGGGTCAGGTCCTAGCTTGGAGGACTAGGTATGGAAAGTTCTAACTCGGAAGGTTGGGTGAAAAGTCCTAGCTTGGAGGGCTAGGTGAAAAGTCTTAACTTGGAGGGTTAGGTGAAAAGTCCCAACTGGAGAGTTAGTGGAAAAACCCTGGCTTGGAGGGTCAGGTCCTAGCTTGGAGGGCTAGGTTGGAGCCCCTGGATCGGTCTGGTGACCGATCAGGGAGTTGGCACGGTGCTCCTTCGTGGATTGGTCTGGTGACCGATCCAGCGATGACTGATCGGTCTGGTGACCGATCAGGGAGTATGCGTTCACCCATTGCTTGGCTCCGATCAGGAAGCAAACAGTGAGGTTGAGTTCCCTTGCTGATCTACTCCTGATCGGTCTGGTGACCGATCAGGATCACTGTGCAGATCGTTCTGGAGAACGATCCAGCGTCGCATGTTCCTCTCTATGATCGATCAGGACGGAGCCTGATCTGTCTGGTCATGACCTAATCGGTCTGGTGACCGATCAGGAGGCTCCCTGATCGGTTCGGTGACCGATCAGGAGGTTTGGATTGCAAAGCTTAGAAATCGCCCGATAAAGGGGTGGATCGGTCTGGTGATCGATCCACAACCTGGGATCGGTCTGGTGATCGATCCAGGAGAGTCCCAAAGAAATCGCGATTTCTAATTAAGCGTTGGGGACCGATTAGGACGGAGCCTGATCGGTCTGGACCCAGCCTGATCGGTCTGGTGACCGATCAGGAGGCTCTCTGATCGGTCCGGTGACCGATCACTTTAATTCAAAATGCACTGTCAGATGCTCTGATCGCGTCTGAACGTATCCGATTCTCTGCGTTTCATCTCTGATGCTTGATATACTGTCCTAATACTCTGATTAAGCTGCAGGTGACAGTGAAGGATTCAAACACTCAAGGAGAGTCAATGGAGATCTTTCCTTGGAGCAGGTTTGTCTGTTTTTCCATCTCAGGTTGCAACGGGCACTGGCGCTAGCTGGAGCTGCTATCTGGGGCTGGTCTGAGGGAGGCTCAGGGAGTTCAGAGGAGCTCAAAGGTAGCTAGTGGTTGCAGGCAAGGTTCGTAGAATCGCGATCCTACATAGGATCGATTTGGGGTCAGGATCGGATCGGTCAGGATCGGATCGTAAAATCGTACGATCCTATCAAAAACTCTTAAAATGAAAAAATATACAATTTTTATTAACACTATAATGAAAATAATCACGTTTAACTTCAAGAATATTCTATTTATTACAAGATGATCCAATTTAATTGTCAACCTATTAGATAATAGACATCTAAAGACTCATCATTTTAGAAAAAAGATATAACATAATATTATTAATCAAAAACTAACTAAAAAATAATTAAATAGATATTTAAATAATCTTAAAATACTAACACTAACGATGTAAAAGATAAAAAAAATAATAAAAAAGATTAATAATCTTCTGGGCCTCTGAAAAGGCTTTAAACAATATTTTTTGGGATTCAATCTTAAAACTAACTTGTAGATCTTTGAACGAGTTTCAATTTGATATATTATAGGTCACGTGGTTCAATCTGAGTCAAAAGTTATGACCTCTTAAAGCTTTCATCGATCATGTTCCGATCCTGTTCCGATCCTGTCCGATCCTATACGATCCTGTCCGATCCTGTCCGATCCTACCGATCCTGCTGCGATCCTGCTACAAAAAACGATTCTGCGCGATTCTGGATCGTTTTGTGGTCCAGGATCGTAGGATCGTACGATCCTACGATCCAGGATCGCGATTTTGCAAACTGTGAGCAGCTGGAGGCTGCAGGGAGATGGTATCACCTGATACTCAGTAGAGGAACAAAAGGAGCGGAGAAGAGTTGGCTGTGTAGAGTTCTGCTGCTTGAGTTCTTGCTGCGCCTTTGTGTTCTCCACAACTTGCTTGCGTATTCTGAAGTTCCATCACGTTGAGCAAGCTACTGTAATTTTGAAGCAACCATCCCTTGCTTGAGCACTTGGAAGAAAGGACAAGAGGCTTCGAGTCCAACAGCGAGAAGACACAGGAAAGGGTTCTTGCGTGAGATTGTCGCTGGGTGGAGCTCAGGGGGAAGCTTGCTGTGTTCTTGTCTTTGCTAGTGCTAAGTAAGATCTTTCTTGTGTTTCATTGTGCTTAAACCTATATCCTTGATTGAAACGCTGTGGAGAGGTTTCTCCACCGAGAAGGAGGTTGCTTACTATCCGGTGTTCACCGGGGCTTAATCTGCCGACGATCAAGGGATCGCCCACCTTACGGGCACGTTAAGGAGTAGGGGCAAGTTATCCCCGAACCTTGTAAACCCTCCTTGTTAGCGATCTTGCTAGTTGTGTTAGTTTGCTTTCGTTTTCTGTTTTTCTGCATACTCTGTGTTTGCTACTTCCGCTGTGCTACTAACAAATCTAAGTGCAGAACTTTGAAAAGCTTAAAGTCTAAGGGTGCGTTTGGTTCAGGGTGATCAGTGATAACCTTGGTTATCTATCCAAGGTTATCGTTGATAACTTTGTTTGGTTTAGATTATCATCAATTCCCAAGTAATGCAGTATTATCGCCACATCAGCAAAACGTCATCAAATGGGGCATGCAACCCGGAATTGGATAACCAAGGAAAACGGAGGTTTTTCTTGATTCCGGGGTTAAGGAACTTTTCTTTCCCAAATTATCCCTTAATATTTACATTTTAAGATAAAAATATCCTTAATAATTAACTAAATTAAATTCGTTGCCGACTCACCGACCAACGACCGCAGCCCCTCCGTCGATCGGCGACCACCGCCGGCCGGCGACCGCCGCCGGCGACGCGACCGGCGACCGCCGCCGGCCGGCGACCGGCGACCGCCGCCGGCCGGCGACCGGCGACCGCCGGCCGGCGACCGGCGACCGCCGCCGGCGACGACCGCCGCCGGCCGACGACCGGCGACCGCCGCCGGCCGACGACCGGCGACCGCCGCCGGCCGACGACCGGCGACCGCCGCCGGCCGGCGACCGCCGCCGGCGACGACCGGCGACCGCCGCCGGCCGGCGACCGCCGCCGGCCGGCGACCGCGCCGGCCGGCGACCGCCGCCGGCCGGCGACCGCGCCGGCCGGCGACCGGCGGCCGGCCGGCGACTGCCTGCCGGTGAACGATCGGTGGCGGTCGGGCGATAAATAATTTTTTAAAAAATTTAGTATTTTAATTAAAATTTTATTAAATTAAATAAATTATAATTAGGATAAACTAAATAAATTTAATACAAAATATTACTTTACTTTTTAATTTTTAGTATAAATAAACATATATTATCATAATCCTTAATTTTAAACTATTGGGCAATATGGTAAAATATTACATTAGATTATATACTATTACCTCCAAACAAACAAAATTTTCTTTGATCATCTAAATTTAACCAAACAACATTAAGTTATGTTTCATTCCCCATAATCTTGGTTATGTGATTACCAGGTAATCATATAACCAAGGTCATGTATGATAACTTGAACCAAACGCACCCTAAGTGTTTGGCTATATTCACCCCCCTCTCTAGCCATCCGGTTCCAACATCAGGGACGAATTCACTGATTCGTCCCTGAATCTGGGACGAATCATTGAATTCGTCCCTGATTTTGGGAAGAACCCAAAAATTCGTCTTTAATTTAGGGACGAATCCAAAATTCGTCTCTAATTCTGGGACGAATCCAAAATTCGTCCCAGAATCAAGGACGAATCAAGGACGATTCAGGGACGAATCTTTGAATTCGTCTTTGATTTTGGGACGAATCCAAAAATTCGTCCCTAATTTAGGGATGAATCTAAAATTCGTCCCTAATTTAGGGACGAATCCAAAATTCGTCCCAGAATCAAGGACGAATTAGTGAATTCGTCCCAGAATCAGGGACGAATTCATTGATTCGTCCCTAATTTTGGGACGAAATCAATGAATTTATCCCAACAACTGAGATACCATGATAAATTGGGGACGAAATATTTTCTTTACAAAATTCATCCCAAATTTTCAAATTTTTTCGAATACAATAAATATTATCAATTTAACTACGTTTAATATATCCATACAGATATAAAATCGTACAAAACAATTCATATCGTCATATCTATACAAATATAAAACATCCAAATATCCATAAAGATAAAATATATCCAAACGAAATATATCGTCATATCCATATGATACAGATAACATCTAAATATAGTACAAGATAACTAATCACATACAATCCATAGGAATCTATAAAGTCATGCAAAAAACTACAAAAATATCAAGATATTGACTTCTTTCATTAGCAATTTTCCTTCTTTCAATTTCTTCTTTTCCTACATAAACAAACAAAATGTGCTTTTTTATTCAGGAATTATGTTAAATGAAACAGAACTAAATTAACACGCTTAAATAGCAAATCATTCAAAACCCATAGAATGTTAAGACAATAACAACATGAAGTTCTGAACATAGTTCAAGGGGAAAAAGATAATAAATATTTCACAGCTTCTGCTCATTCATAATGATTGATAAATAAAAAACTTTAAACTGAGCAAGCAACGAATTAGAAAATGCGAGATGGTTTCCCCATTGTGCTCTTCAGATACAAGCATCTCACATTTTGCCAGTTCTCTTCATCAACGACAAGTAAATTCACGCTCATTTGCACATTCTGAAAAATATGCTTCTCCTCCATGGCAACGTTGCCCACTGTAACACCCATCCAAAGTTTCTTGGTGGCTAACCAATGTGGGAAATTTCCCTGCCTTGTTAAGGCCAGGACCAAGAAGACGAGGAATCATTCCAACGAGGAATCATTTCAACGAGCAGAAACTCATGTGTAGATATTTGTATACGGACATGCATGCATTCATATAGGTATTGATAAGAGAAGAAAATCAAACAATAATATAATTCTTTAGCATTTAAAGATTACAGTTCATTTATTCCCATCTGCTAAGTAATATAAAACATTGCTTGGACACATGATCAGAAGTGTTACTTTATACGGCAGCATGAGGGAAATTATTTAAATATTGTTTTAAAGTTTTTAAGGAAAAGAGAGTGATAGGCAATAAAGCACATCAGATTTGAAGAATTGATATATTACATGTTACATATATTAAACGTGTGCACATCCTATTTGAAATATTGCATTATTTGAATGTATTAAACTTGTCCATACTTTATATTTCTATGTACTTGTGAAAGGATATCAAAGGATAGGAACTTTGCAATGAAAATCATGTGAAAAGGGCATTTACATTGAGTTACACATGACATAATATTTAATAAATTTACTCCATGGATTAACATGCAGTTCATCTTAAATTCAACGAATCAATATAAATATACAACAGGGAGCAGAAATTCACATAGCCGAAACTATGAAAAGTGTATAGGTAAGGACTAATAGTCCATGAAATTTAAAAGGTAGAACAAGGAAATGATCTATCAGTGATCACCATCATTAATGATTTAGGTTATACGATGCATCACATGATTTTCATTGCAAAGTTCCTACCCTTTGATATCCTTTGTAGTCAGCTTATTGTTTCTTTAGGTAGTTGATTTTTTAGGATTCCCATCCATGGCACTCTACATTGAGCTGGCCCTACCAAAATCTTGTCACTGTCTTATTTTGCTCAAAATTTACATTCCAGTCTTTGGTCATATTAAGTTAACACAATTGGATTTCAGAACCTAACGCCAAGTACATGCACACCATGACTATGTTTCAGATATATGCAAACAAAATATTTTGATCACAATCTTTTTTTTTTTTAAAAAAGTCTAATGCGAAGAAAAATAATTATAAGGGCTTCATCTCACCATTGCTTCTAGATTATAAAAACGATCCAGCAACTGCAATACCTCCTCTGCTGTGAATTGTCTATCAAAGCTGCAAGAATCAACAACAAAGTCTATGTTTCAAGACATTTTGTATTCAATCTGAAATTCTTGCACAAAATTCTTTAGTACCACTATAATAAATTAACCTAACCTCTTCCACAGATATTCCATCAGTCCATAAAGAACAAAAACGGTGGATGCCTACAGTTAATGGCCAACTAATATTAATAATCATATATGCCAAAATTACATATTCATTATATAACAGGAACTTAAGAGATTGGTAGTGATTAATTAGCTATTTGGATGCAGAGTAACAATATTAATCGGGATGTAGTGACTTTGAGTATCATCAATCTATCAGAGAGAATTCATCAGACTAAATTTGAGCAAACATCAATTATACTATACCTACTGAAGATCGTTAAAAAGATGAACACCTGTACAATTAAGATAGTTTGCCTTTCAAAGTAGATGCAGCATATTAAGTTAATCAATTTAATAATTTTAGAAGGGAATCAGGGATCATTGTACTTTAACTAGTAATGTTCTCCCGATGAAATCAGCAATAGCTGCAATGATTTCTACTCACCTCCTATCTTCAATCCAGAATCACAACAGTAATTTCCAAACAAGAGCAAGAAATTCAAATCGTTTCAGCTTTTATTGATTTAGTGGCAACAAAGATTGTCATGTTTTGAGTAATTCTTAGTTTCTATGATGCCATGTATTAACCTAAATAAGGAAACATTGCTCCAATCGATCACCTGATCTAAGCTACAAAATATTTTGTAGCTATGATGCCATGTTTTGAGTAAATATTTTGTAGCTACGAAATGTGCAAAGTAACCATCAGTGTAAATACATCTAATCATAGCTACAAAATATTTACAAAATATAGAATTACTCAAATGCTTCGAAATGCTTCTATATTATAAATCTCCACACAAAGTAACCAATCCATAGAAAACGTTTGCTTCGAAATGCTTCTTTCTTTGTGAGTTAGTCAAAAATAGTTCTCATTCCCAAAACATGATCTGAGGACTGAGATAATATAATAATGAAGACAACAAAAACTGCCATGATTCACAAAGAAAGAAGTTAAAAAACAACAAGAACAGACAACAAATAAAAATATGCATCTCATTCTTTTGTACACACGTAGTCAACGAGATATAATACAAGTCTATGGTGATAGATAAGATGGTCACCAATCACCATAAATTTCTCAATCATGAAGAACTCGATGGAGGTACTTAGGGATTCCGCATGCTTAAACAACAAGCTAAGGTAAAGACCATAGATTTCTCAAGCATGACAAGTTCTGCTGGTGATACTTAGATTTCAATGGTCAAATTTGAGTCATATGCCAATTTTCATGTTAACAATGTAGTTACGATGCAGTATCACGTTATGATAAGTAACAGAATATCTAACTAGTGAATCAATTTCCAATGGAGAAAGGAACTGTTGAGACCAATTTCACAATTCCAAATGTTCTTTAAAAAGCAGAACAATATGGGAGGTTAATAAAATGGGTTACTTAACTCAGTCAGTATGGTTTGAATTTGAAACCTCGCATAGCAATGAAAAAATACCAGTGATGGTCAAATATCTTGGTAAGGTTCAAACTTTGCTTAAGAATTTTGATTATACAATTGAAAAAGTACCTAGGCAGGCTAATGCTTTAGCTGATCATTTGGCTAAATTAGTGGTTTTGTCCAAGCCAAACTATACCTTTGTTGAGTTCAAATCTGTATCGTCAGTTGATGATACCAAGGTGGTAGCTGTTCTAACTAGCAGTAACCAGCCTGATTGGATGACTCCACTAATTGACTGCTTTTGGGGATCTAGATTCTATAGGTTGAGAACTACTCTTATACAGTTGTACATAAGAAATAAAAGGAAAAAATGAGTGATAAAAAAAAAAAGAAAGAATTGATGTTGAAAGTTCTCACTGCCTTATGAGCCTAAGAAGGTAATTATTCCAACTAAAAATCATATGTAATTATGAGCCTAAGAAGGTAATCATTCCATAAAGGCATTCTACTTGATAGTTGGAAGAAATACTTGGAAAATCACTAGAAAACAAGACAAAATCATATAAGACAACTATAGAGAGATATGTGTATGGATATGATACAACAATTGATCTCTATATTAGCTTGTTTCATATAGACAAAATTCAAGAAACTCACCTGACCATAATTACCAAATATTTCAGCAAGCTTCTCTTCAGTGACCTGAAATACATTTGCCAAAATTAATATTAACATAATTAGCACCGGCTGCATATAACAAAATAATGATATTAATAAAACATACAATAGCAAAAATTGCACAATCAAATATTAATATTCAAAAATAGTACCATGATCTATATCATCGTCGCCACCATCATCACCATGATCTACATCATCGTCGCCACCATCATCACCTAAACGGGGAGGATTCTGCATTGGAGCGGAGTTTAACTGAAGATGTCTCGTGATCATGTCCTGTTGCCGACGTAATTCTCTAATTTCTTGATCCCTTTGCTACATTTCTTCTTCTCTTTGGAATGTTATACCTTTCAAATGGGATACCTCATCTTTCAAGCTAAGTATCTCAGGAGAAACTACTCGTGGGGTAGAAGAGGAAGATATGCCAGCAACTCTTTGGGTTCTGCTCAAGGAACCCATTCCTAATATTCTTCTCCCTTTGGCTTCCCCACTAGCCTCTAACCATAAATTCATGCAGTTGCCAATAGAAGGTTCAGAGCCGCCAGTGTTTTCGCTAGGTTGTGAATTTATCAATGCTAGCTCTAACCCATCATATTTGTCCTGCGTTGTCATAAGAAAAATTATAAAACAATGACAATAATAATATTTTAAAATCAAATAAAAATTAATCCTAACCTTTATTAATTTGGTTCTATCCCCACTCCAAGTCTTGTCTTCTTTTGTAAAAGCATGAGTGAAAGTTTCAATGAATACGGGCTCCTACCCCATTTCCTTAGTCTAAAAAATACCATTAGAAATAATGAAATAATTTGATATAAATTAAAAATTAGTGAGAGAGTTAAATAAATTACCAATCTATGTCTGTGCTCATCTATATTAATAGACCCTCCTGCATATATAACAGATGCGTCTCCAGAATTAAAAGATTGATTTATCTTATTCTGATAACTCCTGCTTTTGCTCTCATTCGTTTCCCAAACATTGCAGATTTTGACCCAATTTTCATTAGTGATGCATGATGTCTTTTTCCCCCAGTCTTGGAATGATTCAGTACATGCCTAATGTGATCACCACATTTTTTTAAATATTCTTTTTATTTCCATTTCTGCACTCGGCTCCTAATTGAGCCCGCTGAAATGAAAAAGAATAATTAATTACTAACTTTAATTTCATAAATAAATAAAAGACAATATACCTTGAACTCATTCCACCATAACTCCTTATTAGCAGATGGAGTGCTTGAATATGACATTGAAGCACCTCCCTAGTGATTATTCACGATTCTATTAATATCGTGAATAATCCGTACAGAGTTTTCAACCTATCATAAAATTTCAAATAATATATATTAAATAATTAAGATAGTTGAAAAAATAAGATATTTTACAATACTTACGAATCTCCGATCGAAACTATAAACTCCCAAGTGTCTATCAACTCAGTAGCTGAGTTTCTAGTCACTTTAGTATTTTGCATAGGTACCGGAGAATGGACTAGCGAAGGTACTGGTGACGGTGAATGAGAAGGTGCGTGTGAAGGTCCTGCACCTGAATGAGAAAGTGCATGTGATAGTACTAGCGATGACAAATGATAAGGTGCATGTGAAGGTCCTGCACCTGATACTGGCACCGGCGAATGAGAAGGTGCATGTGAAGATCCTGCACCTGACAGTGGCGACGGCGAATGAGAAAGTACTGGTCAAGCTCCTATATCGGGTGCTGAAGCAGAAGGGCCAAGAGAAGACTGTCTACGTCCACGTCCATGACGTCCAAACTGTCAAACAAAAGTATGGCGACGTATAAATAAAATTTCAATGCATAATGAAAAACATGAAAAACTTACCATTTTTGCTATCTAATCAGAGAGTGCGCAACAAAATAACTGTATGTTACCTGTAATGACCTATAAAAAAAACATAGTGCATTAACAGATAGAATATATAATTTAAAAAAATATCATATATAAACAATTAAGAATGATTTATAAGTTTTATAATTTGCATATTAAACTAAATTAATTCATGTCATTTTATAAAATATTACCTATCATTAAACATCAAAATCCTCGTTATCATTCTCAGCCACATCCTCATCCTGATCGTCGTCGTCGTTGTCGTCCTCATCCTCTTCCTCTTCCTCTTCTTCCTCTTCCTCATTAATTTCACTTGCATCCACGTTTATGACTATACCACTGGGATCTCGTAAAGTTGGAATAATATATTCCTCTGTTTGAAATGTGTTCAACTTCCTCCTGTTGGTATGCAATATTTTTCCAACGTTCCTCAATTTTTTTTCCTTGCTTTGGTTTTACAAACAGCCCACCAATCAATCTTATCACGTTTCAAACTAGGATATGAAGAATAGAAATCTTGAATTGCTTGTTGTGCCAACACAAATGGTTCATATCTTTTATAGAATCTCTTATGATTTATTTCAACCAAATTATAGTGTGGATGCACCTTCATACCTCTAACAGGGTCAAACCAACGACACATAAATAAGATAACTCACATTTCTGGGCTAGGGTATTCTATTTCTAAAATTTCTTCCAACAAACCATAAAAATCACTATTTGGACTTTCGTCATTGGATGACTGAACGCAAACCCCACTATTCATTGCACTCTTCTCCATTCCATATTCTTGAGTATGAAGTATGCTGGCCAAGTGCGTACAAGTGCTTTTGGACCCCATGACAGATTGATCAACATCTCATGTTCAAGGTGAGCCTGATTATCATGAACCTAAAATCAAATACGCCAAGTGTTAAAAGTTTGCATATGTATAAACCAAATTTAGATTGTCTACTTACATATGATTTAAACCATGGTGCAAATTCTTCATCGCATAAGCGATTAAACTGTTGTGGCGACAATCTTGAATATAAGTTTTGGAAATCCTTCAAAAGAAAAATAAAAAACTTATCACACAAACAATTTACAACATTNTCAATAGGACCCTCATCATTTCTTCCCGCTCTTTGCCTTTTGCTATGAACATGAGACTCAAAATAATATGATGCAAAAGTTGTAACTTCCTCCACAATGTATGCATTAACAATTGAGGCTTCAACTCGTGCCTTATTTTTCACTTTTTTCTTCAAATGATATAAGAATCTGATGGTAATGAAACACATTGTATTAGATATTAATATATAATAACTTGTATAAATGGACACGTTGTATAAATTGTATAGATGAAAATTTTACCTTTCAAATGGATACATCCATCGAAAATGGACAGGTCCTCCAACTTTGGCCTCGTATGGCAAGTGAACTAAAAGATGTTCCATAGAATCAAAAAATGATGGTGGAAATATTCTTTCTAAATTACATAAAATAATTGGAATGTCTCTCTCTAACTTGTCCATGTGTGAATGTCTCAAAACTGTTGAGCATATATCACGTAAAAAAATACTCAACTCTGTAATGACACCCCATATAAAATTTGGTAAGAGTTCCTTAAAAGCAATAGGAATGAGCCTTTGCATAATTATATGGCAATCATGGCTTTTTAAACCAATCAATTTGTATTCCTTCATATCAACACATCTTGCAAGATAGAGACATATCCATCTGGAAATTTCAATGATTTCAACCATTCACAAATAACACGTCTCTGATCCTTATTCAATGTATAAACTGCCTTTGGCTTTGGTCCCCTACTATTTCATCGACATCAAGAGTGGGTCTTTTACAAATAAGTCGCATATCTTTTCTGGCATTCAAATTGTCTTTAGTTTTCCCATTGATATCCATCACTGTATTTATCAAATTATCAAAAACATTCTTCTCAATATGCATTACATCAAGATTATGATGAATCAAATGATTTTGCCAATACGGTAAGTCCCAAAATATACTTCGTTTAGTCCATTTATGTGTACTTCCATATTCATATGGTGTACCATATGGCTCTTCAATAACTGTTGGAAAGTCACAAATTCTGAACCAAATCTGTTCACCTGTTAATCTCAATGGCGGAAGTGTTCTTTCAATTCTATTCTTTGTGAATTCATCTTTATTTTTTCTGCATTTTTGTATACATCCACATTCTTTCATTCTGCATTTTCTCTGTTTCAAATTTATAATAACATGAATACCTAATACTAAAAAAACTATTTATAAAACTAACGATTAATTATAATAAGCATCAAGTAAAAGAACTATCATATTTCTTCAAATATGATTAAATAATTCTTCAATAGTTCTTCAAATATGATAACATATGCTTGACATAATTGCAATATCAAACAAAAAACGGGGAGTTAATAAAAGAACGACACTATCATGTTCTTCTAAAGGAAGATAATAAAGGAAGTTAATAATCAGTATCTTTATTTTGTGATCATATTATTCTGCTTGAAAATTCAGAATAACACTTAGCCTTAATTGAAGTTTAAGGAACTTGAAAAGAGAGACATATATGTAGTTTGACATAGGCACAGTAAGAAAAAAAATAGCTAATTAACTAGTATAAGTCAATTTGGAGGTGATCTCAGTTCTTTGTAAGGGTATGCATGATAATAGCATTAGAAGGGATAGAACTGGAATCGTACAATAAGGTTGAGTGCTAATGAACTCGAACCAGAAGGAAAAGCACTCTTTCCGTCTCCTAAGCAAGGTACCTGACCACAAAACAAGGAGGAGACTCAAATGGAAGCTACTCCACGCAGCCAGCGCCCCTCGGCCCTCTGCCTATTTACTAAATGAACCAGAATAAAGTGTGCTCATCTTCCAAGTTTAGCCTAAACAAGACCTATTGTGAAGTCTGAGAAACTACAGCAATTTGGCAATGGGAAAGAATTAGATTCATACACAAACCTAATCTAATTATAATTCAATCTGTGAACTTGATAGTCAAAGAATGCTTTTGATGACAAATAACTGCTAGTATTTGATGTAACAAAGGCAGATCAAAAATAAGATTTGTATAAGTTGTCTTTGTAACTCTTATTCAAGGATTTTCACACAGTTGTTTATTTTCAATATAAACTCCTTAAATAATCCTCTATTGCACGCAACTTACTGCAACATCAATTGCCACCAACCTGAAAAAATGAGCCCCAACAATTCGATCTTGAGAATGAGTCTTGGCACCAACAATATTGAGATCAATGGTGGATGTGTTTGTTGCCAAAATGCAATGTGGCGGACAAGCCCTTTCAATATCAGCAAATATTGACTGTTTAAGTGCAACCTTTTCAATAACAGCCTACAAAATCAATGAAGATAACATTGTAAAATAAGAAAATTAAATATAAATTTTTTTAAGATGTAACTATTAAGCGGCAATAATGGTGGTGGTGATGGGATGTGATCAAAATCATTGGTTAATTATGATACCGGAATTAACTAATAGTACAAGGAGTTCAATTATTTAAAACCTCAAGACAAGCTTAAATGTGATGTGTTATTATGATCTGCAGTACTATCTTGAGAATTCAACAGGTAAATATTTTAGGATTATAATAGTGATGAAGGTCACAGTGCTTGTTTCTCCCAACAAAGGAGATTCGACGAGTGGCTAGGGCACAATTTTTTCATTTTATTATATAGCGAAAAGAAGGTCAGAAGTTTCTTTAAGTTTAGATGATTGCTAAAGAGGATTTTTTGCAGAGGCGAGACATACAGTGGAATTTGGTTGCAACTGTCTCATATGCAATCATGAGGGCAGGATTGGAAGACAGCAGATACAAATATTTAGCATTTGAAGATATATGGGACACATTTGCGGTTCAGATGACAAAGCTTTAATTGTTACAGGAGTTATATGAGATGGAATGCACTACAAGAAGAGTATTTATTGTGAGGAAGAGAAAAGTTGACTTTCTGAGGATGCAAATGGCCACAAGATAAAATAATCACGCGTTTTTCTACATCTCACTTTGTTGCAAATAATGTGAGTGAAGCTTCAGCGGCTCGAGGGCGACGCAGCCAGCGCCCCTCGGCCCGCTGCCGCCGCCCTCCAGAGGCAAGCGGCCAGCGGCTCTGGGACGACGCCGGCGACGCCAGTGGGTCGAGGACGACGCAGCCAGCGCCCCGCTGCCGCCGCCCGCCGGAGGTGTAAAAGTGAGAAAAGAAACGAGAGAGGGAGAGTTCGTACCTGCTGTGTCGCTGCTGCAAATACGCGCGCGCCCAAATTTCACCCGCCGGAGGTGAAGAAGTGAGGAAAGAAACGAGAGAGGGAGAGTTGGTACTTGTTGTGTCGCTGCTCGAAATCCGCGCGCGCCCAAATTTCAGATCTAGGGTTTTGGGTTTTGGCCAAATGCGGGATGGGATGTTATATATAAAGTTATTTTGGGACGAATATTTTTCGTCCCTAATTTCATCCATAATTTAGCAACTAATATACTTTTCGTCCCAGATTCTGGGACGAAACACAAAATTCGTCGCAGAATCTGGGACGAACTACAGAATTCGTCCCAGAATCTGGGACGAATCAGGTTTCGTCCCTAAATCTGGGACGAATCCTGGATTCGTCCCAGAATTAAAATTAATTATAAATACATAAATTAAGTCCAAAATACTACCTAGAGATATCGGAATTATACGAAATCTGTTCCTACGTGTTCGTCTACTTCTCCTGAATTTATAAGTACTCTCAAATATAAATTTAAATTAATATATCAAAACCAATGATTTTTTTATCCGAATTTGATTTTTTAAATAGTTTAGTATTAAAAAAATTATGTTAATAAATTAAATATATTTAATTTGGCCTCAATAATGTTTGATAACATTTTTATAATCAGGAGAGCTAGACAAACACATACAAGTAGTTTTGTATCGTTCCGATAGCTATATATCTCTCTAACATCAATTTCTAACTCCGACTCCTATTAAACTCATGATTAATTAGCTGTATCTACATTTACATATTTAATTTAACTATCAATATAAAAAATATTGGATCAAAATATTTAAATTTATATTTGAGAGCACTTATAAATTCAGGAGAAGTAGACGAACACGTAGGAACCAATTTCGTGTAATTCCGATATCTCTAGGTAGGGTTTTGGACTCAATTTATGTATTTATAATTAATTTTAATTCTGGGACGAATCCAGGATTCGTCCCAGATTCTGGGACGAATTCTTAGATTCGTCGCAGAATCTGGGACGAATTTCTAGATTCGTCCCAGAATCTGGGACGAATTACTAGATTCGTCCCAGAATCTGGGACGAATCCTGAATTCGTCCCAGAATTAAAATTAATTATAAATACATAAATTGAGTCCAAAACCCTACCTAGAGATATCGGAATTACACGAAATTAGTTCCTACGTGTTCGTCTACTTCACCTAAATTTATAGGTGCTCTTAAATATAAATATAAATTAATATATCGAAACCAATAATTTTTTTATCTGAATTTAATTTTTTAAATAGTTTAGTATTAAAAAATGTATATTTATCCCTGATTCTGGGACGAATCCATGATTCGTCCCAGAATCTGGGACGAATTACTAGATTCGTCCCAGAATTTGGGACGAATCCTGGATTCGTCCCAGAATTAAAATTAATTATAAATACATAAATTGAGTCCAAAATCCTACCTAGAGATATCGGAATTACACGAAATCGGTTTCTACATGTTCGTCTACTTCTCCTGAATTTATAAGTGCTCTCAAATATAAATTTAAATTAATATATCCAAACTAATGATTTTTTTATCCGAATTTGATTTTTTAAATAGTTTAGTATTAAAAAAATTATGTTAATAAATTAAATATATTTAATTTGGCCTCAATAATGTTTGATAACATTTTTATAATCAGGAGAGCTAGACAAACACATAGAAGTAGTTTTGTATCATTCCGAGAACTATCTCTCTAACATCAATTTGTAACTCCGACTCAGATTTAACTCATGATTAATTAGCTGTATCTACATTTGCATATTTAATTTAACTATTAACATAAAAAAATATTGGATCAAAATATTTAAATTTATATTTGAGAGCACTTATAAATTCATGGGAAGTTGACGAACGCGTAGAAATCGATTTCGTGTAATTTCGATATCTCTAGGTAGGGTTTTGGACTCAATTTATGTATTTATAATTAATTGTAATTCTGGGACGAATTCCTAGATTCGTCGCAGAATCTGGGACGAATTTCTAAATTCGTCCCAGAATCTGGGACGAATTACTAGATTCGTTCCAGAATCTGGGACTAATTCTGAATTCGTCCCAGAATTAAAATTAATTATAAATACTTAAATTGAGTCCAAAATCCTACCTAGAGATATCGAAATTACACGAAATTAGTTCCTACGTGTTCGTCTACTTCTCCTGAATTTATAGGTGCTCTTAAATATAAATTTAAATTAATATATCGAAACCAATGATTTTTTTTATCCGAATTTAATTTTTTAAATAATTTAGTATTAAAAATTTTATTTTAATTAATTAAATATATTTAATTTGGCCTAAAAAATGTTTGATAACATTTTTATAATCAGGAGAGCTAGACAAACACATAGAAGTAGTTTTGTATCATTCCGAGAACTATCTCTCTAACATCAATTTACAACTTCGACTCATATTTAACTTATGATTAATTAGCTGTATATACATTTACATATTTAATTTAACTATATATTAATATAAAAATATTGGATCAAAATATTTAAATTTATATTTGAGAGCACTTATAAATTCAGAAGAAGTATATGAACACGTAGAAACCGATTTCGTGTAATTCCGATATCTCTAGGTAGGGTTTTGGACTCAATTTATGTATTTATAATAAATTTTAATTCTGGGACGAATCTTGGATTCGTCCCAGATTCTGGGACGAATTCCTTGATTCGTCGCAGAATCTGGGACGAATTTCTAAATTCGTCCCAGAATCTGGGACGAATTACTAGATTCGTCCCAGAATCTGGGACGAATCCAGAATTCGTCCCAGAATTAAAATTAATTATAACTACATAAATTGAGTCCAAAACCATACCTACAGATATCGGAATTACACAAAATCGGTTCCTATGTGTTTATCTACTTCTCCTGAATTTATAGGTGCTCTTAAATATAAATTTAAATTAATATATCGAAACCAATGATTTTTTTATCCGAATTTATTTTTTTAAATAGTTTAGTATTCAAAAAATGTATATTTATCCTTGTTCTGGGACGAATCCATTGTTCGTCCCAGAATCTGGGACGAATCCATGATTCGTCCCAGAATCTGGGACGAATCCTGGATTCGTCCCAAAATCTGGGACGAATCCATGATTCGTCCCAGATTTATAAAACTTAATTATAATAATTATTATATTTTTGAGGAATTCTGGGACGAATTTATTATTCGTCGCAAATTTTGTAACAAATATTAAATTCGTTGCAGATTCGTCGCAGAATTCGCAACGAATATTTAAATTCGTTGCTGAATTTTGGGACGAAAAAGATTTTGTTGCTAAATTGCAACGAATGTATTTCGTTGCTAAATTCGTTCCTAATTTGCGACAAATATTTTTTTTGTCGCTAAATTTGTTGCAATTTTGGGACGAAAAATATTTGTCCCAAAATTTCGTCCCTAAATAACTGTTTTTTTGTAGTGTCGGAACAGAATAACACATATACAAGTATGTAAAACGGAATGAAAATGCAACCATAAATAATACATATATGTCAACCAAATGCAACAATTATAGCTCATATAAATGCAGCAAACACAAGAAAATGCAAAATGCAATAAATGTGAGCATGATGCAATGACATGTGTCACCTCTAACGTCAGTGAAGCCGCCATCACATCACATCTATGAGGTCGAGTGGGTAGGGCTGTGACAACTGTATGTACTCCAACAAATACCACTACAATAAGTGATTGAGTGGACAGAATGCTAGGGAGCAAACTACTCCAAAAACCCCAGAAAAAAGGGGGGAGCCACCAACAACTTTGTTACCCCTCGAAAACAACAGTGAGAGTGTCAACTGCTTGCCTACAACTCCAACATCCACTATCCATGAGTGGTCGAGTGTGGTATAACAGGACAACTGCTCGCACTCTAGTAACCACCACTACCTATGAGTGGTTGAGTGGGCAGAACAGTTAAATAACTGACGACGGGCTAAACCATAAGGATGCCGATGTTCATCAGCATACAACTATGCAGGTATGGTGCATGATACTAGTATACACAAACAACCAGGTCACAACTATGTAACGGTATGTAAAATAAATATCAAAATTAATAAATATGCAACTAATCTACTAGGTAGGATATATCTAATGCCAACCAAAATCCTAGTTGTGTTTAATGATTATTCCTAAGTACTCGCATGCACAGTAAGTACTTAACAGATCAGAAAATCAACATGTGAGACTGTATGAGCATAAATTTGATTAGTTCAAAGATCAAACAAAGAATGTATCAACTGATGATATCAAAGACAAAGAATAAGGTAAAGCAGAACTGCTCAAAAACAAACAGTCATGCATTTAAGTTCAATAAACTACAGAACACAAAAGAGACTCGCCTTAACTGTAAAATATATCAGAGAGAATTTCCTCACGTTCAACCAAATGATTCCAAATCAAAATCCTGTGCCAATATGAAAGTTTAGCTATTTATAAAAATTATTAAAAATAACTAGACTACATATAAGCAAATAATATATATATATAACCACTAATTAAACTAAATGTAAAACTTAATTAGGATCGTCCCAATCGTAATATTATTAAATCTATCTAATTAAATGATTAATTCATAATTAGACTGAATCATCTAATCCATAGTAACCAAGGCTAATCATTGGTGATCCACGGCAAGAAACCGAAAGCCCAATTAAACCTTTATAGCTCACAGTAAGTGCACTACAAGTTCGAGAGAAGACAAGCTACACATTATAATGGCACCAATTTTCCTTATTCTGTGGTTACAATCATATAGTCTGGCATTGTTCATATACAATCTTCAATGAATTAATCATCCACTGACATCCGAATGCAACCTCCCTAATCGTCTTCCAAGTCAGCTATCTTAGTGAGCTTGGGTATCCTTGATGCACTTGGAAGAAAAACAAAATACTTGATCCTGTCGCGAAGTGGGGTGGCGGTCCCATGGGCTAGACGGGCCTCCCGGGTGGCACGAGCCGACGAAGTGGACGGGGGCGGACCGCGCCGTGCCACGTCCTTGCAAAACAGTGACCGTCAGTAAACCCGCCAGGGAAATCCCCGGTCAGGCACTCCGACGGTCAAGTCAGTCTCCAAGGGCAGATGAATGAAAACTGAATTGAAATGATGCAAGGGATGCGAGAATCCGCCTGCGCGTATCTGCGGTAGAGGGAGTGCCAAGCTTATATAACCGGGGGAGCTGACAACCCTTGTTCGTATTGACGAGACAAGAGCATGGTAGCTGTCAGCTCGTATGGAGCACTACGGAGCGGCGCGGCATGGCGCGGGGTGCTCGAGCAGTACGAGAGTACTGAGTGCACAGTACGAGGGTACTGGATGGGCGGATTAACTGCGTAGAGATGTCAGAGGTGGATAGGACATGAGGAACCCCGTTAACAGGGTCGTACCCTGGATGTAAGGATGTGAGGGGGCATAAGGGCGGGACAGCCCTCACCCCGAGTGCCGACTGGCGGGTCCGAGTGTTGGGGACCAAGTCGGGTAAGGATCAGGGAGCGTGGGCAGCCACACGTCCGACTGGTAGAGAGAGAGAGCGCAGGGTACGCCCTAGGTCGGGGGTTACCATGGGATGTTTACCCGGTCCTAGTTGGGCATCTAGTCTAAGTGATGGCAATAGAAAGAGAGTGTGGATAACTACTTGACTGTGGCGCCCGACTCTGCTCTAGGTCGGGGTAGGGTCGAGGAGCATGAACAACCAGGAACCCACCTAGACGAAGGGTAGGAGGGCGGCCCGGGCGCCCCTGTCGGTGGTCTGCTGGTCTGTCTACTAGGCCTTTGTGGTGCCAGACTGGCTGGTGGGCCCGGCCTATGCCTCTACCCGTGGGCTAGGCCGGGATCATAAGCATCCCCCTCGAGTCTAGTCGAAAGAGGCGGCGAGTCCGACTGACTAGACCACCGTCCGTTCAAGTAAGTCTGGCGCGACGGGAAGTCCTAGTCCCGTGGGGGAGCTTCTTGACAGGTTTGTCGAAGCCTAAGGATCCTGGTCGGTTGGTGAAGTCACCATGTTTGTCCTTTTTGTTGTTGAAGGCTCAATATCCCTGAGCAGCCGGAAATTCTCCTCACTATTGCTTACAACTGGGGATGGCTCCACGTGCCTCCTCCCCACTCCTTCTCCAATTATCGAGGCATTTATCATTCGTTCCCCGAGGAACGAGGTTGGGCGCGAGGCGCCTTGCTTCCTGGGCCCCGATGGGCCTGCTCATGCGGTTATTACTGTCTGCTGCCTCCACTGTGGCCTACCACCAGGTGGCCCTATCATCCTACATAGCTGAGTAAATTCCTACTTTTTCCGCCGCCGCTTCACTTTTCACTCTGGCGTATTATCTTCTCTTCTCCGGCTAGGGTTGTGGCGACTTTGTGCTCGACGCCCCTTCCCGCGGGCTGGACTCCCTACCCTCTTCGTGTCTTCATGGCCTCTTCATCTCGCGACCCCCACCCCTGGTATGTCACGGCGACGTCCGTTCTCACCAGTGATGACCTCGAGGCTCTTAAGACGGAGTTTCACATTCCGCCTGACCATGACATCCAGTTTCCTTCTCCTGCTGATCAACCAGCGACACCGCCCAGGCACTACATTACCATTTCGCGGAATCACCTGCGGGCGGGCCTGTGCTTCCCCGTTCATCCCTTCATCGCCTTGGTATGCCGCTACCTTCACATCAATCTGTCTCAACTGACTCCCAATTCCATCTGCCTTCTCTGTGGGTCCGCCATCATCTTTCTGTTGTATCGCCTTCCCTCACCAGCCAAACTTTTCCACCACTTCTTCTATCTGAAGAAGCAAGAATGGGGCGAGTTTGTTTTCCAAGCTCGCTCTGGGACTTCTTTTCTCTCTCCTCTTCCTTCCGCCAATAGGGGTTGGAAGGAATGCTTCTTTTTCATCTGTCCCGTGGCCTTCCCGACCTGGCCGCTTAACTTCCGACGGGATTTTCCTCGAATGCCCCCTCATCACACGGATCCCCGGCAGTTCCCTACTTTCAAGCGTGCCCTTTCCTTGTTCAGGGATAGACACTTCCCAGTCGGGCCGCTCTTGGCCGAGAACATCCTGTCCGCGTTTGGCCTTAGTCCGGCGTCGTTCATCCGTCCTGCTTCCTTAGGTAAGTGATCCTTCCCTACTCCTTGCCCCTTGCTATTTTTTGACTCCTGCTTATTGGCCAGCTAAGATGATGTACCCGGCTGCTCCTGAGGGGGGTTACGGGTTAGGAACCGCCGAGGAACTGGAGGCACATATTGGGGCGGTGATCAAGGAGCAGCGGGAGCAGGCTGCGAAGCAACGGGTCGTGCAAGGATTGCGCTCGGCACTGCTGGCCGAACAGGGAGCTTCTCCATCCGGCTCCCCTTCTCTGGCCTCTTCTTCCGAAGAGGGGAAGACTCCTCCATCGGGCTCAGAGGATACTCAGCCTCTAAGCCATTCCTTGCGGCGTCCTAGGGGCGCCGGCTCTGTATCCGCCTCGGGTGACCCATTGAGGGCTTCCTCCAGTCGACCTAGCAAAAGACGGAGGGGTGAACCGTCGACTGCCGCCCTTCCAGCGCTACCACCCCCTCCTCCTGCGGTACTGCCGATGGAGCTGACTGTATTGCCTTTGAGGGAGGAATCCCCACCCTGCCAGGAAGGGCCTACCAGCGAAGGCTTGCTACATATGCTATCGCCCTCGTTGTTCGACTGGCGCCTGAACATGACAGTACTGAGCGATACTACCTCCATGCGGTCGAGAGACGTCCGGCTGTATGGTTCGATTTTGGACAGGTTCATGGCTGGCTTGCGGGCGAGTGGCTCGGTGAGCCCCAGCGTCTGGGCGGACGACTTCATGACCTCGGCTACCGAGGTATGTGTCCATCGGTTGGGGCGTGTGTCATTCCTTCTTTCGCTGATGGGTTCTTAAATTTCTTGCAGTCTTGGGCCCAGAGCTACAGCACGAGTGTAGCTATGTTGACTCATGCCAAGGCCTAGTGTCACGCTGAGAGGCGTGTGGAAGACCTTGAGGCTCGGCTCTGACACACCCAGCTGATTTCAGATGATGATTCGTTGAACGGCTTGAGGGCAGAGGTTATCGGCCTCCAGGATGTGTTGCGCTAGACCCAGGAGGAGCTGGAGATCGCCAAGGCTCAGATCGCAGCTATCGACGCTAAGGTGGTCCGCGCGCAAGAGCGGGTGATTCAGGTTGAACAAGCTCACCTCCATGATCGCAAGCGCAAAGGTGAGTTGCTAACGGAGCTCCTGAGAGCCAGGGCGTATCTCCACTGGGCCAACGAGGAGATTTTGCCCTTCGGGCGCAGCTGGCAGCTGAGAAGCGGAAGACAGATTCGCTTCGGAACCAACTTCAGGATTTGCGGGGCCTCCTCCGGCCTGGGATGCGGCTCAGGTAGAGCTAGGAGAACTGCGCGAACGACAAGCGTCTTGGGACGCCCTGCAAGCTGAATTGGCAGAGCTGCGCGCCTACAGAGAAGCGGAAGCCGACCGTCTGGAGGCTCATCGACATCCGTCCGTTAATGCTCCATCTCATACTACTGAAATCTCCCAACGGTTCATTGAGGTGATGATGCAGCAGGGAGTGGAAGTCGTTCGTCAGCTCAGGCGAGGCGGGTATCTGTTGGATCGGGTTGGTCCGGCTAGAGGGGGGTGAATAGACGGCTAATAATTGAAAAGTGGTGGAAACTCGTCTATATAAAAAAACTTGGTTGCAACTTGGTCGTTGCTTCCAAGACGGTTAAAGCAAAAAAAATCTCCTTGTGACGGAGAAGCCTTACAACTGAAGATCACAAAACTTAGAGAATTACAATAGTATTGAATGAATTACTCTAAATCTCTAAGACTATTTATAGGTTGAGTGATATGATCTTGACCGTTGATACAAGATTGAGTTTCATCTTGATCGTAGATCTAAGATTAATCTTAGCTGTTGATCGTAGATGAAATTTTATCTCAACCAGATTTTAAACTCTAATTAAAAGAGATAAATATTATTCTCTCTTTAATCGCTCCTTTGAAAGCTTCGGATGGCAACCGAAGAAAGCCCCCCCTCTCCACGTGTGCTTGTGCGCAGAAGGATTCTCGGATCAACTTTTCTGCACCGCTTCATCGATTGCTTCTCCAAGACTTTGATAAGTTTTGTCTAAACAAGTCCACGTGTGGAGCTTGTAAAAAGCTTTAATTAAAAGCTTTAATATAAAAGCTTTTAAAAATTAAAGTCCTTTAAAAAGCTTTAATTAAATGCTTTAATATAAAAGCTTTTATAAAAGACTTTAATTCAAGTCTTGATCCAAGTCAAAGGCAACTTGGTTGACTATTCGTAAGTAGATCTTCTGGGTGATTTCTGACCACCCGGAGTTAGGCTCACCCGAACCCGACTTCGACCTTTCGCCCCTCGAGCGTGCTTCCTTTCGGCTTCTCGTCCCTCGGACATCGCGCGCGTCCTTCACGCTCCACTGACGTACTCTTCCGCAGCTTCCGCGTCCCTCGGATTGTACCGAGCCCGTCGGCTCACTTCCCCGTGCAATCCTTCTCGTCCGCTGCATCTTACGCTCAACTTCCTCCGTACCTAAGTTCCTGCACACTTAGCAGAGGGATTAAAACCAACAGGACCTAACCTAACTTGGTTGATCACATCAAAATCAACCGGGGCACCAACAGTATCTGCCTCCGAATTTGCCTTCCACTGCGGTCCGGCTCGAGGACCTGTGCAAGGACCTCCCCAACGTGACTGATCGACCCTTCACGTGAAGGGATTGCCTTTTAATTTTCCCCTTTCCTGCGGACAAGGGGCTTCTGATCCTGATTTTGTAATGAGCCTTTTTCCTTACACGCGATCATTCCCTTTTGTTGGTTTGGGCAAGGGTGGTTGCGTTCCTGTGTCTGCGTTCTTTCTTGATCTAGTTGGATATAGGTGATGGCCTGGGCAAACCGGACACCAAATCGACTAACGAGCATCCTTCCCAGCGTCGGGAGGGGTGACAGTCTTGAACGCTTGCCTACACATGCAATTGGCATCTGTAGGAGTCTGGGCTCTTGGCCGAGCGGGATCTGGGAAGCGTGGGCCGCCATGCGTCCGACCGAGGCTCGGGCCAAGGGATCGGCAGGAGCTGGCCCGTAGTGGTTTGGCCTCTTGGTCGAGTGGGATCCGGGGAGCGTGGGTGGCCACGCGTCCGACCGGGGCTCGGGCCAAGGGATCGGCGGGAGCTGGCCCGTAGGGGTTTGGCCTCTTGGTCGAGCGGGATCCGAGAAGCATGGGCCGCCACGCGTCTGACTGGGACTCGGGCCAGGGGATTGGCGGGAGCTAGCCCGTGGGAGTTGGATCAATCTTTTTTTCCCTTCTGTTCGAGTTACTGGTTCTATTTATCCTCCTCGCTTGCCTCACCTCTGTGCTGGGTCATAGGATTGGTCTTTATTCCTGCCCTTCTATCAACAGTCACGATCAATCGCAGTTCCCTATATAGGCTTCAGCGACCACCCCTCTCGCCGCCTTCTCTTTTCCTTCGCCCTTCGTGACCTTCCTCCTTTTCTTCGCTCGTCTTCTCCAGTGATCCCTGCGCCCTTCTCAACGCGATGCGCAGCTTTCTGGCCACGGCGGCCGCAGAGAGGGCGGCCGCATTTGAGGCGTCCATGATAGCTATGATATCGGAGCCGCTTCCCCAGTCCTCCTGACAACGTTCCGCCGGCTACCCCGGTGTCCCACTTACCGGTATCAAGCCCTACCCCTGCGTCCTTTGCAAATACAGGTGAGGCGTTAGAGGAGGAGGCGTTGGACTCTGACGTTGAGGTTTTGGCTACCGATCCTTCCCCTTTGGAGCTCCGTTGTCGGCGAGGCCGACCGCGCGACCGTTCACCTCCTTTTGAAACTATGCCCACCGATCCCCAAGAGACCTTCTCTTCTTCTTCTGCGGCGAGCCTTCCTGTCTTGCAGGTGCCCGTAGTCCCTGCCTCTTCCGCTGCAGGGGACACCTTGCCTGCATTTCTTCCAAATCAGGTTGTCTCTTCGGGGGAACAGACGAGCGAGCCTCTCCCTTTGCTCCTGCCAGAAGCTTCAGCTCCCCTGGTATCCATACCGCCCATCCCCGTCTCCTCTGCCTTAGAGCACATTCCTCCAGCAGCTCTTCTTGCTCCCGCTGGCTTGTCTAGCGGGCTGTTTACTGCCTCGTCCCCTCCTATCACTGAGAGGGCCACCGTTCCTGGCCCGATACATCTCATTCTACCTTCGCGAGCTGACCCTTTTGCTGCTTACGAGGCTCCAGACCCCGAGCCGCTGGGATCCGCTCGAGTCGCTCACCTGCATGCCCCTTTGAGCGACCATCTTTATCAAGGTCTCCGATCCTTCAATTGTCAAGACCCCGTTGCCCGAATTGATGGCCTCGTTGCGGATGCTTGTCGGGTATGTTTCTCTGATAGCTCTTGCCTACTCAGTTTTTCCCGTCTAACCCTTCAATCCTTTTGCAGTTGACCGACGCCCTATATGACATGGGCGTTTCCTTCACCACCCAGACCTGATCCCTTCATCAATCATAATCCCGAAGGGAGGCGCTGGAAACTCAGCTCCGCTGCACGCAGCCGCAGCCACGTGAAGAGGCTTGGAATGCGCTGCGCTTCGAGAACGCGGCCCTTCAAGGCCGAGTCGCCTATGTCGAGGCGCAGCTTCAGGATAGTCTGTCAGAGCTAAGCGTAACCCGGGCTTCTAAGGCCCAGTTACGTCAACAACTTGCTCACTTGGAGCGAAGTGAGCATCAAGCCCAAACCCGGGAACTTCAGGTGCGCTCCGAGTTGGCCAAGACCCAGGCAGATCTTTTGGAGGCCAGCCAGTTGGCTGCTACAATGCTTGCCACCTTGAAAGCTAGGGATGAGGAACTGGCGACTTGCCAGAGCATCCTTACGCGGAGGTGCGAGCGTCATGAGCCTCGGAAAGCTAAGGCGCAAGCATCTCCCGATGGGCGCGGGAAAGCGCCGGGTGGAGCCTCCTCGCAGCCTTCAATGTCTGCCTCGTAATCATATGTTCGCTCTTCTTCTGTTATCTGATGTAGGGGGCCGAAAATTGCGGTCTTTCCATTGTCTCCTTTCTCCCGTATTTGCACTTATGTATGTCTGTCGCTAGAGCGTAGGTGATCATGATGATGGAAGTAACGACCCCTCCCTCCTTATAGGGGAGGGCGCGCTTGCTAAGCTAGGCTCGTTGTGTATCAGCTGCTCGGGCTCTTAGACACAAGCGGTATTCCCCTGGCACCCCCACCTTGGGCGAGCTCGAAGATGAATCCTAAGCTCGAGTTGATCCCTTGGATCATTCGGGAGCCTATTAGGGCGTGCTTGCCCAACAGGCCGTAGCTGCGGGGGCCCAGCCGTCCCTAGCCCACCCGCGGGCGTATGTCACGGTCGCCGAACCTTCGGGAGGGGCTTGCGCTGAGAAAGAGTAAGGTCGCTCGGCCGGGTGACCCCTCGGGGGGCATGGGTCGCCATGCATCCGCCCGAGAGCCGATCCGAGGGAGAGGCTTGCGCTGAGCAAGAGTAAGGCCTCTCGGCCAGGTGACCCCCTGGGGGCATGGGTCGTCATGCCTCCGCCCGAGAGCCGATCCGAGGGAGAGGCTTGCGCTGAGCAAAAGTAAGGCCGCCCCGCTGGGTGACCCCCCGGGGGGCATGGGTCGTTATGCCTCCGCCCGAGAGCCGATCCTAGGGAGATGCTTGCGCTGAGCAAGAGTAAGGCCGCTCGGCCGGGTGACCCCCTTGGGGGCATGGGTCGTCATGCCTCCGCCCGAGAGCCGATCCGAGGGAGAGGCTTGCACTGAGCAAGAGTAAGGCCGCTCGGCCGGGCGACCCCCCGGGGGCATGGGTCGCCATGCCTCCGCCTGAGAGCCGATCCGAGGGAGAGGCTTGCGCTGAGCAAAAGTAAGGCCACTTGGCCGGGTCACCCCCCGGGGGGCATGGGTCGCCATGCCTCCGCCCGAGAGCTGATCCGAGGGAGAGGCTTGCGCTGAGCAAGAGTAAGGCCGCTCGGCCGGGTGACCCCCCGGGGGGCATGGGTCACCATGCCTCCGCTCGAGAGCCGATCCGAGGGAGAGGCTTGCGCTAAGCAAGAGTAAGGTCGCTCGGCCGGGTGACCCCCGGGGGGCATGGGTCGCCATGCCTCCGCCCGAGAGCCGATCCGAGGGAGAGGCTTGCGCTGAGCAAGTGTAAGGCCGCTCGGCCGGGTGACCCCCGGGGGGCATCGGTCGCCATGCCTCCGCCCGAGAGCCGATCCGAGGGAGAGGCTTGCGCTGAGAAAGAGTAAGGTCGCTCAGCTGGGTGACCCCCGGGGGGCATGGGTCGCCATGCCTCCGCCCGAGAGCCGATCCGAGAGTCGATCTGAGGCTTCCCGGTCGAGGGCATCTTAGGGAGCGTGGGCTGCCACGCGCCGCCTGAGAGCCTCGCCGAGGCTTCCCGATCGAGGGCATCTCAGGGAGCGTGGGCCGCCACGCGCCGCCTGAGAGCCTCGCCGAGGCTTCCCGGTCGAGGGCATCTCAGGGAGCGTGGCCCGCCACACGCCGCCTGAGAGCCTCGCCGAGGCTTCCCGATCCAGGGCATCTCAGGGAGCGTGGGCCGCCACGCGCCGCCTGAGAGCCTCGCCGAGGCTTCCCGATCCAGGGCATCTCAGGGAGCGTGGGCCGCCACGCGCCGCCTGAGAGCCTCGCCGAGACTTCCCGGTCGAGGGCATCTCAGGGAGCGTGGGCCGCCACGTGCCGCCTGAGAGCCTCGCCGAGGCTTCCCGGTCGAGGGAATCTCAGGGAGCGTGGGCCGCCACGCGCCGCCTGAGAGCCTCGCCGAGGCTTCCCGGTCGAGGGCATCTCAGGGAGCGTGGGCCGCCACGCGCCGCCTGAGAGCCTCGCCGAGGCTTCCCGGTTGAGGGCATCTCAGGGAGCATGGGTCGCCACGCGCCGCCTGAGAGCCTCGCCGAGGCTTCCTGGTCGAGGGCATCTCAGGGAGCGTGGGCCACCACGCGCCGCTTGAGAGCCTCGCCGAAGCTTCCCGGTCGAGGGCATCTAGCCCCGCCGAGGGTAATGCAGCGACGAATATCTCCAGGAAACCCATCCTTGAGGGGTGCACATAATAGATGAGATTTATCCAGAAGACCCCATTTTCGATACGTGGCAAACGTATAAGATACATCCAGCTTCCAAATACGTGATGCGTGGACAAGCCCTATCCCAGAGGCCAGACTATAGAGATCTGCATAGAATACGCGAAGTACATCCAGAAGGCCAAACATCCGCTGCGCGGAGAGCATAGCATATGTTCCCCTCCCTTTTCTGATTAGCCCTTTCTGCCCTAGAGTCAGATGAAGAAGGGCTCGCACTGTCCAGGAGCGCTAACCGTCCAAACCCAGCTGGATCTCCCATCTCCACTTCTGATCAGGTTGCTGGTGTCCCTCCTTCTAGAGCCAAATTTGATCCTGTCGTGAAGTGGGGTAGCGGTCCCATGGGCCAGACGGGCCTCCCGGGTGACACGAGCCGACGAAGTGGACAGGGGTAGACCGCGCCGTGCCACGTCCCTGCAAAATAGTGACCGTCAGTAAACCCGCCGGGGAAATCCCCGGTCAGGCACTCCGACGGTCAAGTCAGTCTCCAAGGGCAGATGAATGGAAACTGAATTGAAATGATGCAAGGGATGCGAGAATCCGCGCGCGCGTACCTACGGTAGAGGGAGTGCCAAGCTTATATAACCGGGGGAGCTGACAACCCTTGTTCGTATTGACGAGACAAGAGTGTAGTAGCTGTCAGCCCGTATAGAGCACTACAGAGCGGAACGGCATGACGCGGGGTGCTCGAGCAGTACGAGAGTACTGAGTGCGCAGTACGAGGGTACTGGATGGGCGGATTAACCGCGTAGAGATGTCAGAGGTGGATAGGACATGAAGAACCTCGTTAACAGGGTCGTACCCTGTGTTAGGATCGATTCCGTACGCTAGAGGGGGGTGAATAGCGATTTGTCGATTCTCTTTGCTCTACAAGATTGTTAGCGCAGCGGAAATACAAATAAAAACAATAATAACAAAGAAACAATCGCTAACAAACTGATTTAGTTGGTATCCACCCCGGCCGGGTGACTAATCCAACAATCCGTCGGTGGATCACTCCCCGGATAACCTCCGGCTAGCCCTCGTCGCTCCTTGTGGGTGGAGAAACCTCGCCACAACACCTCGGACACTATCTGGGCACAAAAGACTACTAACACGCTTTACCCAAGCGAGTTTCGTCAAGCAACCCCAGCCCGATCGAGTCCCCCTTTAAATAGACTCGGGCTGGAAATCACGCCACCAGTCGACTGGTGCTACTAAAATCCGACCGTTATACCCAACGTTCGAATTCTTAGCTGTTTCCAGCCTTGACCAGTCGACTGCCCCTAGGGCCAGTCGACTGACCAGTCGACTGCCCCAGTGGCAGTCGACTGATCCGAAGGAAAAATCCTTCTGTGAGTCCCCGCAGTCGACTGCCTTCGGGCCAGTCGACTGCCCTGCCTACCAGCCTAGGGTTTTGCATCCCCGAGTACATTCCACTCAGCACTAGACCCTTAGGACTTCCCGAGTACATTCACACAGCACTCGTGCCCTCACGACTCGACTGACTCCTCCTCCGCAGCCTCGACTGTTGCCTTCGCGCCCTCTTCATCTTCGGCCTTCGTCCCTCGGATGCGCACGCAAGCCTCCAGCTTGCCTCCATGCCACCCTTCACGTACGCCTCGAAGTCCGCGCCCATCAGCTCATCATACCTGCACTCCATGGTCCCTCAGATGCGCACGCCAACCTCCAGCTGGCTTCCATGCCATCCTTCACCGTACTGAGGCCGTCCAGTCAAGTCCATATGTGTACCTGTACAATCCTGCACACTCAACATACACATATCAAATACACAGGGTAAACCTAACTTAAACCCTTTGCCCGAACATCAAAACCCATGGTCACTCCGGACCATCCTAGGGCCGATTGCTCCAACAATCTCCCCCTTTTTGATGTTTGGCAATTCGTTTAAGTTAGGGAAACAAGATAGTAGTCAAATAGCAAAAATAATGCATATGCAATACAAAAGTGGATCCTATCCCAAGGCATCCCACACCTAACCCTCCAAGTTAGGATTTTCACCACCTAACCCTCCAAGTTAGGATTTTCATGGGCTTTTTAAAGCTTCTCCCAAGCTCCCCCTTACACTGGACTTACAAAGGCTTTTTAAGAACCTCTCCAAGGTTCCCCTTACGCCAAGAATGGAGCAACCATGCTCCCCCTTAATCTCGGCTCACCCTAAACCTAGGGTTTCTAGCAAAGGTATGTTTGGTTTCCCACTTAAACCCAACATTTCTCCCCCTTTGCCATACATCAAAAAGACCCCAATAATATCCCAATTATTGGTTCTTTTAATCCCCAATGATGCTAAACACATTATACTAAACCCCCGTACACTCGTTTCTTATCATTTGGACCAAAGTCAGCTGTTGGATACCCACACCAGCCCTGACCAGTCGACTGCCCCCAGGGCAGTCGACTGATACTCTGATTTCAGTCTTTTCTGGCCAAATTCAGAATTGCGCCAGAAATTCCACAAATCTCCAAAAATTCCAAAATTTCGTGGAGAACATTGTGGTACCCATACCTACTTGGGAAAAATACATCCAACCATGTATCTATCACCGTTCCCAAGTTGGACACAAAACTCAAAAATTTTCAAATGAAAAATTAAGGCACCTAGGAGGCAACCTCCCCCTTTACCCATGCCTTCTCCCAATTTTCAATTTTCCCAGGTCAAGTTCTACCCAACTTAACCTCCTAGACACCACGTTGAGTCATACACCACCCAACACTCAAGTTCTTCCCCCTTTGACACTCTTATAGCATTGCCCGAGGCAATCTTTCCCTAAGTGCCAAAAAGAACTCAACAAAAGTCTAAAAACTCTAAAGTTTGCAAGCACACTTGCTAGGATATACTCTATCCTAGAAAAATATGATATCATGGAAATATTAGGTGTGCTTGACTTTTGGTACACATCTAAGTTTCTTAAGGATTTTGCATTAAGTATCAACTTTCAAATTCGTTTATAATTTCATGTGTTTGTCAAAACTACCCATCATAATTCGACACATGAAATTGTCCTCAATGTTCCCTGTTTAACCTCTAAATCTTAGATACCTAGGGAACCTTATCAATCCTTCTTGCTTCCCATAAAATCCAATAAATTCTTATCAAATCATGGGATAACATTTTATTCAAGGAATATGAAATCAAAACCAAGAATTTTAGTCCTGAACCATATCCCATAACCAAATTTGCAATTTCTGATTAGCCAACATTCTCATTTTCCATTTCAGCCTACGGACCAGTCGACTGCCCATGGGGCAGTCGACTGCCCATGGGGCAGTCGACTTCCAAACCTCACAGAATGTTTTCGGGGCTGAATTCACTTCGGACCAGTCCAGTCGACTGGGATGGTCCCAGTCGACTGGCTCCAGTCGACTGGGGTATTCCCAGTCGACTGCCCTTCAGTTTTTCTTGCGTACAGAGATCCCGGTCGACCTCCCAGTCGACCCCCAGTCGCCTGCCACCAGTCGACTGGTATCTGAGCAAGTCGACTGGTGGCTGAATTTCAACCCTCTTTGGTGAATTTCAGAAATGTCGTAGAAATTCTACAAATCTCCAAAAAATCTGAAATTTTGTGGGGAGATTTGTGAAGCCAACATCTACTTGGGAAAAATACGTTTCCAAATAAAAGTACTCCGGATCCCAAGATTGGCACAAAACTCTACTTCTTCCAAAGTGTATCAAATAAACTCATCTTAGAAGTTCTAATTCTCACTTCTCTTCAATGCATTCACTTCTCCTTGATCATAACTCATTTTTATTATTGAGTTACATGGTATTCCACTATTAAACCTCAATTTTGTCAATTATAGCCCTATTTTCACCTTTTCTCCCTAAAATTCACCTTTTGATGTGCCAAAATCTAGAATTAAGACTTACCCAAGTCTTCCAATCCTTTTTGGCACACTTCACCTAATTTCCTAAGGGAGAACCTTTTGAGATCCATCTACCATGGACCCCAAAGGCTCCTAGAGCTCCCCCTTGAGCTCTGAGCCCTAGCCACCTTCCTAGATGACTCGATCCACACTAGGCCACACCGGTGTGCCACCGGTGACTCTTGGCCTACAAAATTGACCTTTTTAACCTTGGACACCTTGTCCTTGGTTAGGTCACCCTTTTTACCCTTGGATGGCATCCCCTTGCCATCCTTAGACTTTCCCTCCTTACTAAGAGTGTATGCTTTCCCAGCATCCTTCTTTCCATTGCCCTTGGAGGTCTTAGATCGGTACCCCAATCCCGATCTATCATAGTTGGGTTTGATGCTACCCAACACCATGTCTAAGCCCTTAGATCCGACCGTGAATCTTTCTAGGGCTTTTTCTAATGTATCAAGCCTTGCCCTCAAGGCTTGATTTTCCTTCTCTAGACCTTTAACCCTAGAGTCCATATGTCCACCTTGGACATTCCTAAACCTATCCACTTTCCTAGGCATATGTTTCCCTTCCTTGGGGTTAATGCATTTAGCCTTGGATACATAGGTCTTAGGCCTATCATGATGCATGCTTTTTCTAGAGTTATGATCTACCTTGTTATCCCTATTCCTATCATTATACTTAAATCCAAAATTATGCACCATTAAACATTTCTCATTAATTCTAGCATGCATGGATGGGCAATTTTCATTATTTCTAAAATGTAAGGAAGAACTTGAAATTGAATTGCATTTTACCCTAGGGTTAGGAATTACCTCCCTTACCCTTGAAGTTCTCCCTTGATGTGATCTTTGTTTCTTCCTTTCCTCTTTCTCCCATCTTCTTAGATGCTCCATCTTCTTGAATTCTTTACTCCTTGGGCACTTAGTGTGATAGTGTCCTAGCTCTCCACAAGTGAAGCATCTAATATTCTTTTTCTTTTCTTGGGCTCCACCCTTCCTACAACCCATATTAGATATAGATCGAATGGACTTGGGTTTGTTGGAGCAATCGGCCCTAAGGTGGTCCGGTGTGACCATAGGGTTTTGATGTTTGTGAAAAGGGTTTAAGTTAGGCTTACCCTTGTATTTGATATGCGTATATGGAGTGTGCAGGTTGTACAGGTTACGCATATGGACCTGACTGGACGGCCTCAGTACGGTGAAGGATGGCATGGAGACAAGCTGGAGGTTTGTGTGCGCATCTGAGGGACCTTGGAGTGCAGGGACGATGAGCTGATGGGCGCGGACTTCGAGGCGTACGTGAAGGGTGGCATGGATGCAAGCTGGAGGCTTGCGTGCGCATCCGAGGGACGAGGGCCGAAGACGAAGAGGGCGCGAAGGCAACAGTCGAGACTGCGGAGGAGGAGTCAGTCGAGTCATGAGGGTACGAGTGCTGTGTGAATGTACTCGAGAAGTCCTAGGGGTCAAGTGTTGAGTGAAATGTACTCAGGGAGGCTAAACCCTAGGCTGGTAGGCAGGGCAGTCGACTGGCCCGAAGGCAGTCGACTGCTAGAACACACAGAGAATCGGGTCGACCCAAGGAGGGTCGACCAGTCGACTGGAATTGGTTCCAAGTCAGTCGACTGGTCCTGTACCAGTCGACTGGTGAAGTCTGGAAACAACTAAGAATTCGAACGTTGGGGTGTAACGGTCGGATTTTAGTGGTACCAGTCGACTGGCCCTGGGGCAGTCGACTGGTGGCGTGGTTTTCAGCCCGAGTCCTATTTAAAGGGACTCGTTTTGGGGCTAGGCTTCTTGGCGAATCTTGCTTGGAAAAAGCTTGATAGTAGCCTTGTGTGCTCAGGTGCTTGTAGAGGATTGTGGAGAGGTTTCTCCACCCACAAGGAGCTACACGAGATAGCCGGAGAGCGTCCGGGGAGCGATCCGCCGAAGGATCAAGGGATCGTCCACCTCACGGACTGTCGTGGAGTAGGAGCTTCATCTCCGAACCACGTAAATCTTCTTGTTAGCATTGTTTATTGTTTTATTATTGTTTCCGCTGTGCAACTAACAACGTAGGTACAAGAAGATTAGACGATTTGCTATTCACCCCCCCTCTAGCTAGGGCAAAGATCCTAACAATTGGTATCAGAGCAAGGACCGCTCTTGATCGGACTAACCGCCGAGGGAGCACACGCTAGAGGAGAAGAGAAGATGGAAGATAAGTTGGGGGACAACATCTACACTCCGCCGCCATACGACAATGAAGACTTTGATTATTGGCGGGCAAGAATGGAAGATTGGCTTAGCATGGAGTGGGAGTGTAGGATGATGATAGAAGAGCCCTTTGAGGTTCCAAAGGACAAGCACGGAAAGAATCTTCGTCCTCGATATTGGAATCAAGAACAACAAAATGAGTCCAAGGCAAATGAAAAGGTAATTGCAATTTTAGTGAATATGTTGCCTAAAAATATTTTGAGTTGTGTAGGTGAATACCAAAATGCCTATGAGTTGTGGACCAAGTTGATAGAATATCATAATAATCCTACACAAGCTCAAGTAGTGGAAGAACCCGAGGAAGTGAACTCAATAGCTCAAGAAGAGGAAAATGAAGAAAAGGAAAAAAGAAATGGGATTGTTACTATCCAAGGAGGAAGAGGTGTCCACATCCTCAAGTGAGGTAGAGGAATTGAGTGAGAGATCATCAACCTCATCAAGAGAAGAAGAGGAGGTATCAAGCTCAAGAATTGAGGGGGAGGAGAGACCCTCTTCAATTCCGGATCAAGAGGAAGCTTCCACCTCTCCCAAGGTTGAAGAAGTAGTCAACCTAGCCTCCACCTCCACCAAAGCAAGCAACAAAGATCACATCATATGCTTCGGTTGCAACAAGAAGGGGCACTACAAGGACAAGTGCCCAATAGGTAAAAAGGAGGTAAAATCTAAACCTAATTTAAGTTCCTTTATATCTAACAAGGATTGTAGGAATGGAGGAGTCCAAGAAATGAGGAAGAGAATTAGATGCTTTACATGTGGAGAGATGGGGCACTTTCACACCAAGTGTCCTAGAAAAGGTGAGCTAAAGAAGATGGAGCATCTTAGGAGATGGGAGAAAGAAGAGAGAAGAAAGCAAAGATCACATCAAGGGAGAACTTCAAGGGTAAGAGAGGTAATTCCTAACCCTAGGGTAAAATGCAATTCAATTTCAAGTTCTTCCTTACATTTTAGAAATAATGAAAATTGCCCATCCATGCATGATAGAATTAATGAGAAATGTTTAATGGTGCATAATTTTGGATTTAAGTATGATGATAGGAATAGGGATAACAAGGTAGATCATAATTCTAGAAAGAGCATGCATCATGATAGACCTACGACTTATGCACCTAAGGATCAAGGGATTAACCCCAAGAAGGGGAGACACATGCCTAGAAAGAATGGTAGGTCTAGAAATGTCCAAGGTGGACACGTGGACACTAAGGTCAAGAAATTAGAAAAGAAAAATCAAGCCTTGAGGGCAAGGCTTGATACATTAGAAAAGACCCTAGAAAGATTCAAGGTTGGATCTAAGGGCCTAGACCTAGTATTGAGTAGCCTAAAACCTAACTATGATAGATCGGGTTTGGGCTACCAAGCGAAGACCTCCAAGGCCAACAAAGAGAAATGTGCTGGCAAAGCACATAAATATGGCAAGGAGGGTAAGTCCAAAGATGGCAAGGGGTGTCATCCAAAGGGAAAGAAAAGGGCTTAACCAAGGACAAGGTGTCCAAGGTTAAAGAGGTCAATTTTGTAGGCCAAGAGTCACCGGTGGCACACCGGTGTGGCCTAGTGTGGATTGAGTCACCTAGGGAGGTGGCTAGGGCTAAGAGCTCAAGGGGGAGCTCTAGGAGCCTTTGGGGTCCATGGTAGATGGATCTCAAAAGGTTCTCCCTTAGGAAATTAGGTGAAATGTGCCAAAAAGGATTGGAAGACTTGGGTAAGTCTTAATCCTAGATTTTGGCACATCAAAAGGTGAATTTTAGGGAGAAAATGTGAAAATAGGGCTATAATTGACAAAATTAAGGTTTAATGGTGGAATACCATGTAACTCAATAATAAAAATGAGTTATGATCAAGGAGAAGAGAATGCATTGAAGAGAAATGAGAATTAGAACTTCTAGGATGAGATTATTTGATACACTTTGGAAGAAGTAGAGTTTTGTGCCAATCTTGGGATCCGGAGTACATTTATTTGGAAACGTATTTTTCCCAAGTAGATATTGGCTTCACAAATCTCCCCACAAAATTTCAGATTTTTTGGAGATTTATAAAATTTTTAGGACATTTCTGAATTTCGGCCTGAAAACCTGAAAATCAGGTACCAGTCGACTGGTAAGTGACCAGTCGACTGGTGGTAGGCGACTAGCAGTAGACTGGGAGGTCGACCAGGATCTCTGTACGCAGAAAAATTGAAGGGTAGTCGACTGGGAATACCCCAGTCGACTGGAGACAGTCGACTGGGACCATCCCAGTCGACTGGTCTCAGGCCCAGAAACTCTCTGTTTAGCAGGCAGTCAACTGCCCATTTTGGGCAGTCAACTGATCAATGAGAGTAAGCATGAAAAAGGGCATTTTTGACCATAAAAATTCCAGGATTGATCATTGGATATGATTTAGGATTAGAATTCTCGGTTATAATTTTATAATCCTTAGAAGAAGTGTTATCTCATGACTTTATATGGATTGAAAACCAAGGAAATTGATAAGTCTCCCTAGGAATCTAAGGTCAAAAAGGGAGTTTGAGGACAATTCCATGTGTCAAATTAAGATGGGTAGATGTGACAAACACATGGAATTAGAAAGGAAGTTGGAAATTGATACTTAATGAAAAATCCTTAAGAAGCTTAGAATTGTACCAAAAGTCAAGCACACTTGATATTTCCATGATATCATATTTTTCTAGGATAGGGTATATCCTAGCAAGTGTGCTTGCAAACCTTAGAGTTTTTAGAGTGGTTTGAGAGAGTGGCTTGAGTTCGTTTTGGCACTAAGGGAAAGGTTGCTTGGGAGCAAGCCTTAATAGTGTTCAAAAGGGGAAGAACTCGGATGTTGGGTGGGGATAACTCAACATGGTGTTAGGAGGTAAGTTGGGTAGAACTTGACCTGGGAAAAATGAAAATTGGGAGAAGGCATGGGTTAAGGGGGAGTTTGCCTCCTAGTTGCCTTGAGTATCATCTTAAAATTTTTTTTGAGTTTTGTGTCAAACTTGGGAATGGTAATAGATACATGGGTAGATGTATTTTTCCCAAGTAGGTATAGGTTCCACAAAGTTGTCCACGAAGTTTGGAAATTTTTGGAAATTTGTGGAATTTCTGGCGTGTTTTTGAAATTCGGCCAGAAAACTAATTATCAGGGTATCAGTCGACTGCCCTGAAGGCAGTCGACTGGTAAGAGGCTGATTTGGGTATCAGCAGCTGGTTTGGGCCCAAATGACGAGGAACAAGTGTATGGGGGACTAGTACACTGTGAGTAGGATCATTGGGAATGTTAAGAACCGATAATTGGGATATTATTGGGGTTCTTTTGATGTATGGCAAAGGGGGAGAGATGTTGGGTTTAAGTGGGAAACCAAACATACCTTTGCTAGAAACCCTAGTTTTAGGGTGAGCTGAGATTAAGGGGAGCATGGTTGCTCCATTCTTGGCGTAAGGGGAACCTTGGAGAGGTTCTTAAAAAGCCTTTGTAAGTCCAATGTAGGGGAGCTTGGGAGAAGCTTTAAAAGCCCATGTTGGTAAAATCCTAACTTGGAGGGGTTAGGAGGGAAAATCCTAGCCTGGAGGGCTAGGTGTTAGAAAATCCTAACTTGGAGGGTTAGGTGTGGGATGCCTTGGGATAGGATTCAGTTATGCATTGCATATGCATTCATTTAGCATGGTTTTTGCTATTGACTACTATCTTGCTTTCCTAACTTAAACGGATTGCCAAACATCAAAAAGGGGGAGATTGTTGGAGCAATCGGCCCTAAGATGGTCCGGTGTGACCATAGGGTTTTGATGTTTGTGCAAAGGGTTTAAGTTAGGCTTACCCTTGTATTTGATATGCGTATATGGAGTGTGCAGGTTGTACAGGTTACGCATATGGACCTGACTGGACGGCCTCAGTACGGTGAAGGATGGCATGGAGACAAGCTGGAGGCTTGTGTGCGCATCTGAGGGACCTTGGAGTGCAGGACGATGAGCTGATGGCGCGGACTTCGAGGCGTACGTGAAGGGTGGCATGGATGCAAGCTGGGCNAGGGTTTTGATGTTTGTGCAAAGGGTTTAAGTTAGGCTTACCCTTGTATTTGATATGCGTATATGGAGTGTGCAGGTTGTACAGGTTACGCATATGGACCTGACTGGACGGCCTCAGTACGGTAAAGGATGGCATGGAGACAAGCTGGAGGCTTGTGTGCGCATCTAAGGGACCTTGGAGTGCAGGGACGATGAGCTGATGGGCGCGGACTTCGAGGCGTACGTGAAGGGTGGCATGGATGCAAGCTGGAGGCTTGCGTGCGCATCCGAGGGACGAGGGCCGAAGACGAAGAGGGCGCGAAGGCAACAGTCGAGACTGCGGAGGAGGAGTCAGTCGAGTCATAAGGGTACGAGTGCTGTGTGAATGTACTCGGGAAGTCCTAGGGGTCAAGTGTTGAGTGAAATGTACTCAGGGAGGCTAAACCCTAGGCTGGTAGGCAAGGCAGTCGACTGGCCCGAAGGCAGTCGACTGCTAGAACACACAGAGAATCGGGTCGACCCAAGGAGGGTCGACCAGTCGACTGCCAGTCGACTGGAATTGGTTCCAGTCGACTGACTCCAGTCGACTGGTCCTGTACCAGTCGACTGGTGAAGTCTGGAAACAGCTAAGAATTCGAACGTTGGGGTGTAACGGTCAGATTTTAGTGGTACCAGTCGACTGGCCCTGGGGCAGTCAACTGGTGGCGTGGTTTTTAGCCCGAGTCCTATTTAAAGGGACTCGGTTTGGGGCTAGGTTTCTTGGCGAATTTTGCTTGGAAAAAGCTTGATAGTAGCCTTGTGTGCTCAGGTGCTTGTAGAGGATTGTGGAGAGGTTTCTCCACCCACAAGGAGCTACACGAGATAGCCGGAGAGCATCCGGGGAGCGATCCGCCGAAGGATCAAGGGATCGTCCACCTCACGGACTGTCGTGGAGTAGGAGTTTCATCTCCGAACCACATAAATCTGGTTGGTTAGCATTGTTAGTTTGTTTTTATTTGTATTTCCGTTGCGCAACTAACAACGTAGGTTGAAAGAATCAAAGAACCGCTATTCACCCCCCTCTAGCTAGGGCAAAGATCCCAACAATGATCGTTCTATAATTAGTTGATTATAGACGACCAACATAAATCGAAAGCCTATTTAGTCACACGCACTACGAGTAATCTGAGGGATTTAAAATGAGTTGAAAATTGGATTTTCCGATCAAGAGAAATAAGTCGAATCTGAGTTAATCAGAGGCGCAACGGAAGCTAAAAATGGCTAAGTCTTTTGAAGGCTTATTGGGCGAATTAAATGAGTTTAATTCACGATGGGTTCGGCTCGGTTTGGCCGGCCAAAGAGGGTGCCAACCCTCTTTGGTTTGGTCGGCCACCACTTGGGGAGAAACCAATTTATTTGGTTTAATTAATAAAATAAATCTAGCGCGATTTGTTTTATAAATTATGGATAAATAAATTTGTATAAAGAAATTTATATAAAGAAATTTATAGAAATTTATTCTTTTTATGGAAATTAAAATGATCCATGGAATGGTTTATTTTAATTCTATAAAAATAATTATGAATTGATTTTACCATAATAAAGAAAATTTATAAATTTCTTGTAAAATTTATTCCATAATAAAAGGAGAGATGTATTTGTTTTATTATAAAGTTAGTTATAATAAAACTTGGCTTAAACGGAATAATTCATAAGAAAATTTATAGGATAAATTTCTTATTAAAATTCCGTTAAGAGGGAGACTTGGCAAGGGAGAGGATACTATATAAAGGAACCAAAGGCGAGCCTTGAATTCCGAATTAAGTGATCAAGAGATTAATTCTCTTCCTCTCTCTCTTAATCTCTCCCTCTCCTTCTCCTTTCCTCCTAGGGCCGACGCCCCCCTTTGCTCACCCTAGGGCCAGCGTCCACCCCACCTAGGGCCGGCGCATCACCCTCCCAATCCAAGGGATTGCCGTGAGTTGTCATCACCAAGAAGGAGCCAACGAAGAAGAAGAAGAAGCGGATCGCGTCTCCTTCCTTCCAGGAATTTAGATTCCGTTTCTTGGTGGTTAGTTTCCTTTCTTCTCTCTTGATCTTCTAGTTGTGCCTTTAGAGAATCTAGTAGTTCTCGTCGGCACAAAACTCGTGACTTTGCGAAGTCATCCCGAAGAGAACTCGGCGTGGACGCGAATAGAGGCGAAGCTTCCAAGGGACGCTACGGTTGGATCTCATCCCTTTCTTCGAGTTACGCGAGGTACAAAGTAAATTAGTTTACTTTTCCGCAAAGTTTTAATTTATGATCATGTCCACACATCATAAGGTTGTATGCTAGATACGTGGTTAAAATAATTTGAGAAATTATTTTATGCTAATTCTTCCGCTGCATGTAAAAATTTAAATTTTTACGAACCCGTATCCTTGTCAACATGCACCCGGTCCCAACATCTTGGCCTACAAAATGAACCCTCTTAACCTTAGACACTTTATCTTTGGTTAAGTCATTTTCTTTCCCTTTGAATGACACCCCCTTGTCATCCTTAGACTTCTCCTTCTTGTCATAATGATATGGTTCCCTAGCATACTTCTTTTCCTTGGCATTGGAGACCTTAGACCGGTATCCCAACCCCGATCTATCATAGTTGGGTTTTAAACTACCCAACGCCATATCCAAACCCTTAGATCCAATCTTGAATCTTTCTAGGGTCTTTTCCAATGTATCAAGCCTTGCCCTCAAGGCTTGATTTTCCCTTTCCAAGTTTCTAACCTTAATGTTCGTATGTCCACTTTGGACATTCCTAGACCGACCTGTCTTCCTAGGCATGTGTCTCCCCTTCTTGGGGTTAATGCCTTGATCCTTAGGTACAAAAGTCTTACGTCTATCATGATGCATGCTTTTTCTAGGGTTTTGATCTACCTTGTTACTCCTATTCTTATCATTATATTTAAAACCATGATTGTGCACAAGTAAATAATTTTCATTAATCCTAGCATGCATGGAGGAATAATTAACACTATTTTTAATATGCATGGAGGAACTTAAATTTGAATTATTTTTTAACTTAGGGTTAGGAATTACCTCCCTTACCCTTGAAGTTCCCCCTTGATGTGATCTTTGCTTCCTCCTTTCCTCCTTCTCCCATCTTCTTAGATGCTCCATTTTCTTGAGCTTTTCACTCCTTGGACATTTCGTGTGGTAGTGTCCTAACTCGCCACACGTGAAGCATCTAATTCTCTTCCTTTTCTCTTGGGCTTCTCCAATCCTACAACTCATGTTAGATTTAACCGGAATTGAAATGAGTGTAGGGTTTACCTCCCTTTTCTTACCCTTTGGACACTTGTCCTTGTAGTGTCCCTTTTCATTGCATCCAAAGCATATGATATGATCCTTTTTCTTTGCTTTGGTGGAGGTGGAGGCTACTTCTTGCTCCGGTATAGATGAGGGTCTCTCCTCCCCCTCAATTTTTGAATTTGACACCTCCTCTTCTTTTCTTGATGAGGTTGATGATCTCTCACTCTCTTCTTCCTCACTTGAAGGTCTAGATAATTCAATTATCTCCTCTTCTTGAATCATGGAGCTTACTTCATTGGAATCTTCTATTAGTTGGACTCGGTAGGATTTTCATGGAATTCGACCACCTTTTTCCATTGCTCATGTGCATTTGAATATTTTCTTACACCACTTAACACATTAGTAGGCAAAATGTTAACTAAAGTTGCAATTACCTTTTCGTTTGCCTTGGATTGATTTTGTTGTTCTTGATTCTAATATCTATGTCTAAGCTTCTTCCTGTGCTTATCCTTCGGAATCTCGAAGGGCTCTTCAAGCGCAATCCTAAGGTCCCACTCTATTCCGAATCATGTCTCTATTCTTGTCTTCCAATATGTGAAATCTTCATGGTCGTAGGGCGGAGTAGTGTAGATGTCGTCCTCCAACATGTCTTCCATTGTTTTCCTCCTCTAGCTTGTGCTCCCTCGGCGGTTAGTCCAATAAGAGAGGTCCTTCGCTCTGATACCACTTGTTGATCGATGACGGTTGCTAGAAGGGGGTGTGAATAGCAAATCTCGGCTTTCTTCTTCCTACGTTGTTAGTTGCGCAAGCGGAAATACAATAAAACAAAAACTAACAACGTAAACAATGCTAACAATATCGATTTTACTTGGTATCCACCCCTAAGGGTGACTAATCCAAGAATCCTTCGGTGGATCACTCCCTGGATAACCTCCGGCTAGCCCTTGTCGCTCCTTGTGGGTGGAGAAACCTCGCCACAATACCTCGACAATATCCGAGCACTTAGACTACTGTTTGGCTATTACCCAAAGCCAAATTCGTTAGGGATCCCGGCCAAAACGAAGCCCCCTTAAATAGGACTTACCTTCTATTTGGCCGCCACCAGTCGATTGCCCCCACTCAAATTCGACCGTTGACACCCAACGTTCGAATTCTGAGTACCACTAGGGTCGACTGGTCCAGGGTCGACTCCCTTTCTGTGAGTTTTATCAGTCGGCTTCCCCAAGGGCAGTCGACTGATCCACTCACACACCTAGGGTTTGTTGATGCAGTATGACCCTGATTGTTGTTTTGGTGTTGACATCGATTTTAGTTTAGATTGATGATTTTGATTATGATTGGGTTTAAGTCCTGGTTGTGGACTAGGCATACCTAGTGGGACTAGGTTTGATGAAATCCTAACTTAGAGGGTTAGGTGTGAAAAATCCTAGCTTGGAGGGCTAGGTGTGGAAAAGTCCTAACTCGGAAGGTTGAGTGAAAAGTCCTAGCTTGGAGGGCTAGGTGAAAAATCCTAACTTCGAGGGTTAGGTGAAAAGTCCCAACTTGGAGGGTTAGGTGAAAAGTCCTAGCCATGTTCATATGATACATATGATTATTTTGTCTTGCCTTATCTTTATCATATGTTTTCATATCCCTTCAAAATTCAATCAAACCTTTGTTGTTTTGGGATACCCCTAGAGTTGAGGGGGAGTATGTTTTAACTTAACAGCCCTCTAGACCCTTTTCGATGTTCGACAAAGGGGGAGAGTGAGGTTGGTTAAGTTTGGGATGATAATGTTGTAGGGGGAGGATCCTAATTCCCCTATGATTCTGAAATTTGAGGAAAATGATTTCGAATCCCTAAACTTAAAATCGGATTGTCAAACAACAAAAAGGGGGAGATTGTTGATGCAGTCTGACCCTGATTGTTGTTTTGGTGTTGACATCGATTTTAGTTTAGATTGATGATTTTGATTATGATTGGGTTTAAGTCTTGATCGTGGACTAGGCATACCTAGTGGGACTAGGTTTGATGAAATCCTAACTTGGAGGGTTAGGTGTGAAAAATCCTAGCTTGGAGGGCTAGGTGTGGAAAAGTCCTAACTCGGAAGGTTGGGTGAAAAGTCCTAGCTTGGAGGGCTAGGTGAAAAATCCTAACTTGGAGGGTTAGGTGAAAAGTCCCAACTTGGAGGGTTAGGTTAAAAATCCTAACTTGGAGGCCTAGGTGTGGAAAAGTCCTAACTCGGAAGGTTGGGTGAAAAGTCCTAGCTTGGAGGGCTAGGTGAAAAGTCCTAACTTTGAGGGTTAGGTGAAAAGTCCCAACTTGGAGGGTTAGGTGAAAAATCCTGGCTTGGAGGGTCAGGTCCTAGCCTGGAGGGCTAGGTTGGATGAAACCCTAGCTTGGAGGGCTAGGTTGGAGCCCCTGGATCGGTCTGGTGATCAATCAGGGAGGTTGGCACGGTACTCCTTCGTGGATCGGTCTGGTGACCGATCCAGCAATGACTGACCGATCTGGTGACCGATCAGGGAGTATGCGTTTCACTCACTGCACAACTCCTGATCGGTCTGGTGACCGATCAGGGAGCTCACAAGTGGGTTGAGTTCCCCTGCTGATCTGCTCCTGATCGATCCGGTGACCGATCAGGGAGCATCCAGTAGGTTTTTAGCAAACCTACTGATCGGCTCCTGATCGGTCTGGTGACCGATCAGGGAGAAATCGTGACCGATCGGATTGAACGATCAACTATAGCGATGTTTCTCACCCTGACCGATCAGGCTAGAGCCTGATCGGTCTGGGAGCAGCATGATCGGTCTGGTGACCGATCAGCCAGTGGATTCCGGGCGGGATTGTGGCAGGCTGACTTCCGAATCGGTTTGGTGAACGATCTGCTGACCGGTCAGGGTGACCGATCATACGAGCTTGCGATCCCAAGTTTCTCACTGTGGACCGATCAGGTTGGAGCCTAATCGGTCTGGGATAGTCCTGATCGGTCCGGTGACCGATCACTTTAATTCAAATTGCATTGTCAGACGCTCTGATCGCGTCTGGATGTATCTGATTCTCTGATCCTTGATTTTCTGCTTGATATGTTGTTCTAATGGTCTGATTAAGCTGCAGGTGACAGGGATGTATTCAAACACTCAAGGAGAGTCAAAGGAGGTCTTTCCTTGGAGCAGGTTTGCCCATTTGCCATCTCAGGTTGCAACGGCTGGAGCTGCAGATTGGAGCTGCTGACTGGAGCTTGGCTAAGGGAAGCTCAGGGAGTCCAGGAAGAGTTCAGTGATAGCTGAGTGTTGCAGGCGAGCAGCTGGAGGCTACAGTGAGGTGGTGACCTGGAGCTGAGTGGAAGAGACTTAAGCGCTTGGGCGAACAAGTCTCGACTAACACTTGTAGGATCGAGTCGACCGGCTAGAGGGGGGTTAATAGACGGTTTATGAAAAATAAGCACTAACACTTGTCTTTAAAAAGAAATAAACTTGGTTGCAACAGAGTCGTTGCTTCCAAGGCAGTTGATGCTCTAACAGAAACTCCTTAAGGCGGAGAAGCCTTTACAGTTGTAGCACAGAGAAAGCTTAGAGAGAAAGAGAGTTTACAACTCAATTAATTGAATTAATTTCTAAAACTCCAAGCCTATTTATAGGTTAGGAAAATAAATCCAGATCGTAGATCTTTGATAGGATTTCTCTTATCTGTTGATCTGCAGATTCGATCTTGATGGTTGATCATGGATATGATTAAACTGCATCCATTGGATTTGATTAAAGGATAATGTAATATTATCCTTTAAGTTTTAATTATTTTAATTAAAACTTTATCTTCCCCCCTTGCTCGAGATGATTGTTGTATCCATCTCTATAAGTAGCAATATCGCCAATATATATTTGCCAACGCCCTTTATCCCAGTTGGTAAGTGGATTTGTGTATTTGGTGGAGGACTTGGGTTCGATCCTTCCTTGGCATTAAAACTTTGTTTTATTTCTTTTGGGCGAATTTTCTCATTTCTTTCATTTCTTTTGGGCGCTTGGACTAGTCTTTTTGATTCTTCGTCTTCTGGGTGATTTTCGGCCAACCGAAGTTAGGCTCACCCGAACCCGACTCCGGCCTTTCGCCCCTCGAGCGTCCTTCCTCCCGGCTTCTCGTCCCTCGGACACCACGCACGTCCTTCTCGCTCCACCGGTGTACTCTTCCGCAGCTTCCGCGTCCCTCGGATTGTACTGAGCCCGTCGGCTCACTTCCCCGCGCAATCCTTCTCGTCCGCTGCGTCTTACGCTCGAATTCCTCCGTACCTAAGTTCCTGCACACTTAGCAGAGGGATTAAAACCAACAGGACCTAACCTAACTTGGTTGATCACATCAAAACCAACCGGGGCACCAACAATCTCCCCCTTTTTGATGTGCATCAATCCAAGTTCAATTAGGATTAAACCAAAAAATAAGGAATTTAGTAAAACTAAATTAAGCAGTTAAGCATGGGAAAAAATATTGAAATCAATAACCACAACCTCCCCCTAAACTTAAGCTACTCTCCCCCTTTGATCACAGCAAAAACGGGGCACAAAAAATAGGGAAAGGAAAAAAATATGATTAGATCTCAAGTTTAATTTACTATGTGTAGATCTCAAAACAAATCGGTTCTTGCAGAATAAATTAATTTTCTATTTTTAAAGTTAAAAGTTTACTTTTCAAATGAAAAATAATAGAAATTCAAAATTTATCAACAAAATTTCCAAAATTTCACAGTAAACAAATAAGATACTCTTAAAAATAGAAATTGAATTTTGTAAGAAAGTCTAGGAAAAAAATTTTTTCAAAATAAACTTAATCATAAAATGTGTTAATCTATTTCTAATTTCGTAAGAAAAATTATGCAGTAGTAGAAAACTAATTCAAAATTGATTTTGGTATCCAAAATAGATTTCTATCGACAGGATTAACTAAAAATTTGGATGGAATGTAATTCTTTGGCACCTTTTTAAATTGGCCTTTATGGTTTTTAAAATACCAATTCAACTTTTCAGGATAACTATTTTTCTTGTGTCGCAAACAGACAATATCACATTCTAATTTCTCAACTAAATTTTTCAGATCAATATTTTCATTTTTTAATTTAGAATTTTCTTTTTCTAATCTGCAATTAGATTTGAGCAAGACTTTAACACCAACATTCAATTGATCATGAGGAAGAAAACAAATCTCACTTACCGGATCGCTTTCGAAAAGCGAGGTTCCTTCTTCGTTGTCGCTTTCTGATGTCGCTCCCCCTTCAACACTGCTCCCCTCTTGATGACTTGCCATCAGCGTAAGTCCCACGTACTCTTGAACTTCTGATTCGTCCGACGAGGTCTCGTCCTAGGTGGCCTTCAATGCCTTCTTTTTCTTTGGCTGGTTTTTGATTTTGGGACACTGATCTTTTAGGTGTCCCTCCTCGTTGCAGTTGTAGCATCGGACAGTTCGTTTCTTCGGAGACTGCCTTTTCTTCTGCATTCTCGAAAAGTTATTAGCTTTAAAAAAACTTTTAAACGAACTTACTATTTGCGTTGTCTCGTCGTCCGTCGAGGATTCTGACTCCTTCTCCGTTCTCCTTGTGTTTAGGGCCAGATTCTTCGTCTTTCTAGATCCTGCCCACCGAGATTCGTGTAATTCGAAAATGGAAAACATTTCATCTAATGTACTTACCTCTAAATCTTTGGAGATGTAATAAGCGTCGACGATTGAGCTCCACTCCTGGGTCCTTGGGAAGGCGTTGAGGGCGTATCGAATGGAGTCGCGATTACTTACCGATTCGCCGAGTTGGGTGAGTCCGGAGATTAGCTCCTTTATTTTGGCATGAAGTTCAGCCACCGTTTCTCCTTCCTTCATTTGCAGGTTTATCAGCTGGTTCCGGAGGAGATCCTTTCTTGCTGATTTGGCTTCAGAGGTACCCTCATGAAGTTCTAGGAACTTCTCCCATAATTCTTTTGCGGAGTGGTAGTTGCCGATCCGGTTTACCTCTTGAGTAGGCAAGATTGTTAGGAGGTGGAACTCGGCCTTACCATTGGCAACAGATTCCGACTGCTCCTACTTATTCCACAAGCTTTCTTCTTTTTCATCCCCGTTCGCATCTTTAGGAACTGCAAAACCATATTTTATTGATAAAAGAATATCAAAATCTGTACGAAAAAATACCTCCATTTTTTTCTTCCAGACGGTGAAATCCCCTTCGAATTTAGGTGGATGAATGTGCGCGCCGGCCATCGTCATGTTGCTTTCTCAGGCGATTAGTCCTTCAAAAGCGAACCCGCTCTGATACCACTTGTAGGATCGGGTCGACCGGCTAGAGGGGGGTTAATAGACGGTTTATGAAAAATAAGCACTAACACTCGTCTTTAAAAAGAAATAAACTTGGTTGCAACAGAGTCGTTGCTTCCAAGGCAGTTGATGCTCTAACAGAAACTCCTTAAGGCGGAGAAGCCTTTACAGTTGTAGCACAGAGAAAGCTTAGAGAGAAAGAGAGTTTACAACTCAATTAATTGAATTAATTTCTAAAACTCCAAGCCTATTTATAGGTTAGGAAAATAAATCCAGATCGTAGATCATTGATAGGATTTCTCTTATCTGTTGATCTGCAGATTCGATCTTGATGGTTGATCATGGATATGATTAAACTGCATCCATTGGATTTGATTAAAGGATAATGTAATATTATCCTTTAAGTTTTAATTATTTTAATTAAAACTTTATCTTCCCCCCTTGCTCGAGATGATTGTTGTATCCATCTCTATAAGTAGCAATATCGCCAATACATATTTGCCAACGCCCTTTATCCCAGTTGGTAAGTGGATTTGTGTATTTGGTGGAGGACTTGGGTTCGATCCTTCCTTGGCATCAAAACTTTGTTTTATTTCTTTTGGGCGAATTTTCTCATTTCTTTTGGGCGCTTGGACTAGTCTTTTTGATTCTTCGTCTTCTGGGTGATTTCCGGCCAACCGAAGTTAGGCTCACCCGAACCCGACTCCGGCCTTTCGCCCCTCAAGCGTCCTTCCTCCCGGCTTCTCGTCCCTCGGACACCATGCACGTCCTTCTCGCTCCACCGGTGTACTCTTCCGCAGCTTCCGCGTCCCTTGGATTGTACTGAGCCCGTCGGCTCACTTCCCCGTGCAATCCTTCTCGTCCGCTGCGTCTTACGCTCGACTTCCTCCGTACTTAAGTTCCTGCACACTTAGCAGAGGGATTAAAACCAACAGGACCTAACCTAACTTGGTTGATCACATCAAAACCAACCGGGGCACCAACAACACTTACTTCGACAGCAATACTGCATACGCACGATCAGTTCTCCATACTTTGCTTGTGTGATCCGTTGTTCCATCATTTTGAGCAAGCAACTGCAATCCTTTGAAGCAACCATCTGTTACTTGAGCATTGGGAAGAAGAGTCAGAAAGCTTGGTGAGTCCATCAGCGAGAAGACACGAAGAAGGGGATTCTTGTGTGAGATCTGCGCTGAGTGGAGCTCGGGAGAAGTTTGTCTGAGTTCTTGCTGTCCTAAGTGCTAAGTAAGATCTTTCTTGTGTTTCATTGTGCTTAAACATATATCCTTGTTGAAACGCTGTGGAGAGGTTACTCCACCGAGAAGGAGGTTGCATTTTATCCGGTGTTCACCGGGGCTTGATCTGTCGACGATCAAGGGATCGCCCACCTTAAGGGCACGCCAAGGAGTAGGGGCAAGTTATTCCCGAACCTTATAAATCCTCTTGTTAGCGTTCTTGTGTTTGCTCTTAGCTTAGCATTTTCATTTCTGCATACTCTATTTTTCTTTTAGCTTCCGCTGTGCTACTAACGTTTGAAGTGCAGAAATTCGATAAGCGCTAAATATCGGTGACTGGCTATATTCACCCCCCCTCTCTAGCCATCCAAGGTCCAACAGGGTTTTCCTTCCCGAGTACACTTCTCTTAGCACTCGAACCCTAGGATTTCCCTAGTATAATCACACAGCATTCGTACCCTCATGACTCAACTGACTCCTCATCACAACCTCGACTATTGCCTTCGCTCCCTCTGTTGGTGACGAGATGGCTAGAGAGGGGGGGTGAATATAGCCAATCACTTTCTCTTTGAGAACTTAGCAAGTTTTCTGCACTAAGCTTATCAGTAGCACCGCGGAAGAAGCAAAGGAAAAACAAAACAGTGCAGTAAACTAAAACAAAGATGAAAGCTAACAACCACAGCTACCAAGATCGCTAACATGAGGGTTTACAAGGTTCGGGGATAACTTGACCCTACTCCTTGGCGTGCCCTTAAGGTGGGCAATCCCTTGATCGTCGGCAGATCAAGCCCCGGTGATCACCGGATATAAAGCAACCTCCTTCTCGGTGGAGAAACCTCTCCACAGCGTTTCAATCAGATAAATGTTTAAGCTCAATGAAACAACAAGAAAGATCTTACTCAAACACCCAGCAAAGAGAAGAACGCAGCAAGCTTCCCTGAGCTCCACCTAGTGGCGATCTCACGCAAGAACCCTTCTTCGTGTCTTCCCACTGTCGGACTCCAAGCCTCTCGTTCTCTCCTTCAAGTGCTCGAGTAATAGATGATTGCTTCTCGATAGCTTGCTCAGAATGATGGAAACTTCAAGAACACAGCAAGCTTGATGTGGAGAACTCAAGGCACAGGAACTCAAGAACACAAGCTGAAAGCTTTCGAATTTTTGAACACTACTTCACCGAAGCTGTCTCCCGTTCCTTTTGTTTCTCCACTAAGCATCAAGTGACCTCATCTCCAACAGCCTCCAGCTGCCTCACTGCCAACGCCAGCTACACTGAACCCTTACTGAAATTCCTGAGCTCCCTCAGCCAAGCTTCAGTCAGCGGCTTCAGTCCTGCAGCTCCAGCCGTTGCAACCTGAGATGAGAAATGGACAAACCTGCTCCAAGGAAAGCCTCCATTGACTTCTCCTTGAGTGTTTGAATCCTCCCCTGTCACCTGCAGCTTAATCAGACTGTTAGAGCAGTATATCACACATTAAATCAAGTATCAGAGGCAAACATCAGCGAATCGGATACGGTCAGACGCGATCAGAGCGTCTGACAGTGCAATTTGAATTAAAGTGATCGGTCACTCGACCGATCAGAGAGACTTCTGATCTGTCACCAGACCGATCAGGCTAGGTCCAGACCGATCATGCTCCGTCCTGATCGGTCCCCAACGCTCAATCAGAAATCGCGATTTCTTTGTGACTTCTCCTGGATCGATCACCGGACCAATCCCAGGTTGTGGATCGATCACCCGAACGATCTGTTGGTGCAGAATGCACCAAAGTCAAACCTGTGTTTTGAAAATGGCAATAGAGGTCAAAAGTTAAGTCTTACTTGTGTTTCTAACAAGTTACTCTAGTGTGCAGAGATAAAGTCCTAGCGAAGGACTGCTAGGCAACTGGCGAAGGACTGCCAGTAGTAAAGTCCTAGCGAAGGACTGCTAGGCAACTGGCGAAGGACTGCCAATAACAAAGCCCTAGCGAAGGACTGCTAGGCAACTGGCGAAGGACAGCCAGCATCCAAGCCCTAGCGAAGGACTGCTAGGCAACTGGCGAAGGACTGCCAGTATCCAAGACCTGACAAAGGACCGTCAGGCAAAAGTCCAACCAAAGGAGCGGTTGACATCAGGTAAACTCTCCCGAGAGGAGTAGGTGAGGACGCGTTCCCCGTCGAGGGAACAGTAGGCGTCGGTTCGACCTAGGGCTCCATTTTGGAGACCAAAGTCAGAACCAAGACAGCTAAGGCTGTATAAACTAATAATTAATTGTTTTATTGTGTTTTGGACTAACCCTGGATGCAGGACCGAAGGAACGTGTGTCTGCAACTCAGAGAGCCTCAAAGGAGTGAGGCGGCAGCTGAGCAGGGCGCCCTGAGTGTCCAGGGCGCCCCCAAGCTGAACCAGAACCAAGTGAAACAAAAGGGCTTCGGCTGCTTACTGGGCAGGGCGCCCTCAGCAGCCAGGGCGCCCTCAGCAGTCAGGGCGCCCCGCGCCCAAGTCTGCGAAGCTTCATCTTTATCCACAGCCGAGATTTCTGCGCGGAAGAAGTCAGCCAAGGCGCCCTCTGCGACCAGGGCGCCTCCAGAGTCAAACTTATCCCTATTCGGATGGGATAACGTTTGACCGAGCTAAAAGTGGATCGCTCGACACGTGGCAGGGCGCCCCCGATGTCCAGGGCGCCCCGAGGTGCTATAAATAGCACCCAACGCCCAAGCCTTCAAAAATAACTTCGAACCAACACTTCCACGCTCTTCTGTGCTCACGCCTTGCTCCGGAAACTGCCCAACTCGAGCCGACGACGTCCCGCTGCTCCGGAAAGTCAACCTACAACCGGACGTCGGTAAAAGAAGAGTTTCTTTTGTTTAAAAGTTTATGGTACTATACTTGTAAATCTATTCTTGTAAACTGATTTTGCGCTCATATAGAATTGCCCAGAGTAAACGATCAACGATCGTGGGCCTTGGAGTAGGAGTCGACCTAGGCTCCGAACCAAGTAAAAAAGTATTGTGTTCGCGTGTTTTGTCTCTTTCGACTGTGCAAATTGCTCTTTCCATAAATCCGAAAGTTTACCGATATTCACCCCCCCCTCTATCGGTTCTCACGATCCAACAAGTGGTATCAGAGCGGGGAAGTTCAAACTTGGTGCAACCACCAGTTTGAAAATTTCTTTTCGGATTTTCGTTATTATTTTTTTTTCGAACTTTTAAATATATTTTTTTCGTTCGAATTTTTTTCGATAATCGAGGTTGGTGCAACACCCCTCGATATTTTATTTCCCTTATCTCGCACTACTAATCCAAGACCAAGTCTTGGGATATTTTTCTAGTAGTTTTCTTTTTCAGATTAAATGACTATGCAAGAGGGATTCAGCACCGCCAGACCTCCACTTTTCAGTGGAGAAGACTTTTCTTACTGGAAAAGTCGAATGGAGGTCCACCTGAAACTTAGGTGGACATGTGGATCATCATCCAGTCCGGTCTGGAGATCCCCAAAAATGCCGAAGGACTACCTCAAAGCTACTCGGAGTGGGACAACACCCTAAAGCGCAAAATAGAAGCCGATGCAAAAGCAACACAAACCCTACAATGCGGGCTGACAAAAGAAGAGCTCAACCGAGTAGGCCCCTTCAACAGTGCCAAGGAGTTGTGGGCAAAATTGATTGAGCTACACGAAGGAACGTCAGACACCAGGATCAGCAAGAGGGATCTGCTCCTGAACAAATTGTACACTATCAAGATGGCCGACAACGAAACAGCAGCCCAACTCCACGCACACATCCAAGAACTGATGAACGGTTTTCACACGATAGGTCACAAGGTCGAAAACCGTGACCTAATAAGGTATGCCCTAAACGCTTTTCCTAGAAATACCTTGTGGGCATCTATGGTAGATGCATACAAGGTTTCAAGGGATCTCTCCAAAATCAAATTAGATGAATTATTTTCAGAGTTAGAACTTCATGAGCAGACTAACTGCAATATGACCGAGAAGAGTATTGCCTTTTTTGCAGGAAAAACTGGAAAAGCGACAAAAAAGAAACCTCAACCTGAACCCGAGCTCAACTCTGATTCAGACGCAGAAGATGAAGAAGCAGATCAATCTGAGCTGGTCCGATTGGCCCGAAGCTACTACAAAAAATTGAAAAATCAAGCCAACACACGGAGAACCGGCCGAAGAAAGGACGAACCAGCTGAACCCGCGAACAAGCCTAATGTGACCTGCTACGAGTGCAAGAAAAAGGGCCACTACAAGTCTGAGTGCCCTAACCTAAAGGAGACAAAAAGGACGAGAAGAAAGAAGGCACTGCAAGCAACCTGGGACGAGTCTTCCTCAGAAGAAGAAGAAGAGGCACCCCAGTCCAACCTACTAGCCCTGACCGCCTCAGAAAACGTCGAGACTGAGTCAGAATCAGAAAAGGACGACGACGAGCTAACTTTTACAGAGGACGGAGAAATTAAGGTAACTGATTTTAATAGATTGCAATTAAGTGAGTTAATTTCATTTCTTTCTCGAGATTTGGCTAAAGCCAAACTCCGAGTCGAATCCCTCCAACAGGAAGTAAAACTCCTGAAAGAGGGAGCTGACTCTAAACCCTTAACCGAGAAGGTTCAGGAAGGAACTCCTACTCAAGTTGAAAAACTTGAAAAGGAAAACTCCTCCCTGAAATCTCAGGTTAAGGATCTTAGATCAGCATTAGAACGATTTAATTCTGGTTCCAAAAATCTTGACATGATTCTTGGGAAACAGAAGTCCGTTCTAAATCGATCCGGACTTGGCTACCGAACCAAATCCCGACAAAGATCGTATTTGGCTGTACTGAATCAGTCCAGAGGTAAAATTCAGGCATGGGTACCTAAACTGTGCCTGAACCAACCAACTGGATCAAATCAGTATTGGATCCCCAAGGACAAGATTCATATCTTGCCTAACCATCACCGTGGCTTTAGTCCAGGGGGAGCTAAACTGAAAACAATATTTATTGTTCATTAAAATTTAATTTTTGATTGCAAGTTGCTTGATTGATTGGTTATTTAATTTCTGCAATATACCATGCTTAGACTTAGGCTAGCTTAAGGACTAAACAAACTTAGCCGAAATTTGACAACATAGTATTGGGTGGAGGTGAGATGATAGTACGTTAGGGAA